>QEPC01012768.1:1131927-1152819 GCA_003113815.1 Sphenodon punctatus
AGCAATCTTGTCTGCGAAGTAGGTGACAAACTCCTCACAGCGGGCCTGGGACAAGTCCCCATCCAGGCGGAGGGAGGCCGGACTAACCAGCCCCCGCACCACCCGAAACAGCTCCGCCGGACGCGACTTCGCAGACGCTATGAGGACCGCAAGGAACTCCTTCCTGTGGAGTAGACCCACTTCCCGCCCCCCTATCGGGGGCTGAAGTCCGAGACTCCCTAAAACACCCTTCATGCG
Organism: Sphenodon punctatus; assembly: GCA_003113815.1. NCBI lineage: Eukaryota > Metazoa > Chordata > Lepidosauria > Sphenodontia > Sphenodontidae > Sphenodon > Sphenodon punctatus. Next base: position 1,132,165 of record QEPC01012768.1, read on the forward strand.
GCGGGAGGGAGGCCTGGAAGGCACGGGCAATAAAAACCACCCGGGCATCAAGATAAGCCTTCCGAGTCTGAATGAGGGAAGGCAAAACGGGGGATACAAAAGTAACCATAATCATTTGTCTGTCAGAGAGAGTGAGGAGATGGTCCACTGACACAATATCCTTCCTAGTAATCACTATCTTTTTTAGGAGCAATCTGAGATGTTCAGCCATGTCCAAGGGGGTGCCCCACAATGGGGCACCTCGGGGAAGAATGGTAAAAATAAGGGCAGCTGGCAAAAGCCCAAAAGGCTCAGCTTTGTCAGAGCAAATAACGGGGGGAGAGACTACCAGGCTCCGTGTGCCCTGAGCCGGGGGGTGGGGAGGGGCCCAGTGGGCAGAGGAGGAAACAGCCCTATCAAGAACAAGTGGGGGCCCAGATCCCCCCATGGCCCCCCCAGAAGCCCGATCCCCGTCAGTACCCTGCAACAACCCCTCTACAGTGTTCATCTTAATCTGCATATACGACAGTCTGCAGAACATAAACTGCAAGGTCTCTGCTGTAAGCATGACATGCTCCGTCAAGAAGGCACCCAGCCTTTCAGTCACTGGCAACATGGCCCCATCTGAACCGGGCTCAAACAAATGTCCCAAAGCTGGTGGATCCCTACCAAGTAGTTCGTCCCATGATGGGAGGGTGCCAGCTCAAAAAGGAGAGCCCGGGGGCCGGCAGGAATTGGTAAACAAAGTTGGGGGAGGGGAAGTTAACAAATCCTCCCCCCTCCCCCGCTGCCGGATTACATAAAAAGCTGTCCATCCGTCGCTGTTTGAGAGTATTGGAAAGCGGCGGCAGACCAACGGGGGGTTCTGGACCTCCCAGCTTATGATCTAACATTGTAGGGCCAACCGGGAATAATAGGCTGGTACGCCCGGCAGCTCGCCTAAGGCCGCCCGCACCAGGGCGTGCCCTTGAGCACGCAGCCCTTAGGCATACGACCCCCCGGCACGCGCCGCTGGTGCTGCCGCCGGCAAGGACAGCACGTTTAGTAGGCGGCTGGGATGCGTGCAGCTGGCTGCACTCAGCCTGACGGAGGCCGCTGGTAGTCTCCGGGTCCTTGTGCTGTCTCCCTCACTCTCGCTCCTCACTCCACAGGTAATGCTGCCACCGCCGAGGATGGCACGTTTAATAGATGGCTGGGGTGCTCGCAGCTGGCTGCACTCAGCCTAACGGAGGCCGCTGGTAGTCTCCGGGTCCTTGCGCCGTCTCCCTTGCTCTCGCTCCTCACTCCACAGGTAACCGCAACTGGCTGTGGTCCTTGTTCTGTTTGCAGGAGAAACTCCTAAGGTACCTTCACCAAGAAGCAGGTTATCCCTTACACTATGTTTCCGTTCGTCATCAGTGTGCAAAACGTGTCCTGGGCTTCCAACGCTGTCTGTCAGTGAAGACTTTCCTTACTGTTCACAGGGTTGAAGGGCTTCTCCCGCTTGGGTTCTTGGTGAGGCTTCTTGTTTAGTATAGTAACCAACACAGCTTTGCATCTCTGCATATAACTTTAGAAAGGGGAACTATGTAAAAATGAGGAAACTAGTTAGAGGGAAACTTAAAGGAGCAGTTGCAAGAATTAAATGTCTACAGGCAGCATGGAGACTATTTAAAAAGACCATCTTGAAAGCTTAAATTAAATGTATTCCACAAATTAAAAAAGGAAGGAAGAGGACCAAACGTCTGCGTGTGTGGCTAAATGGTGAGCTGAAGGAGGCTATTGGAGCCAAAAAGGCATCCTTTAAAAAATGGAAAGAGTCCCAATGAGAAAAATAGGGAAGAGCATAAGTGTTGCCAAAGTAGATGTAAAAAGTTAATAAGGCAGGCCAAAAAGGAATTTGAGGAGCAACTTACTAAAGATGTTAAAACTAATAAAAAAAACCTTTTTCAAGTACATCAGAAGCAGGAAGCCTGCTAGAGAGTCAGTTGGGCCATTAGATGACCAGGGGCTGAAAGGGGTGCTTGGGGAGGAAAAGGACATTGCAGAGAAGCTGAATGAGTTATTTGCTTCGGTCTTCACAGCAGGGAGTGTTGGGGAGATACCCACGCTGGAACCTTACTTTGTAAGTGATGAATTGGAAGAGCTGTCAGAAATCAATGCGACTCTGGAGGAGGTCCTAGAGCAAATCAACAAACTAAATACTAAGAAATCACCAGGACCAGATGATATTCACCCCAGAGTTTTGAAGGAACTAAAATATGAAACTGCAGACCTACTGTTAGTAATCTGTAACCTATCGCTAAGATCTGCCACTGTACCTGAGAAGTGGAGGGTGGCAAATGTAACCCCGATATTTAAAAAGGGATCCAGAGGTGATCCTGGAAACTACAGACCTGTCAGTGGGCGGCCCCAGGGACCATGCGCACACCATACACCACACGCTACCTTGCGCCTGGGAATACGGCCGGTGTGCTCCCGGGGTGGAGAAATGCCCGTCAGGATAGTAGGTGGGCCACTGCCCTTGACACAAGGTCTGGGCTAGGCCCCTATCATCATAGGGCGCCGAGATTGCAGGCAAAGCAAGGCCCTCACCGTTCACCACGACCGCAATCACTCGTACACTCAGGGAACGGAACGGTATGGTGCGGAGGACCGGTGAGGGAGGCGTGCGTAGGGAACCACAGGTTTGGAGGAAGGGAACAAGGGGATTCACACACCCGGGCCCCAAGGGAGGGGGCAGGGACACCGCAGGGACCAGGAGAGGCACTCGTTCACTCACCCTCACTCTTCACACTAGGCTCACACGGGGGGGGGGGGTAGGCTCAACACTCTGTACACGACTGTCAGTTTCACAAGGCACAACAATCCCACTTAGCTTGCTTTCAGGCGGCCGGTCTGCGTTCAATCACCAGCCCTGAACGCTCCGGCCGCCTGGGTTTATAAAGGGCTAGCCCCGCCCTCTCTTTGTTGCGCTAATCGTGCAGAGCGGCGCAGCGGGCGTGGCGCCGCTTCTGTCAGCTGTAGGGGGACCCCGCCCTCCTGCACGGTGGGCGGGTCCCCTACACCCTCCACGTGGCCAGGGACGCCGTGTTCTCCCCTAGGGGGCGTGGTCTCCTCCCGTTCCCCGGCCGCGTCTTGTTGTGCGGGCGGGGCCGCTTCCTCCCTCGGGCCAGAGCCTCCCTCCGTGCTCCTGCTCCGCCGCCGCTCTCCCCCCCGCTGCAAGCCGCGGCGCCCGGGACGGGCGCCGCGGGTCCTGACAGGCCCAGTAAGCTTGATGGGCAAAATGGTGGAAGCTATCATTAAGAACAGAATTGCTGGGCATGTTGATAAACATGGCTTAATGGGGAAGAGTCAACATGGATTTAGCAAAGGTAAGTCATGCCTCACTAATCTGTTGGAATTCTTTGAGGGTGTAAATAAGCATGTGGACAAGGGAGACCCAGTAGATCTAGTGTACCTGGATTTCCAGAAAGCACCTGATAAGGTCCCACATAAAAGACTCTTGAAAAAATTAAAAAGTCATGGGATAGGAGTTTGTGTCTTACTATGGATCAGTAGCTGGTTAAAGGATAGGAAGCAAAGAATAGGACTAAATGGTCAGTTTTCACAATGGAGAGATGTAAAAAGTGGTGTGCCCCAGGGATCTGTACTGGGACTGGTGCTGTTTAATGCATTCATTAATGATCTGGAAAAGGGCATTAAGGGTGAGGTGATCAAATTTGCAGATGATACCAAGTTATTCAAGGTAGTTAAAACACGAGCAGACTGAAGAACTGCAACAGGATCTTACAAGACTGGGTGCCTGGGCATCTAAATGGCAGATGAGATTTAATGTGGACAAGTGCAAAGTGATGCACATAGGGAAAAGTAATCCAAATTAGGGAGTACACAATGCTGGGTACTAAACTAGGAGTTACCACTCAGGAAAGGGATCTGGGAGTGATTGTGGACAATACACTGAAATCCTCAGCCCAGTGTGCAGCAGCAGTCAAAAAAGCAAATAGCAAAAAGCAAAAATGTTAGGAGTTATTCGCAAAGTGATAGAGAATAAAACTGAGGATGTCATAATGCTTCTATACGAACCAATGGTGCGACCGCACCTGGAATATTGTGTGCAGTTCTGGTTGCCCCATCTCAAAAAAGAAATAGCTGAACTAGAAAAGGTACAGAGAAGGGCAACGAGAATGATTAAGGGTATGGAATGCTTTCCGTACAAAGAGAGGCTTGACAAGCTGGTTCTCTTCACCTTGTGAAGAGAAGACTGAGAGGGGACATGATAGAGGTTTATAAAATCTTGAGTGGTGTGGAACATGTAGATAGGAAACAGTTATTTATAGGGATGGGTGAACGCGGTTCGGATGTTCGGACCGAACTCGGTCTGTTCGTACATCCGAACCTACCATCCGAACTGAACTCTCGAACGACAGAACAGTTTGGTCGTGTTTGGACGAGTTCAAAAGCAGAAAAAATGTCTTTCCAGGGCCGAAAATTAGGTTTCGGTTTCATTTCGGTTTCGGTATTTTTGAATGTTCGGCCAAGTTCGGCGAAACCAAACTCGGCTGAACCGAACCATCTAACCTGAACTCGGGTTTCGAACCGAACATCCGAACTACGTTCTGTTCGCCCATCCCTAGTTATTTACCCTCTCAAGTAGTACTAGAACTAGGGGACCCTTCATGAAACTAGCTGCCAGCAGATTTAAAACAAATAAAAGGAAGTACTTTTTCACTCAATGCATAATTAACTTATGGAATTTGTTGCCAGAGGACGTTGTCAAGGCCAGTAGTATAGCTGAGTTTAAAAAAGGACTGGATAAGTTCTTCAAGAATAGGTCCATTAATGGCTATTAACCAAGTAGCTTATGGGATGAACTTCTTACTGTTGGGAGCTGGGAGTGAACAACGGGGAATGGATTGCCCATTGTGACTGTTCCTATGTTCTTAAGCAGACTAAACTCAGAGAAACTAGGTCAAACACTTGAGGTAATCAGACATACACCTGAGGGAAAAAGGCACAAGGGAAAAGGCCCAAACCCTGGGGGAAAGGGCATAAGGATACAGATCACAACAGGGAAAGATACAACCTCATTCAAGGAGAAACACCATGGCAAGTAAGCAGACAACATATAGAGTCCTAATATGTCCTGCCAGCTTCCCACTGCCCCCCTCCTCTCATATGCATGTATGCAGGCTGAGGACCAAGCAGGAAGTTGAACGGGCATGACCAATAGCAAGGAAAGATGAGATTAAGAAACAGGAAACTCATGTTGCAGCCAGATCAGGCAGTGTTGCCGAAAGAAAGCCACCGCCAGCCAGGCCCAGGATTAGGAGTTTGAGACCCAGCCCTGACATGGGAAACATTTTCCCTTCTGGGTACCACTTTAAAAATTAATACAAACTCTGTGGGCCTTATAGGGGCTGGGGAGAGGGGAACTTAAGAGGTGCGTTTAGGATGGGGTAAGGAAGGGGAGGTTCTAGATCACAGATCTATGCCATGGATCTACTGCACATCCTTGAGCGCATGTCCTCATTTCTGTTTCTTTGATCCTGTTAGATCTTTCAGCGGCCTTTGATACAGCTGACTATGAGGTGTTGTTGACACAACTGTGGGTCCACTCTCGAGTGGTTTTGCTCCTTCCTGTTGGGGAGATTCCAGAGAGTGGTGATGGGCAACTGCTCATTTTCCTCTTGGGACTTCCCCTGTGGGGTCCCGCAGGGTTCTATTCTGTCTCCCCTCTTGTTCAACGTGTATATGAGGCCATTGGGCGAGGTCATTTGGACGTTTGGGATGAAGTGCCATCAGTATACTGATGACACACAGCTCTCTCTCCCTTTCGTCTGACCCGGCCCTGCAGTCTCGGTGCTTCCGTGATGCCTGACTGCTGTTGGGGACTGGAGGAGGATGAACCGATTGAAGCTGAATCCAGACAAGACTGAGGCCACTTTCAGACATAGCCCCCTCATGCATATTTGGGCTGCCGGGGGGGGATGCGTAGCCTCTTCTTTCCCCTCCCCCCCTCCCGCGCACGTGGCTTTACTGGCAGAGATGAGCAGGGATGCAGAGCTCGATTTCCTGTTCTGCATCCCTGCACGTCTCTGCTGGCAAAGCCACAAAGGGGGGGGGGGCTTTCGCAGACCAGACGATCCCCACGCATATTTGGGCTGCGCATTCCCCCCTAAAGCCCAAATATGCGCGAGGGGGCCATGTCTGAAAGTGGCTTGAGGTAACAATGGCTGGCTGACCTTGTGACATGGAGCTGATTGGGATGCTTGTTGATGGAGTCTGGCCCCCTCTGGTCAATCAGGTTTGCAGCCTTGGAGTGCTTCTGGACCCTCGTGGCCAGGAGCGCTTTTCACCAACTCCATCTGGTGCGAAGGCTGACCTTTTATTTCTTATTCTGATCTGGTCACTGTCATCCATGCTTTCATTACCTCAAGGCTCCGCAATGGGCTCTATGTGGGGCTGCCCTTGATGACTGTTTGGAAGCTGCAGCTGGTGCAGAATGTGGCCGCTTGGCTCCTTTCGGGAATGAGTTGCAGGGAGCATATTACACTGGTGCTATGAAGTCCGCACTGGCTCCCTATAGCTTTTGGGGCACAATTCAAGGTGCTGGTTTTGACCTTTAAAGCCCTAAATGGTCTGGGACCCACATATCTAAAAGACTGCCTGTCCTTCATGTTCCATTGCGGCCCCTGCAATGAGCCAGGAGTGACTCCCTGTGGGTACCATCTGCTAGCCTTGTTCATATGACAAGGGCTTTAGGGGGGCATTCTCGGTTGCTGCCCCCGTACTTTGGAACTCCCTTCCCATGGAGGTTTGTTTGATCCCAGCCTGAGCGTCTTCCAGAGGCAGTGTAAAACTTTTTTATTTGAAAAGACATATGGTGGGGGGTAGGGGATTGGGGGGTTAGTGGGTAGTTTGGGGGCAGAGGTGTTGGGGGGGGTAGGTGGTTTGGGGGGCGGTTTTGTGGGGGTTTTAGGGTGTTGTATTTTAATTGTTTTATTGGATTGTAAGCCACCCTGAGCCTCGGGGGAGGGTGAACTTGCCATGAGCTCACTCTTTCAGTGTCTGAAGGAAGTGACTGGATCCCTGGGCTAGATCCAGGAACTGGAAAACAGCTGCAGGCTAGATTTGGTCCACTGGCCAGAGGCTCCTCAACTGTGTTCTAAGTAGTATAATCATATTTGCAAAGTGCTATTGCAAATAGTGTTCAAAACTGTTTGCAAATAATTATTGCACACAAGCCAGTTTTTATTTGATGAGACTGCGACTGTCCACATTAGGTATTATGGCAGCTAGCTATTCACCATGTATTAAGTCAAAAGAGCGTACAGCTTTAAAGCTTTATGAAAAAGACTAAGTTATATGGATAAAAAGTTCAAAAAAGGGGGGTGGCCCATTACAATATTTTGCTAGGGAAGAGACTGTTTTACTGCACTAAAACTAGGGTGACCCTCCCCTTTAAAAGAGGATGCTTATAAAAAAATCATGGTACAGGGCTGCACTGGAACCAATGCAGCCCTGCAACATGTATTTTTCATAAGCATCCTCTTTTAAAGGGAAGGTATGGCCACCCTAACTAAGACACCAAGACCGGGATCCACAAACCAGACTTCCAAGTAGTCCCATTGAAGTCTGCAGGGCCTTGCACACAAGGCCTCAGTGGAATTACTATGGAGTAAATGGTTTGTGGTTTGCAAGCCAACCACATGGCAGATTTGTCATGACAGATTCCTTGTTCAGTCCAGCAGCTGACCTCTATCCATGGTGAATTAAACATGGATCCATGTTCACTGTATTTTCCCCATTGCTGCCAATGGGGAAAACAGTGAACACAGGTCCCTGATTAAACATGCTTTAGGAAAAGGAAAGGACCCATTCTCATACTTTGGAAGCAGGCCAAGAGCAACAACAGTAATGTTGCTGGTAAGGGCAAAGGTTTCTGAACACTGGTCAGTTTTCCTATTATCTAAGACAATCTTCCTTGAATCCAGCACAGACCATTGTGCACAACATGAAAAGATGAAGAGGTGCATTACAAACCTGCAGCTCCTCATCTGTGAGTTTTTCTCCAATCTCTTCAGCCACACGTTTGAGGTTTTTGAAAGAGATTTTCCGGCTTCTGATGTCTTCAAACAACTTGAAAGCTTTCAGGATCTCCTCTCTGGAATCAATTTCTGACTTCATAAAGAAACACAATGTTATACAAAGAGGAAGAGGAGCCACTGGCACATTCGAATGTCCCTTTATGCATATCCAGTAAGGGTGGGACTCTAGAGGAAATTTCGGATTCAGATTTTTTGGCTTTGGCTCTTTAGTAATTTTGGATCTCGATTCGGATTTTTTGTATGCATTTTTCCCCATTGAAACTAATGGGAACAAACTACTATTTTAAAGATCTGGATTTTTTTTTAAAAATGTAAGAGGTCCGAATCAGTTGAAACCAAAAAAGATCCATATTTTCAAATAGAACCAAATTGGCCATTTTTGGGTTGATTTTAGTTTTATCTGAATCCAAAATTCCCATCCCTAATATCCAGACACCTTGACTAGGAATCAAGCAAGAGTGTCCTGCGAATGGAACATAATCACGACAGGGATTACATACTGCTGCTCCTACATACTGTAACTCAGGGTAATTTCAGACGTTACGAGATCACAGTCAACCACAGTGAACCACACTCAATCCCACGGCGGGGCCAAAGAGCCCCGAACGTCTGTTCGGCGTTCACCAGATGTTCACCACAGACAATCCCCAGCAGGGGACAAAGCTAACCACTCTTCCGGAGGTCTGGCCCAGACCATCTCCGAAAAGGTGGTCAAAGCAATCCTCAGTGGGAAACAGCAAAACTGAATGACTGAACGGCAATCGCCAGCCAGAAGCAATCCAAACGATTCCCAGCCAGGGACAAAGCACGCAGCATCGCTGCCAGGCAACGAGCAGCAACATGGACCGGGGAGGGAGATTTAAAGGGCACATAGCAGTGGGGGAACATGGCGGGATGGAGCGAGGCGGAAGGGAGAGGAGACCGGAGGGTGAACGAGGAAGGGAGGAGGAGGCAGAGGCACAGGCGGAGGAGGTGGTCGTGCTGCAGATGAAGACAATGGAGGGAGAGCAGCAGCAGCCGGGCCAGGCCGCCCTGGAGGCGACAATAAGTCCGGGGGACAAGTCGCACCAGAAACGGGTAAGGGGAGTGAGGGGGGGAAGCGACACAGGGACACCCAGGGGGTGGGGGGGGCCGGTGGGAAGGGAGAAAAGATGACGGCCGTGAGACCGAGGCACCCAGGAAACCAACACACACCCCCCCTTACGACCCACAGACACGGAAACGGGCCCGGGAGCCGGAGGCCCGGAGGAGATGGGCGGAGGGCATGCGGAGGAGGAGGAGGACCAGGAGGGCCCTCGCGGGAGACGGCCGTACCACTGAGGGGGGCAATGGGGGCACAGGGAAACCCAGGACTTCATCAGGATCTGGGGGTCCCTGGAGCACCAGCTGGAGCTATCAGTGAACCAGAGGAATGAGCATGTGTACCAGGAGATCGTGCGGGACATGGAGATGGCGGGGCACCAAAGGACAGTGGCCCAGTGCCACTCAAAGGTGAAGGAGCTCAAGAGGGGGTACAAGGTCATCAAGGACAACAACCAGCAGTCTGGGAACAGAGCCCGGACCGGCCCCTACTATGGCGCCCGGGACCACATCCTCCACATGAAGGAATCGATAGTTGCTCCGCGTCTTGTGGGGAGTGCAGTGGTCCAGGGCAGGGAATGGGCTGAGGTACCCCCTTCCCATCACCACCCCGCTAGAAGGCACCGGCTATGGGGCCCCCGCCCCCCAAGAGGAATGCCCCGGGACCTTGAGGAGCAGCAGGTCCCCCTCGCACACCAGCCCCGAGAGTCCTCACCCAATGTCCGACCCGAAAGGATTGGAGGCCAGCACACTGGTCACCCCAGCCAGTGGACGCAGGGGGACCCAGTAACACCGAGGGGCTGGCCTCCGAGACCGACATCGAGGGTAAGCAAAAGGGGGGGAGGAGAGACGGACCAGAGGCGATGGGCTGAGGGGGGGCCCACAGGCCACTGGCCTGCCCCCAGCAACCCCAGTCCATGGACGGGGCCGCCGGGGGCCACGGCCCGCCTACAGCCACCCACCCCTACCCATGTCCTCCCAGGTCACGGCATGCCCCGGCACCCAGGACAGGCAGGCGAAGGGGATGTCGTCGAGCAGCCCCAGGAGCAGCCAGAGGTCCCAGGTGAGGCTACATGGCACGGGGGTGGAGGAGGGCCCTGGGGGGGGGGGGGCCCCGGGGCGGGGGGGAATGGGGTCTGGGGCACAGGGGGCCATTGGGGGAGGGCAATGGCCGGCCACCCGAGGGGTGGGGGGCACATGAACCCTCTGCGGCAGCCTGGAATGGGAGGCGGGCAGCAGGGGCACCTAACTTACCCCTACCTTGCACCCCAACAGGGCGACCCGCCGAGGCCCACCTGACCGGCCCCGTGCCCCCGGCACAGTGGATGAGGGAGCACCGAGCACGGGTATGGTGCCGGAGGGAGGAGCAGGCGGAGGACATAGTCCACACCACCACCGAACAGGGCGAGCGGATGATCGCGGCCATCGACTGCATGGAGGTGGCCATGGAACAGGCCGTGCAGCAAGCGGAGACCAGGGACCGGAGACTTCAGGCGGAGGTGTGCCTCGAACGGAGGTGGGAGCGCCGGGAGCACAGCAGGCAGGTGGAAGCGTTCGGGAGGCTGGAGCAGGCCATCGACCAGATGGTGAAGGAGCACTCTGCCAAGATGAACCGGTCCCATGATATAGGCACCTCACTGCTGCTGCACGTGGGGACCATGAGTGCCTATGTGATGGCCGCTGCCCCGCCGGGCCCCCTGCCTGCCCCGGCCCCGATGCTGGGCCCCGCGGCGCCCCCACCCCAGGCACCGGCACACTCGCAGGGCCCGAGCATCCGCCTACTGGTTCCTCCAGGCCTCCGGAGAGAACAGCCTCCCAGGGGGGCCCCTCCGGCTCCAGGACCACCCTCCCTCCCAACACCGTCTGCCCCTCAACTGAGGCCTCCTAGGAAACTTGTGGGGAAACAGACAGCAGGGGGGGAGGGGAGCTCCCAGAGCTCTAAGATGGCCCTGGGGACACTCAGGTCGGGGGGGGAGGGGGAGAGAGGGCTGAGGGGGGGGGCACGGCCCTGTGAGGTGTGTGGTAGGGATACACGTAGGGTGTAAGCACATTATATGCACGGGCACCGCAATAGCAGCCGCAGCTGCGCAACAAGGCCCCGGGGATGGGGGTGGGTGGTTATCCAGGGGTGCGTCCTGGGTGCCGGTGGCGGCCCCGGGGTGGTGGTGATGGTGGTGTGTGGCCTCATGTTGCTGCATCCTGGCTGATCCACCTCACCAGGGCAGCTCGGATGCGCTTTGCTTATTGGTACTCCCTCGGGTTCTCCGCATTTACGTACAGAGGCACAGGGCCAGGAGGGCACCGGGGCATGGGGTAGTCAAGGGCGGCCCCATTGGTCTCGCACACGTTGTGCAGCACACAGCAGGCTCTGATCACCAGGGCCGAGGTCTCCACCATGTAGTCCAGCCAGCCTGCGAGGCACCTCCAGCACTGCTTGAGGGCCCCGAAGGCCCTCTCGACCACGGTCCGGCAGGCACACAGGTGCGTACTGTAGAGTGCCTCCACAGGGTTCCTGGCGACCGGGTATGCCTTCATCAGCCACCAGGTGAGGGGGTAGGCCGGGTCCCCCAGGATGCAAGGGGACATCATCAACCCCTCAATCCGGGACATCCCCATGTTCATGAAGTCCCCGCAGTACATCCAGGCATAGAAGGGAGAGATGGTCAGGATCCAGGCATCATGGCTGCGGCCGCAGTGGCTGGTGTAGATGTCAATGAACCAGCCCCGGTGGTCCACTACCGCCTGCAGCTGCAGGGAGTGGTACCCATGTCGACTGACATATTCCAAGTCCTCCCCATCGGATGGGTGGAGGATCTCAATGTGGGTGCCGTCCATGACGCCCAGGCAGTTGGGGAAGCCTCCAGCCACAAAGCCGGCCATCACGGCCCCCTGGTCCACCAGCTGGATCGCGTGGTCCAGGAGCACACCCTCCACCACCTCACAGACGTGAGGCGGCGGCGCTGTGCTGGAGCAGAGGGCGGCCAACTGGGGCGGCGTGGATGACAACAGCACCTTGTACCCCCCCGTCCTTCAGAACTGTGACTATGTGGGGTTGCAGGGCTGGGGGGGGGCGTTTTTTCATCTTGGGGGCCATGGGGTTCTTTTTTCTCCCTCCCCACCCTTGCGGGGGCGGGGTTTGAGCACAGCTTCTTCCGGGGCGCTCCCCATAACAATGGGAGCGACCGGAGTGAGGAGAGAGGCAGCGGCGCTGTGCTGGAGGAGAGGGCGGCCAGCTGGGGCAGCGCGGATGACAACAGCACCTTGTAACACCCCCCGTCCTTCAGAACTATGACTATGTGGGGTTGCGGAGACAGGGGCCCCCGTTTTTTCATCTTGGGGGCCGTGGGGTTCTTTCTCCACCCCTCCCACCCTTGCGGGGGTGGGGTTTGGACACAGCTGCTTCCGGGATGCTCCCCATAACAATGGGAGTGACCGGAGTGAGGAGAGAGGCGGCAGTGCTGTGCTGGAGCAGAGGGCGGCCAGCTGGGGCGACGCAGATGGCAACAGCACCTTGTCCGTCCCCCCCTCCCATCCTTCATAACTGTGACTATGTGAGGTTGCGGAGACGAGGGGTCCTGTTTTTTCATCTTGGGGGCCGTAGGGTTCTTTCTCCTCCCCCCCACCCTTGCGGGGGCGGGGTTTGGACACAGCTGCTTCCGGGACGCTCCCCATAACAATGGGAGCTGGAAGAGGCCGTGCCAGAGGCGCGTGCTGGGGGCACATGCCGAAGGGGCATGTTCAAAGGGGCCTGCCCTTTGGCCGTGCCCTTTGGCTGGGCGATGAGGTGGAGGCGGCAATGTTTGGGGGTTCGTGTATTTTTTTGGGGGTAGTTGTGCTTGCTGATGTAGAGAATGGTGGGGCTAGCTCCCTCTGGTGAGAGAAGAGTGGAGGGGTCTAATATTCCCTGGTGACAGCAGGGGATAGAGTGTTTGATTGTAGGACCAAACCCGTTGTTGTGGGGGAGGTGGTGGATTGGTACATCAGCTGGGTTGCGGGGGGATTGTGATATTTTATATGTGATGATTTATTGTACGTGTTGCATCTGGGTCCCCTGTGTGGGATAAAAAACCCAGAAAGGTATATTTTTTGTGTTGTAAGCTGCCTCGAGTCATTATTGAGAGAGAGCGGGGTATAAATAAAACTGGAACTGGAACAGACGTCTCGCAGGATCCAGGCGACGGTGCTAACCCCAATGACTAAGTGCTGTGACACGGACCGGCAGAAGTCGGGTGTTGCCAGGGCCCAGACCTCAATGGCCACGTGCTGGACCATGGGAATGGGGGCCCACATGGGGGTGTGCTGCCGCTCCAGCCAGGATGTCAGCAGCTCTGCGAGTCGCAGGAGGCTGCGCCTGTCCATCCAAAAGTGTGCTCTCCAGGTGACCTCGTCCCAGTGAGCCAGCACCCGGGCCCACCACCCCTGTTCCTGCTCCGTGACCCATACCCGCCAGGCAGTGGGAATAGCGAGTAGGGCTGCACGCCCCATGGTCTCCCTCTGCCGGTGGAGCTGGCTGGCCGCCTTGCAGAGCGCCGCTGCCTGCTCCCGGGCGTGGCTGAGGGCCTGTCGGGCCGCCCCGGGCACCCGCTGGGCCCTGAGCCGGGCCAGGGAGTGCCTGCGCCCGTGGTGGGCTCGCCTGGTTCTAGCTGCGCTCCAGACCATGCACACCTGCAGCCGGGCAGCCAGGTGCACCTCCGCAGTCTGGATACGCACGGTGTCCATGTGCGAGCGGTACCACTCTGCGCAGATGGCTAGGTGCATCCCACAGGTGCCCAGTCATCCCACATCCATTGTGGCCGGTGTCCCGAGTGGGGTGCAGCTGCACCCATTATAGGCTGGCGCCGACCTAGCCCCACCCGCTATCCGCAACCTGGCACCTGTGCAGGGGGCCCCGGGTCACCTCTGCCCGGACCCCTCGGCTGGCTGACCCGGCTTGCTGCAGGGCAGCCGGGGAGCAGCAGTAGGGAGCGGCCCAGCAAGCGCACCTGCGGACCCAGTACAGGGCCTAGTGCATGAGCCTGCCTGCGCTCGGGCATGCGGGCAGCAGCTGCATTCCTGCTATCATCACCTCCCACCTATCTGTGTTGGCTGCCTGTTGTCCTCGCTGCCCTGATCTCTGTGTAGGCTGTCCTGTCTGTGTGCTCGGTTCCAGCAGCTGTGCTGGGTCCACACCGCACGCCTCACTTATTTGCTATGCCATGTTGCAGCCTGTGCCCTTATTGCTTGGCCTTGGAGTTCCCCTGCTTCCCCTCCCGTCCCTCCTGGGATTGTGGGGCCTCTCATTCCTTTCAGTTATTAGCTGCCGCTTGCTGGACCATGGCTGGCAGCGCTTCCCCAAGACTCGCGGGCCCCACCACGCCCGGCGCCCCCGGCAGCTGGACCTTCTGTGAGACCATGGCCCTGTGTGACCTGTGGCATTCCCCGACCGTGTAATTGCTCCTGAGGTGCCCGGACAGCCTCTCTGGTACCTATACAAGTCTGAACTCCGGGATGCGCTACTTTGACTATGAAGCGGGCACCCGCGATTGCTGGATGCATGTGGAGATGCTGGGCCTCCGTCCCTTTCCTGATGGGTGCATCCCGGAGATGAGGTGCTCGCATGTGGGGTGGTCCGTGGCGGAGACTGTGTCTGCTCTCTCTGTGTGCAGCCTGGCCGCCTACACGGCCTGTCTGGTGGAGGGGGGCCCTGCCTGGCAGTTTCCTTCTTTGGCTGCGTCCACGGGGCCCGTGGTTACCAGCGGTTGTGTGGGGCGGCGTATCACCGCCTGTTGGAGCTCGGTCACCTTCCGTGGCCCCCTGCTGCTGACTATGGCTTGTCGGAGCCCACAGACGCGGAGCTGGCAGTGCTGGCTGGTGTGTGGTCCCGATCCGAAGTCCAGGTGGGGCTCACCGTGCAGGATCCCTTCAAGGCATACTACCTCGTCACCCACCACATGTCTGCGCCGGGCTACCGTCGGGGTATGCTTCAGTGACCGCACTACGTGCACCTGATGGGCCTCCCGGCCCCAGGCCCCTTCGTGACCCCCTGCAGCTGGCTGTGAGGCCCCCTGTGCCTTCCGGGCCCTGGATGCTGGCCCCGCTGTGAGCTCCTGCCTCCACCCTGAGTCACTGCCCGGTTCCTCCATGATGTCCCGGGCTTGCTGCTGTGCAGGCTGGTTCCAGGGGTTCCACTGCCCCTGCTTTTGCCTCTGGGCCCCCTCTACGCCCCCCCCCGCAACTGGTGTTCCCCTCCGTGGCTGCCTTCTCCTCTGGTTGTGTCCTGCTCTCCGCGCCAGCCCCCAGCTCCCCGGGTGCTGTTGTCTGTCCTCGTCCGGCTGCAAGCCCACCCATGCCCGTGCCCCCCCAGGTGACTCAGTAACTGTGGGGGTCTGGGGCCCCTGGACTGCACCTCCCAGCGTCCTCCCGGGGGGGGGGGTTGGTCGCCTGCTCAGCACTTCGGCTCCAGCTCGCCTCCATCCCATTCAGTGCACCCTCGCTGCTGGGTGGGTGGGTGTGTCCCCGGCTGCCTCCTGGACCGTTCCTGGGCCGCTCTGGGGCTGTTCTCCTTCTGCGCGCCCTTCTCCTGTACCTGTGCTCTGCCCCTGTGGGGGCCCCCCATGCCTGGGCAGCCTGTGTTGCTATGGGGTGGCCCGTGCTGCTGTCGGGGTTCCGGGTGCCGTTCCTCGTGTCGTGCTCTGCCCCCAGGCTGGTCCCTCCCGCTTCCCTGGCCCTGGGTCCCCCCACCCTTTGCCCATTGTGGCGTGTGTGTTGGCCATCCTGCTGTGTTCCCTCTTCCCTTCCTTTCCCGTACGGGTGTGTATGCGCCCAGGTGTGTGTTTGTGCTGTGTGTTCTACTGTGACCTCATCTTCCCTGTGCCCGTTGTGTGTGCTGCCTCGGCCGCTCTTCTCCCTCCTCCCCCTCCCTTCCCGTTTCCTTTGTGTGGGCATTTCCTTTTGGCGCTTTTGGCTTCCTTTGCCCTCAGTCGGCCATGTCTGCCTCCCGCCCCTCCCCTCTATTGCGCTGCCCCAGGCTGTGGTTTGTCGTTCCGATTCCCTGCCATGGTCCCGGTCCCATCACGTCTGTTCGGGGCCTTCCTGGACCACAGGGGGTGGTTGGTCGGCTCGCCACCACTGGGGATCCACTGTGGTGATTCGGGACCGCGTAATGTCTGAAAACACCCTCACTTTTGACTCTTAGTTTTAATGCTTCAGCAGGGACTTGGCATAATTAAATTCAGGGAGGGGAAGGGGAACCCCTTTATCTTGTCCCTTTTTGACATGACCATGCTTCCATTCCAAGCATCATAATGTGAGGCCACTTGGGAAAGGGGTGTGTTCACAGCAGAAAAAGGTGGGGACTATCTTTGCCCTGTCCCTTTCTGAGTGCCATGACATTGCAGCTATACTTGGAAAGGGGCGTGGCCATGTCAGAAAGGGACAGGAAAGCCACCTATTTCAAATGTAGACTAGTTCTACCCCCTGCCCAAAGGGCTCAAAAGGGGCAGCACAGGTCCAAGCGAGAGCCAGGGTGCACCACACTCACTTGCACACACCCCTCCCAGCACCCATGTGCTTTAGAGTTGTGATTTTTATCATAGACTTAAGTAAAAGTTATGACAGTGTGCAGAACAGTGTTGGAAGGGAAGGACAGGTCTCTACGTCAAGACAGATGGGCATTGGCAAAGCTGGATTGGAGGAGGATAGGACCTGGACTAGAATATCCTAATGGATTTTCAAGTTTTTATTTATTTAGACTTCTATTGTGCCCTTTCCCTAAGGTTCAGGGCAGCCTACATAAATACACACAAAATAGAAATACAATAAAACTCCCTTTAAAAATCTTATTAAAAGAAAAAACAAACCCTAACCCTGCCTGCCAAATGCTTTTCTAAAGATAAAAAGTTTTACACCACCTCTGGCATATGCTCAGGCTATGACGGACCTCCGGGGGGAGGGAGTTCCATAATACCAGGATAGCAGCCAGGAATACCTCCCCTGTGGGTCCTTGTCATACGGACAAGATTGGCAGGTGGCACCCACAAGAGAGCACTCCCAGATGACCACAGGGGCCAAAGTGGAGCATGGAAGGAAAGGTGGTCCTCAGATATGTTGGACCCAGGTCATTTAGGGCTTTAAAGGTCAAACCAACACCTTGAATTGTGCTCAGAAGGCTACAAGGAGACAGTGCACTGTGCAGACTGTAGAGCACAGGTGTAATGTGCTCACAGCAACCCACCCCCAAAAGGAGTCAGGCCACCACATTCTGCACCAGCTGCAGCTTCTGAACATTCACCAAGTGTAGCTCCACATAGAGTGCATTGCAGTAGTCTAGCCTCAAATTAATGAAAGCATGGATGATGGTGGCCAGATCTGAGTCAGAAAAAAAGGGACAACCTCCTCATCAAATGGAGCTGGTGAAAAGCGCTCTTGGCCACTGCCTCAGCCTGATGTTTCAGGTACAGCAAGAGGTCCAGAAGCACTCCAAGCCTGTGAACCTGGATAACCAGAAGAAGTCACACACCCCTCAATAACAGGGCACAGGGGTCCCAATCCCCACCAAGAAACAAGATTGGCCAATCATCTCTTCAGTCTTGTCAGATTCAGCTGCAATCAGTTCACCCTCATCCAATCCACAACAGCAGCCAGGCACTGGGTAAGTACAGACACTGCAGGATCTGAGTTGGCTGAAAAAAAGAGGTAGAACTAGGTGTCATCAGCATACTCTGATGGCACTTCACTCTGAATAATCTCACCCAGTGTCCTCAGGTACACATTCTAGCTTTCACCAGCCAGAATGGGCAAGACTCTCACACCGCTTTTAAACGAGGTGCTGAAAAGCGCCTCCTGAGCCCCACGTTGAAAGAAAAGCCGTGTGGAGAGTGTTTACATGCTCCACGCACTGCCAGAAGTGACGTGCTCCCCGTTGCCGGCGCCGGCAGCTGGAGATGCGCTGCTTTGAAGAGGCGCGTTCTGAAAGCCTCACTTTTCAGGCTTTCAGAACGCGCCTCTTCAAAGCACCACATCTCCAGCCACCGGCGCCGCTGCCGACAATGGGGAGCACGTCACTTCCAGCAGCGTGGAGAGCGTGTAAACGCTCCCCGCGCGGCTTTTCTCTTAACGCGGGGCTCAGGAGGCGTTTTTCAGCACCTCATTTAAAAACGGAGTAATTCACAACTGGTTGCCTGCACCTTTCCAAGTACATTTTCCACATTGGTGGGAGACACTAATTGAAACTGATCCAAACAAACAGGACAAGGCTGAGCTTCCACATCCCCAAACTCTAACTCTGCAGGTTTAGTGGCAGCACCCAAGTTGTGGCAGGGCACAGCTGAGGAGAGCTGCTGGCTCTTTAAGAAGCTAGCATCAGCTGGGAAACTGGGCTAGCAGTGTTGCACAAGCTTCACCCTAAAAAGACAGAGCCTAAGTGAAAGGTAGTTGGATTAGGGTGTGGTTGAGCCAGCCCTGAGGTGTCACCCAGAGACTAAGTCCCTGGGCATGCTCCCCAAGGATGGGACATGCTGTGTGAGCTGCTAAGTCCCCGTGAATTCTCAGAGGAAACCAGGGCAGCCTCAGGAACTAAGTCCATAGCTCAGTTTGAAGGTACCTGTCTGAGCATGCCCAAGGTCCTATAAAGTCTGAACGGGCCAGTTGCCTGGGGGAGGCTGTAGGAGAAGGACCTCTGATAAGAGCTCTCCTGTGAAGAGGCTGCAGAGGAGACCAGAGCTCAGCGGAAGCTCTGCCTCAAGGCTGAAAGCTCAGAGGATGTTGCCTAAGCTTACTGGCTGCAGAGATTTTTTACTGATATTGTGAGTAGCGACTGTAGCCTAGTCAGCTAGAGGGGGTAGCCTGGCTGGACACTTGAGAGACTATTGGGAGCCAGAAGGTCAATGCCTTACTTGAGAATGTACTGGTGGAGACGGTGTATCTAGAGAGAGAGAGACTGACTGTGTACAGAAATAAAGGACACTGTTAGCTAGTTCCCAAGAGAGTGATTGTCTGTAGCCGATTCTTTAAAGAGACAGTGACTTGACAGGGTCTAGTCCTGCAGAGACTCGCCCCAGGCAGGCCCATCACTCAGTGGTGAATAGGAGTGATTTTATCTCCAACATAATTAATACAAATATCACAGTGGGTACTAGATTACTCTGGTTCACAGGAGAAACAGACCAGATTTATCAGGCTATTCACTACCTGGAACAGTTCCGCAGGACAAGTCTTTGCAGACACTATGATGGAGGAGAAGAAAGCTTTCTTATCTGCCATCACAGCCATGGCATAGTTCTTCAGAAATGATCCAAGCCGTAATCAGTTGGCTTCAGAGAGAGTCGGGCACCACCTTTGCTGTAAATGCCTACCCCTCCCTCCCCCCCTTCAAATGCCTCAGGTTCCCTGTATACCAGGGGGACCTAAGCTGTCACAGTTGTGGGAGCAGATGCCTGGGTGCAATTGTGTCAATGGCCATGGTCAGGGTCATTCCACAAAGTGACCAGGTCATTGACAGAGTAGCGGTCAAGTTCAGTGGGTGTGGGTAAATCCCCCAGAGAGTTCTGGAAATCAATTGGATCCATTAGACTCTAGGGGGCAGACCAACCTAACTGGTCCCACCCCCCTGTCGACAGCGTAGGAGGGCAGGGATCTGGGCCTTCAGAAGGTAATGGTCTGACCATGACAATGGTGTTGTAACAACACCCCCAATAATTGGAAGTGGAACTCGTGTATTAAGAAGAAAAACTGGAGGTCAAGCAAAGATTGACCTTCAGGAATGAAGCATTCGGGTGCCAAAAGTCTTATATGGCTGACAATTTCAGTTTGAGGAACTTGCACTTGTTCTTACTTATTTACTTTATCACTCTACTTTTTAATGACTGCCTGTAACAGATGCCCCTAAGTTGTGCCAGACCCAGTTGTGCACTGGGTAAGTCCTTGCATAATCAAACCCTCTGGGGAGCAGTCAAGGAATAGGTGGATGTCTATTTCTTTAAGGGGGCTAACCAGCTTAGGAGCCAAAAGGTGCTCAGGAAGGGGCTCAGGTAGATGGCTGAGAAGGTGACAGCCCTGCATGAGAGCTGGCTGGAGTCAGGGTAGGGCAGTGCAGAGCACAGCACCAGGGACTGTCCAGTCAAAACCAGCATGATGTAGTGCAGAGCACCAGAAGAAAGGGTGCAGAGCACTAGGCTCTCAGGAGAGCCTAATCTTGTGCTGTGGTAGATGAAGGGTCCAAAAAAGAGGGAGATAAAGAGAGGGGCACCTGTGAGGTCAGAGGGTAGTCTAGGAGCCTAGCAAGGGGCCCTTCTTGGGTAAGGAAATGTGTTGCTTGTGTTATACTGTTTAGAGCTCAGCAATTTTTGAGTTGGAACAAAAGAGCATTGCATGAAGAAAAACCCAAGTGGTGCTGCTGATTTGAGAGCCGGGTCTCATGAAGAGTAATGGGTGGTAGATGATAGGCCATTTACACTGCCTTCATAGTTATGAGATCAGTGAAGGGATGTTGTAAAGGAAGATATTAAAGAAGAAACAGTGGAGTCAGCAG
>QEPC01012768.1:1153633-1179888 GCA_003113815.1 Sphenodon punctatus
GGGGGGGGGGGGGAAAGAGGAGGGAGGGGAAATGCAGAATACACAGGGCCGTGCCTATAAAGTAAAAAAACATATTAGCAGCAGCATATGATCCGACCTGAAAAAGATCTGTGCCATCCCTACTGAAAGTTTTAAGAGTGTGGGGACTGCTATTCATTCCCATCTCATTGAATTAACTCCCTGCAGTTGCTGTTGCTTGGAATCCTCTGCTCTTGACCTGCAGAGCACTACAATTTAGTTTAGTTTATTATTTTCTATTATCTTCCTTTAATTTAGCATGTAGGGTTTTGCATGGGGCCAAAGGGGTAGGACTCAGTGGCATGTTGTGCTGAGAGATCAAATTAAAATATCTGGTGGTCATTTTTGATCTTGGACTCTGAAACCTATGGCAGTTAGGAGGAGCCTAGAGGCTGTTGGAAGCTACATGTGGGAAAGAGTTTGAGACTCCTATTCATTATTCTGAGCCTGGGTGATCTGTGCATGGTGATCAGCACCTGAGAGAGAATATGGTTTTATATCACTCAACAATAGATGCACTGGGCTAGTTATTGCCACTAGAGGAGAAAAGGACTGGGTCCAGCTCTTCACATGTCCCATTAGCCATGCAATTCCTGTGTCTGTGTGCGAGTGTGTATACACAAACACAGGAATGGCTATGCAGTAAAACCAGTCTGTGGAAAGACCCTTGGGCAGAAGTGGAGTGGGTAAAAAATAAAATAAAATGGAAACTGAACAAACAAAAGTAAATAAATAAAATCACATTTTTCAATATTTTTCAATGTGTTTTTTATTCATTTTATTTAAATTTCTATCGTTGCCTGACAAATGCTTGGCCAAATTAGAAAGTCTTATATTGCCTCTGGAAAACACACAGGCTTGGGTGTCCCTCCAAGGGAAGGGAATTCTGTAACTGTGGAGCAGTCACAAAGATTGTCTCTCTGTGCATCCTTGCTGCAAGAACATAACACACCAGCTTTCTTTGTCAAAAATCAAAATGCTGATGAAATTTTTAACCAAAATCTCACACTTTTAAAAATTCCACCCATCTCTAGTCTCGACATTTGGCAAATGGGTGGGAAGGGGGGGTGGGGAATGGGCCTGAGGTCTGTTCATGTTTTCCGTGCTACCAAGACTTACCTTCAAGTCTTGAACATCTATGGTGCCAGTGCCATTGGAATCAAGCAAATCAAATGCTTCTCGCATCTGCTGTTTCTGTTCTTCTGAGAGTTCGAACTTAGGGCCTCCTCCCTTCTTCCTCTGGGTTGCTGTTGCTGTGGATTTCTTGTGTTGGGAAGCCTGAAAAGCATTAATCCAAAAGCAAAAGACAGATGTGCATCTAGGCAGGTCTGCATCTTGAAAGCTACACTGATTGGTTTTGCTGCATGATGCCTTCCCTTACCCTGCACTTCATGTCAAAAGAGAGTTGTAGGAGTGATTTAAATGCAAAAAAGGAGGTGGTTTAAATAATTTGGAAGGCAGTTGCAAGCCCCCTCTCGCCCCACTTTTTTTTTTTTTTTTTGACAGATTTAGGGTTTTGTTATTTGCCTTTTGATTTTTGAGCCTTAAGGATGTGTCCACCCGAAAAGGGTAGGGGGTGGCAGGAGGATGTGAGATAAAACTGTGAGATCTGACAGTACTGGGAGACGTTTCAAACCTGTGCACAGAATTGCTTGAAGGAGAAGGACACAAAATGGGCACTGAGGGGTGCAGAAAGGCCAGGGGCTATTATATATGTGGGCATAACGAGATGCCATAGGCATGGGGGGCGGCATATAAATATAATGAAATAAATAAATAAATAACAAGAATTCCAGCTTGAGAAACATGACATCCTGACCCCTCAGATGCCCTTGGAAGCCCTACTCTCTGACCCTGATGTCTTCCCTACAGTCATCTGTTGGTGGGAGTGGAGAGAGCGGGGCCGTGGGGCGGAGCCACTGCCGGAGCCCTTCAGATTACCTGCCGGTTGCCCTGTCTGTCAGAAGCAAGGGGCGGAGTGCAGCACCTGGCGGTGACAGGATAAAGAGGCAAGCGGAACCTACGGTGGTTGTGGGAGCAGAGAGAGTGGGGCCATGGGGCGGAGCCACTGCCGGAGCCCTTCACATTACCTGCCGGTTGGCCTGCCTGTCAGAAGCAAGGGGCAGAGTGCAGCACCTGGCGACAACAGGATAAAGAGGCAAGCGGAACCTACGACAGTTGTGGGAGTGGAAAGAGCGGGGTCGTGGGGCGGAGCCACTGTCAGAGCCCTTCACATTACCTGCTGGTTGGCCTGCCTGTCAGAAGCAAGGGGCGGAGTGCAGCACCTGGCGGCGACAGGATAAAGAGGCAAGCGGAACCTACGACAGTGCCGTAGGCGCGCGCCCAGGGTGCGTGCCAAAGGGTCACATGCTCAAGGGTCCACCCTTGAGAGTTGCCCTTGAGTCGCTGCAGGGTCGCCAGGGGGGTAAAGATCTTCGGTTTCGGGGGAGTTATCCTCTCGGTGAGGTCCTTTTCATATCCTTTTGTTGACTACCTTTTATTTGTGGTTACATGTCATCATATAAGCGCTCTCGCTCTGATGCGGCACTGATCTCTCCCCCAGTTGTCAACCAGCCCAAACTGAGGGAAATGGACAGTTTTCTGACATCATATGTTAAATCAAGAGTAGAAGAGTTGGGCCCTCCTACTTTAAATACAAACATTGCTTCGGTTCCCTTGGATTTTCCGGAAGAAAGTGTTCAGACTATATCCCACGGGACATATCACTCATCTCCTGTTCTTTGTACCAGGGGAAAGGATTTATCAAATGCAAGACTGTGGGACTGTCCACCTCAAAATGCTAAAGAATTTAGATTGATTTCATTTTTGACAGAACATGTGTCTGTAACTTCTAAGACTATCTGCTATATGTTTGCAGAGCTTGGGATGGTTGACTCCAAATTGGAAGAACTTAGGGAATTGGTTTCCTCCCACATGGCTCCAACTTGTTATACAGGAGAAAATGCTGGTATAAAGGGGAAGGTAGTCCCCAGTCAGGAGAAAAGGCAGGGTACAGTAGGGGGTGGTAACCCGATTATTAAAATTCCAGCACATGAGAAGGAACTAGGGGGTGAATTCACCCCCGCTCCAATTAATGTTATATTTACAGTATTGGCCCTCCCCTCTGGCTGCCTGCCATTTTGGAATTCTCCATTAGATGTAGTGGAGCATTTGAGATCTTTGCTCCATGAACCAATTATTAGCAAAAATATCCTCTCAGTTGACCTTATTTGTCATACTAAAGGGTGCTGGATTGTGAATGTGGCTTTCGATCTGGATATTTGGGTAGCATATGTTTATCAAAAACAGCAGTATTTGAAAACTAGATCAATATTTCTTTCTAGAGTATACTCTAAGCAAGTGGAATGGTCAAGGGTTTGGATCCTAAAGGAGACAGTGTTTATGCTGCAAAAGGTCTAAATGCTGAGGATGTAGTTCAGGGGGCATGTGGAGGGAACCAACGCCCTCTTAGGGAGTGGGGTCTGGGAGTAGATGAGGTAGTAGGCTCAATGACCTCCCTTCAGGATAGTAGCAAAGATATGGACTTAGGAAGGAGTAACAAGGTAGCTGCAAACCCTTTTGAGACCAGAGGTATGTACCAGTGGGAAGTCTAGAATCAAACGATTTGTTAGTTGGTATGGAACTTTTACGTGCCCAATTGAGGCAGTTAATGAATGATAATTTATTATCTCTGGCAAGTAAGGAAAGGAGGGAGAAAGGGGCAGCAAGAAACCTTCTTGATCTGAGAGTGCATTTTTCAGACCCTATTGTCAAATTCCCGGTGCGCTTTTCTGCACCTTGGGATTTTGAGTTTGGGGGGGGGAGCTCTTGTGACCACTGTAGTACCATCAAAACTCTTACAAGAAAATAAGGTGGGCTCCCAAGATTCCCTGGTAGGGGATTCGGTGATCTTGCATTCCTCCTTCAAGGAAACAGTAGGGGGAATGAGAACTTCAGATCATGTTGATCAAAGACAAGTAGGACAAAATGGAGATGCCCAGGGTTTAGTTTCTCCAATTTGGGAGGCCAGTCAAGAAGTACCAAGAGCTAAAGTAATCCCTGTGGGAGATTTAGAGTGGTTGAAATCTTGCCAGGGGGTAAATGGATTAGAAGGGAAATTGTGGGGTAAGGAAGTAAAGGCCCTGACGGAAGGAGGTTTGGGAATTCCGGGGAAAACACTGTCATTGGTAACAACCAAACCGTTGACGAGACCCCAAGTGGGACTCTATAACAATTTGAACAGCCTCGTGCCATCCTGTTGGCGTCCTGGAATATTCATGGTTGGAGGTCTTGGATGGAAAAGGGTGGCGTGACTGATATTGAGGCATATGATATTTTGTGTGTGCAGGAAACGTGGGTGGAAAGGGTAGACAGATTAAAACTGGAGGGATACGAGATTTGGGCGTGTTCGGCTACCAGGGAAACCAAATATGGAAGGGCGGCAGGGGGTCTTGCTATACTATTGAAATCTGGACAGAGGCTAAAGGGGGTGAAATTTTTTAATCCCTCCTTGAATTCCATGGCAGTGAGGTTTGTAGGGGGAGCAATAATTATAAACATCTATATTCCCTGTCTCCAAAATAGTTTGGAAAGAACAGCTACTTGGACTTCGATAGGCAACTTTGTGGATGAATGCAGTAGGATTTTTCCAAATTACATCCCCATTTTAATGGGGGATGTAAATGCAAGAATTGGCGATTCAGATGCCAGGATTTATGAACAATTGGGTTTGGAGGGCGAATATGATATCCAAGGAACAATCCGGGCTTCTAGAGATAGTATCTGCAATTCCAAAGGGATACAGTTCTTCAAATGGCTATTTGAAATGCAATGGGTTCCCTTAAATGGAAGAGGGAAGACAGACAAACAAGGGGCTTATACTTTTATTGGAGAACAAGGTGCAAGTGTGCTCGACTATGTATGTGTCCCACTGATACACCAAGAAAAATTCTCAGATTTTACAGTTATTCCCACGGGGGTGAGTGACCACCAGTTGCTTGAAGTGAAGGTTGGGGTGGGAGACTTTTTATGCCCCCGTAGACAGTGCGATAGGGTTGAGCCTCAGGGGAATTGGATAGACCAGGGAAGGATTATTTGGAACCATAAAAATGTAGAGGCGACAACAGAGTTGAGTATGATTCCAACTTGTAGGGGGTTGCAGAAAGGATAATAGATCCAATGACTTCGGATGATGCAGTTCTAACTTTATATGCTAATTTAATTAGAGAAGTATGGATTGTATTGAAATCCCCTCAGTTGGGGGGTTCCTGGGAAAAGCAGCCCTCTTGGTTTGATAGAGAATGTAAGAGACAAAAGAGTGTAGTAAATGCAGCAGCCCGATATTTTAAGTGGAGCCCAATAAAGGAAAATTATGAAAAGCTGAAAGATGCCAGAAGAGGCTATAGGAAAATGGTAAAGGATAGGAAAAAGAGTTTCCAAGTAGGCCAATGGGGAAAATTAAGATTTGCTATGGACCAGAAGGATAGCATAACTTTTCTGGTATCTCATAAAAAAGGGATTTGGAGAAGGGCAAAATGTGTTAGATCTGGATATCCCAGCAAAAAAATGGGAAGATTTTTTTCGGGGCATATTTGGAGGATCTGGTGATGAAATAAATAGTCCAGTAGTCGATCTCTGTATGTCTGACTGCCCTCCTTGGAACCTTGTTGAGGAATCTGAAGTTCGTGAGCTTATTGCTAGGTTGCCCTTAAGGAAGGTGTCGGGGGAAGATGGAATCCCGGCTGAGGTTTTTAAGAAAAATGTAGATTGGTGGATCCCAGTAATAACTAGACTATTTAATAGTATAAATGCTACAGGGAGCTTCCCTCCTGGATGGATCGAAAGTGTAACGATCCCAATATATAAGAAGGGCCCCAGAGATGACCCGGCAAACTACAGACCCATTAGTCTTACAGACATAATGGCAAAATTGTATGCTAAGTATCTCCTGGCAAAATTGGAAGACTGGGCAACAAAAGAAAACATCTTTCACGAGGAACAGGCAGGCTTTCAAGTTGGCCGTACGACTACTGACCATTGTTATATTCTGGCGCATCTAGTAAACAAGTATTCTTGAGTTAGGAAGGGTGGCCTTTTTGTAACCTTTCTTGATCTCAAATCCGCCTTCAACTTGATTGATCGTGAGAGGCTTTGGGGGAAGTTGCTAGACACAAATGTGGATAGACGCCTCCTCTGGCTGATTAAGGGGTTATATACACATACCCACATGAGAATCCGCAGGTCCAGGGAGGGACTTCTGACAGCCGCCGTCCCGGTTCTAAGGGGAGACAAACAGGGCTGTGTCCTGGCACCCTTTTTGTTTAAGTTCTATATAAATGATATTATAGATGCGTTCCAAAATGAATTAATTTTTGCTCCCAAGATCAGCAGCAGACTGCTTGCCCTGTTACTGTACGCAGATGACATGGCGTTGTTGTCTACTGCTGAACTAGGGATGAGAAGAGCCCTAGAGATCTTGGGCTCTTACTGCAGAGGGGAAAGGCTTAAAATCAACTATGATAAGACTAAGGTTGTAATCTTTGCCAGGAAAACCCGGACCCGGACTTTGTACCTGGACGGATTTAAAATAGCGCAAGTCCCTTTTTACAAGTATTTGGGCTTGTGCTTTGCAGCACCCGGCTCTTGGTCGACCCATTTGGCAACAGTTAAATTGAAAGCCCGGCAAATCGCAGGGGGAATCTTAAAATTTTGAGCTACGGGGGGGGGGCAAGATGATCAAACCCGCCATTAATCTGTTAGTCCATAAACTTATTCCCCACGTGCTTTACGGTGCCGGAGTGTGGAGCTTTGAGATCACTGCCTTGGAGGCAGTGCATAATAGGGTGCTTAGATGTCTCTTAGGAGTCCCATCTTATACGCCAGTTGCCTTCCTAAGGGCAGAGACGGGAGTGGTTTCTGTCGCAGTTCAAGTCCGTATGGCCATTTCAAATTTTTGAATTAGACTGATGGCCATGCCCAGGACCAGCCTTGCCTACGCTTGTTGGGAGGAGCAGGGGAACCTGGTCGTTGGCCTGACCTGGAGATCCCGGTTTGTCTGTCTTCTTGGGGACATTGGATTCTCTTAGGGGCTTTAGAAAGCTTACCTAGAACCTCCCTTAAAAATTTACTCAAGTCCCGAATTCTTGACATTGGCAAACAGGAAGATATGGCACTGGTGTCAGACTCGGTGATAGCTCCCTATTATGGGAAATACAAAACGGTGCATAAATTAGAACACTACTTGAATAGTATTCAAGGGCCTGCCCTGAGGCAGGCCCTTACACTTGTACGCTTTCAGTTAATGCCCTCAAGCGTCTTGGGAGGGTAGACTAAAAGGGGTGCCTTATTGCCAAAGAATTTGTGAGTGTAAGGCTGGGGTAGAGGACCAAGTGCACTACCTGTTTGAATGCACCAATTCGGCAGACATTTGTCACAAATACCAAAGTTTGCTTCAGATCAAGGCCCCTTGGTTTTGTAGGGAGTATAGATTGCAAAATATTCTGGCAAACGAGTCAGAGTAAGATGTATAGGGTTGCAAACTTTCTGCTAGCATTAGCGAAGAGGAGAGCTTGGGCCCAAGAGTGTAACATCAAACAGGGTCCCAATTTCATATGGGCAGTGGGATATGGCCCTTTGATTTAATTCTGTTGATTTCTGTTTGGTTATGAAGGGTGGGCAAACAGGGAATTATTTTGGTATGTTTAACCATTTATGTGAAATTTATGCTTTGTTACATGTTTTTGGTTGTTTATTATATATATTGTACCAACTTTTGTTGTATCAATAATATATATATATTATATATATATATATATATATATACACACACACACACACACACACACACACACACACAGACAGAGTCATCTGTTGCCTCCAACAGGACTCCCTGTGCAGGGCCAGCATTACAACTTGCGGGGCTCAAGGCAAAGATAAAATGCCCTGGCAGCCCCACCCCCACTCCTATGGCCCTGCCTTCTCAGGAGCACCCTCCACAGGGCCCTAGAGGTGGTCATGTTTGGGGCACCCCCTGCCCTGGTGAAAATGTGAGGCCCCTGAAAGTAGAAAAAAATGGTAGGGCCCAGGACAGCCGGCCTGTGGTAAGGTCAGCCCTGTCTCTGTGCCAAGCCAGAGCCATGGGAAATTCTCTGCTGCCAGGTCAGGATGGGGTGGAATCTGGGGGAATTATTTTCTGCAGCTAGGGCAAGGCTGGGGGAATTCCCCACTATCTCTGCTGGGCTGATGGGAAGGAATCCCCCATTGTGTGGTGGGTTTGTGGGAATTCCGTTCTGGACTCTAGGGTGGGGGAGTTCTGTGCTAGTTCCTGCAGCAGCACTACATTTCGGACCCGAGTTCCTTCTTCAGAAAACTGAAAAGTGGGGTAGAAATTTTTTAAAGGTTTACCGCATAGTCCTCTCCTACTCTCATTATTCCAGAACATACATGAAAACTGATCATTTGTAAGAGAGGCAGGCAGAGGCTGCTAGTTGAGGGGTCTTGAAATCCAGGAAAACATTTGTATTTGATGCACAGGCAAATGGGGAGCCAGGGAAAAGACTCAAGTTTAAGGTGGGAAGAGGCTGATATAGTCAAAACAACATGATGCTGGGCAGAGGTCTCCGTGGTTCCAATTCTTCACATAATATTTATGTCAACATCCTGGCTCCTGGAGCCCTCTGATCACACGAAAGCCTTAAATTTGTATTTCTTTTTAAATGCGTTGCTAGACATCCTGACTGCAAAAACAACAACAAAAAACCTATAAATAGGAGTTGTGTAGGACTCAAAAAACCAGAGAGCAAGAAAACAGAAGAACCCAACATGTTTAATTTTTAAAGAAATCTCATAATTTTTATGGTACTCTCATAATTTGGGGAAACTGGCCTATGATTTTCAGATGCCTGGGGTTGAAGATGTGCAACTACCATCTCAAAGAGTTTCGAGAAGAATTTGAAGCAGAAGCAGTAGATGATCAGATGACGGGCAACCTGGCTGGCTAGCAGGTTAGGTGAGTTTTGTGCACTGAGGGATATTTACACTGCAATTCTAAATGCGCATATTCTGACTCCGGGAGGGAATGCACAGCCAGGATATGCATGGGGTGCCGCTGGTCTGTGGCAGCAAGCACCCACAGAGCTACAGAGCAGGAAATTCTGCTCTGTATCTCTGTGGGCGTTTGCCAGCAAAGCCGCGTGGATGGACTTTCAGACCGGCCAAACCCCGCGCATATCCTGGCTGCGCATTTAGAAAGGTCTGAAAGCGTCTTTAGTTCGGTAGCATAACTAAGATCTCACAGAGGGGGGCACAGGGGTGCCACTGTTTTTTTCAAGGGGGCACTAACATTTTTCAGTAGGTGGGAGGGAGGAGTAGAGGAGTGAATAGGGGAGCACCAGTCCTGAAGGTAGCACTAGCCCCTAGGCTTTCCTCTTAGAGTGAAAACAAACGAGACAATACCCCACATTAGCTAACAATACCCCACATCAGACCACACTATTTATTAGGTGTTTGCCAGATGTTCACCCCCACTAGAAATGAGGCTGCCACCTGTTTCCCCCCCCCCTCCCTTTGTGGCAGCATCTCAGAGAATGTGCAGTCCACCATGCAGGCAAATGCTGGCTAAAGTGGGAGAATGGGCACCCATGGGGATGCCGCCTGTCTGGAGGAGTTGCCATCATCACCAAGGAGGGCCGGGAGCAGCAGCAGCATCCTGTCTGGAGGCCAGACGGGAGAGTGGGGGCCTCAGCCCCGGGTCTGTGTGGGTGCGATGGCAGTGGCAGTGCGGGGAGTCACTTGGGAGGAATGCCCCCTGAGGGACTATCTGGGGGTAGTGTCAGCATGGGAGATGGCTTCTTGGGAGGGAATCAAAGCCACAGGGTGTTTTCAGATGTGACGGGGCGGCTTCGCCCCGTCCCGAAAACAACCCAGAGATTCCCCACCGGGATCACCCAGGCACGGCAAACAGATGTGCCAGGGATCCCGGTGGGGAATCAGGGAGGGAGCGGGGCCGCGCAGTGCAATGTGTGGCCGCACGGCCCCGCCCCCTCCACGCTCCCTCACCGCCCGCCCTCTGGGGAGACGGGCGGGCGGCGAGGCCAATGCCGCTGCAGCGTCTGGTCGAGTTCACCACGGCCCGGAATCCTGCCGGGGATTCCGGGCTGTGATAGCCGACCAGACGTTACTTTTTTTTGATGCCCTCCTGGAATCACTTTCACCACGCTTCAGACGATTTTCGCACTGGTAGCCCGGGAAGCGTGGTTGAAATTGACCCCATGTGGGTATTCAGTGTGGCGAACATCTGGCGGCCGCCGAACAGACATGCAGGGCACAGTGACCTCAGGTGGGTATTCACTGTGGTTCATTGTGATCTCGTCACGTCTGAAAACACCCATAGATTCCCTGAGAATGGGGCAAAACTGTATCCAGCACAAGCTGAACTGGGAACACCCCCTATCCCTGCACTCCACTTCCTGCACTCCACTTCTCCCGGCCTACTCGCCTGCTGCTGCCGCTGGTCACACACACCGTGTGACTCTTTCACAAATCCATGCACTGCGGTGCACGTGCGCATACCAAGGCCACCATTTTCTTACTCTGACATGGTCAGAAATGAATGGAGGTGCTCTTACAAACTGCATGATCCTTATTCATGCAGTCCATTACTTTGGCATATGTATTCATTTATTTACATATTTACACTTCAACCAAGCCCTTCCCCTAAGGCTCGGGACAGCTTGCACAACAGAAGTAACATGTTACAAAAAACACCCCACCCTCACCCGCCGGCTCTGCTGCTGCTGCAGCTGCTGTAGCTTGAATCTCCTGGCCGCTGCAGTCTGTGGCATGCTCATGCGCACATCGGTGTCAGCCATTTCCTGGATCTGGCTTGATAGGGAATGTAGTCCCAGCATGGTAGATAAAGGAAATGGCTGGCTCTGGCGTTTGCGCGCAGCGGTGACACACAGCCAGCGGGCAGCATGGAACAGATGGTAGCAGTGCGGCAGGCCAGGTGGCAGCAGGCAGTGATAGGTGTGCGCGGTGCGGCAGCGGGGGCTGGCCGTATGGCCGAAGTGAGTGTGTGTGAGCAGCATGTAAGGTTGAATGTGTGTGCATTTGAGTTTGAATGAGTGTGTGTCTGTGTGAGTTGGTTTGAATGTGTGAGAGAGAGTAGTAGTATTGGTCTGAATAAGTGTGTACTTGAATGAGTGTGCATGACTGTATGTGCATTGGTTTGAATGAATGTGTCAGAGATGAGAGCTTGCGTGTGAGAGAATGAGTGTGTATGCGTGACTGCATGATGTGAGTTAGTTTGCATGCATGAGTGTGTGCGTGAGAGTGAGCGACTAGAGAGAGAAAGTGGGTTTGCATGAGTGTGTGAGAGATGAGAGCTTGTGTGTGGGAGAGTGACTGTTTGAATGAATGTGTGTGCGTGACTGCATGTCTGTGAGAGACTAGAGAGTCTGAATGAGTGCATGTGTTTGAATGAGTGTGTGTGTGAGAGAGAGGAAGGAAAGCATGTGTTTGAGGGTAATATGTGTGTAAGGAGGGTGGGTGGGTGGGCGTAGCTGTGGAAAGTGGGCGGGGCATCATAAGGTCGGCCCTGTCCTCCGGTATCAAGGAGGGGGAACGCTTAGCACGGAAACCAGGTAGGCTGGCCTAAGAAGGCGTATGGCTCATCATCGAGNTGGGCGTAGCTGTGGAAAGTGGGCGGGGCATCAGAAAGTGGGCAGAGCTGAGGGGGCCTCACATTTTGTCTTCGCCCTGGACCCCGCTATTTCTAAGGTCGGCCCTGTCCTCCGGTATCAAGGAGGGGGAACGCTTAGCACGGAAACCAGGTAGGCTGGCCTAAGAAGGCGTATGGCTCATCATCGAGGTTCCGGACTGGGGCGCCAGAGGGGATAACCAGTGGCGGGGAGCTGGC
This sequence comes from Sphenodon punctatus, assembly GCA_003113815.1. NCBI lineage: Eukaryota > Metazoa > Chordata > Lepidosauria > Sphenodontia > Sphenodontidae > Sphenodon > Sphenodon punctatus. The sequence continues at coordinate 1,165,569 of QEPC01012768.1, forward strand.
GGGGATAACCAGCGGCGGGGATAACCAGCGGCGGGGGCTAGAAGGGGAAGGCACAAGGCCCCAACGCACAAGGAGAACAAAGATCACAAAGAACAATAAGGACAGGGGTGCCACTCATACAAGAAACACAAGGGTTTCATGAGACAAGCAACTCATACACACAATACAACAAACATAGGCACGGGGAAGGGACAAGATAATACTGCATTGAATCAAGGGAGGCACACAACAAACCTCAGGAAGAGCAATTGCTCCACCAACTTTCTGAGGCCACCAGGAGGTCCTAAATACTCCCTGGTGGCCAATCAGGAATCCAGGAGGCAAGCACCAGAAATGGCAGACAGGTGAGGGGGGGGGGGGCAAACCAGGTGGAGGTGCAGGAGGGGACATAATGAGGCGGATGAAGGTACCATCTACCAAGGCAGCTGGTGGCACAAGTCGCTACAACGCCGCCCCCAACCCCCCAAGGGTTCAAGACCCGGCCATGACAGTACCACCACCCCCAGGTCGCCACCCCCCTCCCAGCCAGGGAACAACCAACAGGGAGGACAGTGCCAGCAGAGAAAACCACACGGTGTGCAGCCAGAATGAGACAGTACCACGACAGAAGGTGCGTCGGGACCCGAATGAAGAACACCACCCACCCCTATACATTGGACTTGGACAGGCAAGACAGGGCCAGGCCGCCCTCTATTGAACCAGAAACAGTGAACAAAGACGGGAGTTACTAAGGGCCTGGGCTGACTACAAGAGGTGAGACAAGACCCTGGGTTCACCTCCAGGCAATCACCTTACTCACGAGCAAACAAAAACAATGCCACAAGAACACAGAGGGGAGTCAAGAACTAGAGACGGTGACAACAAGGGGACAAACATGGGTTGAGACGACTACGAAGAATAGTGCACAACAGACTAACCCCAGCGAGACAGAGACAAAATTGGACAACAAAACAGGTGACAACACCAGCGACAATAAACTAAAGAAGGTGCAGAGCAGGTGGGGGGGGGGGGTGTACAATACAGCCTGGACCAGGGATAGGACTGTTTGGGCGTGAGACAGGGTATTCTGGACTAGGCATAATATGGGCAACACAAGGGCCCAAGGTGGTGGGGCACCGGACATAAGATGGGTCAGACAGATAAGAGAGAGCAGAAAAACGCGTTGGGTCAGACATTGAAGGGCAGGGGGGTCATAACCATTGGACAGGCCAAGACACAGGTCATGGTCTAGAACCGGGTTCGGGGATAACCGGTCGGGGCCGGTCGGCGGTCTCGGGCATAAGGGCAACTGGCTGGGGCTGGGCGGCAGCCTCAGGCAGAAGGCTGGAGCTGGGCGGTAGGCTCAAGTATGGGGGTTGCCAGCCAGGTTCCCCTTAAAACCCCTTGTTCGGGGGCACCAGAATCCAAAAGGGAAAGAAGGCGAAGGGGGGTCCTTTGAAGCAACCCCTTCCACCTCACTGATGTGTGTATAGGAGGTATAAGGAATCCTCCAGTTGGTGTGCTGCAGGGCTCTCGGGTACAACTGATTGTCTGGGTACACCTTTGTTTACGTTGCGGAACCCATCTGGTCGACAAGAGGGGACCGTATGGACCCTTGCGGAACTGGCAACCACAGTACTGCCTTGGACAAATTCAGTCGGGGAAGGCTGCTACCCGTATTGTGGACACCACAGGAGAGGTGGAAGTCCCCTGTGAGGTCGCCAGTCTTCCAAGACGAAGAAGCGAGGTCGCTGAAGGGGTTCCCATTTTCATGGCTGGACTGTGCACGTGGTTCCTATGACTACGATCCACGGGTTTATCTGCGCCTGCTGGCCACCCTCAGTCCTTGGGAAGACCTTCCAGGTTGCTGGTAGCATGGCTGGCGTGGGAGTGGTGAGGGGGGTGTCATGGCCCTGCCTTGAACCCCTGGCCTTGGGTCCTGGTTGGGAGGCTCCTTACAGCCTGTGCTATTGACAGGTTGTTCCAGAGAATGGCTCTTTCCCCCTTCTGGACTTTTCCTCCTCTTGCCTACTCAGGTTCTGCTGTACACCTGGGGAGGGGTGTGGCTGCACCTGCCACAGCCTGATTGGCTCCCAGAGGTATTTAGGGCTACTGGGAGCTGTGGCAAGTGCGGAGCTTCAGGTCATTCCTCCTTAGCTTGTGTTTGGCTCTTGCCCCTTGGTCTCCTCTCCTCTCTTCTCCTCTCCTGTCCTGTCCTGTCGCTGTTTGTCCTCTGCTTGGGCTTCTGTCTGTATTGGTGTTGTGTCCCCTTGTGTTTGTTGTGTGTTATGCCCTTCCCCCTCCCCTTGAGTGGATACCTGTCCTGCTTGTCCTCCTTGTATGTTGGGGGATTTCTTACCTAAGCGCCTTTCCTCTGTTGATTGTCTGCACATGGTGGATGCTGGTGGGTTCCTATTCACCCCGTCTGGTTTTGTGTTGAATGGCTCCCTTCCTCCCTTGAGACCCCCATAGTCTGTCTGTCTGTTCGCTGGCCTGAGGGACCTTGCCCACTGGCCACCTTTTGTTTCTCGGGGAAATCCCTTGCCTCTGGCTTCCCTCGTTGCCTCTGCCTCTGGCTTCCCCTGCCTCTGGCTTCCCTTGTTGCCTCACCTCTGGCTTCTCCTCGCCTCTGGCTCCCCTCGCTGCCTCGCCTCTGGCTCCCCTCGTTGCCTCTGCCTCCCCTCGCCTCCTCTCGCCTCTGGCTCCCCTCATTGCCTCAGCGTGCCTCCCACTTCCCCTGTGTTGATCCCTTGATCCCTGTTTCCAGTTCCCGGTCCTGTGTCTCTCTTCCCTGTCCCTCCACCTCGATGATGAGTCGTATGCCTTCCTAGACCAGCTTGGCTGGTACTTAGGCGGAGTGCTTTATCTCCTGGATATCAGAGAGCGGCTGAGAGGTTCCCTTGCTAATCCCGTGTTTCCCCTTTTGCCTTCCCTCCTTATCCTTTCCCTAGGCTCCAACCCCGGAGCCTGACAGAAAGCTCCGCCCCCACTCCTGTCCCCCATTTTTCCCCACCGCTTGATAGACCCTGGGATTGATATCCCGCACCATGATCCCAGCTACCACTACTGATGAGCCTTTGAGAAAGGTATAGGAAATAGTGGCTCAGCAGGATAAAGAGTCAGATATTTATGAGAATTTTAATGTTTTTATTGTATTTTAATGTGTTGGAAGCCGCCTCGGGCTGCATGGCAGGAGGGGCGGGGTATAAATTTTTAAAATAAATAAATAAATAAATAGTCCATCTCCTTTGAATGCATTGATTTAGGTGATGGTGTGGGCAATGCTGGTCCCTGTGTTTGTGGGGAGGCTGGTACTGTGTTAGACTCATGTGGGAGGGGAAATGGTGGATCAGTGTTATCCTGTTCTGGGTCAGTTTCATTGTCACGTCTCTGTAATGACTCTTGCAATTGTTTCTTAGAAAAAACTTCAAAAACTAGCAAATTATTTCTCCTATTCCTTGCTCGTTTAAGTGCCAGCATGTAGGTGCTGTTTGCTCCCTTGGAGGGGTGCACTGTGATCCTTGACTGCAGCACATCATGTGACTGCATTGTGTCCTCTCCTGACGTCGTAGCTCCGCCCCCGACATTGAGGACTGATGTATCTCTACTCCCTGTGTTGGAGAGGTGTGGGTTGTGCTCTGTTGTGTTGGTGGAGGCACTGTAAGTATCGGCTCTGCCGATGTTGCCGTTTCTCCCTGCGGTCTTGCTGACATCAGGGTGTTAGTTGGGTTCCTCCAGGGGGGAAGCATAACTGATGCCAAGGCAGGCAGTACTGTTGGGCATCCCGATGTTGGGTTAATGTGCATGAGCTCTCCCCCAGGAAGAGCTATCGACACTGGAACAGATGACACTGGCACTAGTGATCTCAGTGAAACAGCTGTTTGCTCAAGGCAGTTAAGGATGCGAGAGGATTCCCTGTGACGTGCCTACTCTTGAGCGTGCCACATTTACCATGGGAATCCTGGACTTGGGGTGTCCCTTGAGGCATAGTCGTGATGGGCTGTATAATATGTTTCTTGTTGTGGCTTTGGCCATAGCACTGAGGATGGGCCCATTTGTTCAGAAGTCTCTAGGCCAAGGAAACTAAATGGTGAGCTAAAGCATGAGAAAGATATTGGTGATATTGGTGGTGACAGTGTGCCAATCTTGTCAACTTCCTCAGTGCATAGCCACCCTGATTGACTGCTCACCGGTCTTTTCTGATTTCTTTTTCTTAGCCTGAGGTGGTTCTGCAGGCAAATCATTAATATCTAACTCAGTCATTGTAGAAGTATTTAAAAATGGTTGGGTAGTTGCAACAGCCACTTCCTCAGCTGCCACTGACAGAATTATTGGGGGGGGGGGGCAGGGAGGGTCCCAGACTGTACTGGTTTAAAAGACGTATGTTTTGCTTTTCCAGACTTTTTCCCCTTTGTTACAAGCTGCTGAAGCATGGCAAGCAGTTTTGCATTGGGGAGGAGGATCCTTTGTAGTTATATTCTTTTGACATGAAAAGCACTTTTTGAAACTATGTTTCTTTGCTGAAGTCATCTTTTTGAATTGATTTATTCAAGAACTATGTATAGCCAACTAGCCACTACAGCAACTGGAAGGAACTGTCTGAGTGGAATGGGAGGATACTATATATAGTGGAGGGCTCGAGGGCACGTACATTTCAATGAAAATTCTAGAGCTGTGTATGTGCCGACTAGTGAAGGGCGTGCATATGCAACCCATTTGTGATAATGGGTGGAGCCACTCGAAGAAGAACTGCCATGTGTCTTGGTAGTAGGCCTCTAGGTCCCTTTAGCAGTCCCAAGGTCAAGGCCTCCAAGGTCGTGTGGTTTTTACCACAGTCTCCAGCTAGTTAGTCATCGGCTGCCCACTGTGACGAGACGCAGGATAAGAAAATTTGAACATCCTGCGTCCATCTCCCGGCGGAGGTCATCTACCAAGGCCACCAACGCCGTCTCGGTGCCATAGCCGGGGCGGAACCCAGATTGAAAAGGGTCTAGGAAACCGATGCTATCCAGATGCACCTGGAGCTGGAGTGCCACCGCCCGCTCAATAACCTTCCCTAAAAAGGGAAGGTTAGAGACAGGTCGGTAACTGGCGAGCGCATCCACGTCCAAAGATGGTTTTTTCAGCAGGGGGCGCACCACAGCCTCCTTGAGGCAAGGCGGCAACCTCCCCTGCTGCAGGGACGTGTTCACCACCCTCGCCAGCACCTTCCCCAACATCTCCCTGGAAGCTTTTATTAACCAGGACGGGCACGGATCAAATTCACAACAGGTGGCCCTCACAGACCCCAGGACATCCACCGCATCAGCCGGCATCACTTCCCAAAACTCTCCCCACAAAGCTGGACCAGACGGAGCCTCCGTCCCCCCGCGCTCTTCCCCTACTGCCATCAATCCAGCGTCAAAGTCGGTCTGAATCCGAGCGATCTTGTCTATGAAGTAGTTGACAAACTCCTGATTCCCTTCTGCTGGAGTATTTAACTAAATGGACAAATTGGCCCCAGAGAAGAGCTCTAACACTTCTATGTCCTTTGAGCCCCTTAAGCCCCCCCTGGGCCGATGTGGCACTTACAAAAATGCCAATGGACAAGGAGCCCATAGGAAGCTCCATTCGGCCCAGGGGGGTTTAAGGGGCTCAAAGGACATAGTGTCAGCAAAGCAGAGCGAGGGCAGCTAGAGGACACCTAAGATGAGACAATCTGGCTAAAGTCGGCCAGCACTAGCTCCCCCGAACCATAGGCATAATGGGTAATGGCATTTATGAATGTATAAACATGAATAAAGTATTGTAATCAGCAGCGATGAACACAAATTTCCCAGTAGTTTCCAATGGTTGAGGGAAAGATGTTACAGTGCAGAAGTGTTAGAGCTCTTCTCTGGGGCCAATTTGTCCATTTAGTTAAATACTCCAGCAGAAGGGAATCAGGATTACTAGAAGCGTAGTCGGGCGCAATCTCTTGAGCTGATAGGGCAGAGTTTTCCAGTTGCATTTCCTGATCATAAACTCTCCTCCTAATCAAGGAAATAGCTCCTAGAGCGCCCAAAGGGCGGAGGATTTCTTTTGCTAGGCCCAGTTTATATAGGTCCTGCTCAACTACAGCCGACCAACCATCCTTTGCCAGCAATAAATGTCAAAAGAGAAGATGCCGGGGGAGGAAAAACTTCAACCTTCAACCAGAATTTAAAGGTCATTATTTGAGCCTGTGACTTGATTGATCTCATGGCTGTTTCTGCTCTCAAAATCGTTTGGGATACACGTTGGGAGGTCGAGGACTGAGCGAAGGAAAGCATTCTAGATACACTCCAGTCTCCCCAAGAAGGAGTGGCCCCAAATGGCCACTGCATATAGCAGCTGGGGGATCACCTTAGCTTTAAACAGGCGTAAGGCAGGTCCTACCAGTTTACCACCCTGGGAATAAAAAAACCTAGTAATGGCTCCTGAGGACTTCCGGGCCTGCAGCATAGCTGCCTTATAATGGAGAGACCAAGCACATAATGTAGAGAAGACTACCCCAAGATATTTAAAGGAGCGTACCTGTTCTATTCTAGTGCTATCCATATACCAAGCAAGTTGGCAAAAAGGGCGGCCAGCAACCAGGACCTTAGTCTTATCATAATTAATAGACAAATTTTCCTGCTTGCAGTAGAGCGCAAATCTCTGCCTACTCCGGCATAAGCCAACCTGCGATACTGAAAAAAGAACTGTATCGTCTGCATAAAGGAGAAGGGGTAACCTACGAGAGCCTAACTTTGGGGCATGTAAGCTATCCAAGGACATAAATGGCGGAAGATCATTAAGGAAAACATTGAAGAGTTCCGGGGCTAATATACAGTTGTGATGGAGTTTGACCATTAAAAACAGCAAGCGGCCATCAATATAAGAACCTTTGAGTTTTAACCAAAGCCGCTCCCTGTCGATGGTATTAAAGGCTGCCCTCAAGTCGACAAAGCAACGAAACATAGGGATTTTTGGTTGAGAGGGAACATACTTATTAAATAAATATTTAAGAGTATACGTGTGGTCCAAAGTAGACTGTCCGGCTCTGAAGCCCGCCTGTTTGGGATTAATAATATTATTTGCATCAAGCCAGTCTTGAAATTTGGTGAGCAGAAATTTTGCATACAGTTTTCCTACTACAGAGAGGAGACTGATAAATCTATAGTTTGCCGGATTGTGCGGATCACCTTTCTTAAAAATTGGAACGACTAGACTCTTCAGCCAGGGTTTAGGGATCAAACCATACAAATTGATCGCTGTAAAGAGAGGTGCAAACAGTGAGGCCCACCAGTCAGCATTGAGCTTTAAGAGCTCAGGGGGGATTAAATCGACCCCATGGGCCTTACCATTCTTAAGAGAGGAAATAAACTCAAGAATCTCAGCAGGAGTGACTGGGGGTCATTCCTGGAATCTGTCAGGAGGGGATAATTCAATTGTCAGAAGGGGACTATTAGGTTTTGCAAAAAGCCTTTCAAAATGAGACTGCCACTTGGCAATTGAGGGCAATAATTCTTCCTCTGGTCTGCTGTCCTGGTTGGCTCGCACTATAAGGAGCCAAAATTTATTACTGTCATTTGTTAACGTTGCCTGGTGGAGTAATTCCCATCTAGACACGTTAAAATCATATTTTTTCCTCTTTATCAGGAGTTTGTATAAGTTCCTACCCCTAGCCTATTAGCCCTAATAGGGTGCCACTTCTGCGCCCTAATAACCCTCCGAAGGGATTTCCTCACTGACCGGCACTCACTATCATACCAGCTAGGAGCACAAGAAAATTAGTGTTGTAAGCCACCCCAGGATGCCGTAGGCATGAGGGGGCAGCTAATAAATATAATAAATAAATAAATAAATATAAAACTTAGGGTGAGATGGCTTATTAGATAACAAGATTGGGGTAAACATATCTATCAAAGATTCAAAAGCCATTATAGATTCTGGAGAGGCACATGAAATTTTGTCACAGGCATCCAAGACAGACATAGAATCAATAAGTGCTGCACAAGTCACTTCTAAAGCAGGGGACCATTTTGCTCAGGAGGGGCACACTGGATGAATTTCTAAATGGGGGGCATTTGCGGAAAAGTGAGATCTATTATTGGCTGGGGAAAAATCCTTGACCAATAGCTCTAGGGGGAAATGCTCAGTTTCAGCAGATGTTAACACTCTTAGATCAAAGGTATCCGAGAGGAATCTATCCGGGATCAAAAAATAATCTATTATGCTGGCCCCCAGAGATGAAATATAGGTGAAATGGCCTTCAATATCACCCGGGAGCAACCCATTCAATATTATCAAATCGAGATCTTGTTGAAGTTGATATAATTTGGGGGCCCTTGCGCATGTTATCCTGTCCCTGGAAACTCGTGTGTTATCAAATGGGGGCGGGAAATAGTTTCATTCAAATCAGTAGAAGGATGGTCCGCGACAGGGTTCCCAGTTCGTGTGTTCAGGTCCCCACCCACAACCAACAAAAACTTTGGGAATTTGGAATAGACTCCTTGAACAGCCTCCATAGCATACTGCCAGATCTCCTCAGAATAATATGAGGAGGAGGCTGGGGGAACATAAGTTTGCCAGTAGTAGATCCTTACTTGACTGAAAACTACAAAACCATAAAGCAAATTGAGAACCGTAAGACTCCAAAAGACTAACTTTGGAACATAGGGATTTACGAATTAATAAGGCTAAGCCCCCACTCAGTCTACCCTTAGCCTGGCAGGATACCGCATGCAAAACGTAAGAATCATAACCTGGATGCACGATAGGTTCGTCAAACCAGGTTTCCTGAAGCAAAATAATATCAGCAGCACAGGAGAGGGATTTAAAATCCGAATTCCCCCGGCACTGTTTCCAGCCGGAGATATTCCAGCCCACAATTCTCAAGGTACCAGCTCCCTCTATCCGTAGTCAGTTTGTATGAAATGAGTTATCAATAGGAGAGTCAGGCCCCCGAGTACCTCCCAGGGCACAAAAAGCCAAACCACGCGGAGCAGGCACAGAGGAATCGCCGGCAGAGTGGAAAGTCTCCTCTGGGTACCCAGGAATACTGACTAGCCCAACTGAACGAGCAGAGTGCACTTTTGGCTGCAATGGACATGCTTCCGATGGCCTGCTTCCAAAACCGAGGGAAGGGACTCTTGGGACAGACCAGGAGTACTAGGCAGGAGGCCCAAGGCGCCAGTGTCTTTAGGCGGAAAAGGATAGGCACTCGAGCTAGGGGTAGACACCACTAGAGTTTCCCCATTGTTCATCATCCTTTCTTTACCTCTCTTCCTTGGGATGGAAGCGAGGTACAGGGCCTAGCTTTATTATGGCATACACCCTGGGCAACCAGGCTTTCCTGAGCCACTGAGTCCACCGTGGCACTAGTTCGATTTAAGTTAGGGATAACAGTCTCATCATCACACTCAAGGAAGGACTTTTGAGCTGGACTTTGAATCAATAAACTCTGTACCAGGGAGCTGTTCAATACCATTATCGGCTGGGAATTTATTGAAGGGAGCCTGCCCCCTGGGCAGGAAGCATAGGGAGCCGTAGAAGAGAGGTGTTTCTGTTTGGCATTCAGTCTTTTCAGCTGGGTATAGATATCTTTCATTTGATTAATGAACAAATTCTGATTTCCAGCTTCTAAAAATGTATGAGAATTAATATGGGAGTTAGTGCTGGGCAGCCCCCCAGCCGGGAGATGGGTAGGGCTGCCCGGCCTTTGCTGATGGTCAGTTTCCATTTCTACTACTGAGGTGAGGTCAGTTAAGTTATCCTTGCCACCCGTTGCCAGCGCCTGGCCAATCACTGCTTTGACAAGGGGAGGGCCTGTAGGTAAATCAGCTGTTGCCCTCTGACACACTTTGGGTTTGAGAGAATGGTAAACTCTAGAGGATTTTGTAATTGCTACGTCTTTAGCTGGAGGGGGCTGGTCTCCCTCCGGCTTAGGGCAAAAGGCCCTTGATACAAAGACATTCTTTATTCTCAAGAGTCCAGCATAGTGGAATGTGAAACCAGATCTTGATTATTAAATAAAACATTTAATACCCAGCGATCTTTCCTAACACAAAGGTGGTCAACACTGATTATATCATGTCTGGTTACCGTTTCCCTTAGCAGCAACCTTAAATGCTCGGCAATATTGAGCTCAGTGTTCCAGGGCGGAAGCTGCCCTGAAGGCAAAGGCAAGACTGTAAAAATTACATTTAGTGGGAGAGTTGAAAAGTTTGCCAAATTCATACGTTTAGGGACCCCAGAACAGGAAACGAACCTAGGATCAGGTGCTGTGTCTTGTGAAGGGTGACTATCACTCTGGGTCAGCCAAGATATTTGAGGGGCAGAAGTTGAACCTCTCACTATACCTGTAAGAATCGGCTGGACTCGGGAAGACAAAACTCCTAATTCGTCTGCTACAGAACTGATTTGTTGAAACAGGTACTGCACAGTTTTAACTGTAAGGGTAACATGGTCAGCCAGGCAAGAGAAAATATTAGGAGAGCCTGGTGATTGATTTCCCAAAGGGGAAAGAGGTGGTACACAGATATTGCCCCAAAAGTCCTCAGGAGTTGAAGAGGGTAACTCAGGCAAGCCATTTTTACTGCCACCACAAATAGGTATGGGGAGGGGCTATTTAGGACAGGAGCTTTAGACAAAGCCAACTCCAAAGACGAGGGGTTGGGGATAAGAGGGGTCAAAAAATCCTCAATCCTCCGCTGTTCAGAGCTACTAAGTGTAGAGGCGGAGATCATAGTCGCTTCAGCCCTAGAGCGCTTGAGCTTAGACATGGTTAACGCAGCAATACAAAATAAGCAACCAAGGTTAAGTACTACTTACAAACGGACAAATAACGAAACAACTAAAGTCAAAGGTGTGGCCTAAAGGCACAGGCAAAAAAACAAAAATTCAGCTTCCCCCAAGCAGAAGTCAAACAACAGAGGGGGCACAAAGGACGAAGATAGAACGAAGGACACCCCGGCCCCTCCCAGTCCGCGCCTACGGCCACGCGCACAAGGGCGCGCACGCCAGACCCGGGGTGCCCTTTAAAGGGTCCTGCAGGTGCAATCAAGGTCCAGGTGCGTCTGACCCTGGTCTGCTCTCTAGCCTCCCAGCTCCATCAGGGCAATAGGTGGGGACACAAGCCAGCAGAACAATCCCTTGGGCTTCCCTCTCACAAACAAGTCTCTCGGTGGGGCAGCGGGACGTTGCAGCACCAGGCTGTCAGCTCCGCTCTCCCCGAGAGGCACAACCACCCAGCATTCTGTAGGTAACCAGACGTTTCTGTGGCTAGTCAAGTCCTGGCAGGTGTTCAGCCCAGTATGCACCTCCATGGGTGGCCAGGAATGACAGGGGCTGGACTGCCTCCCAGGGTCCTGGGCCAGACAGGGAACACGGCTGGTGCGACTTCTTGTTCCCATAGTTTGCCACGATGGAGTCATGGCAGGAGGCAGGATACTGGGAAGGGCGAGGGTGGGGTGGAGCAGGCTGAGGCATGCCTGCCTGTGTGTTGCGTTTCCTGAGCTAAACTGGTGCAGGGGGGCTGAGAGATATGCCTGGAAAAAACATACAGGGGGCTAGCCATTTATTAGGTTCCCCAGTCTAAACACACGAGTGGCAGCTGTGTGGGGATTCCACAGAGAAACCCTGGACTCCAGCAGGCTAATCTCTCATCTGTTAATACCCCGAGTTCCACTCCTGCCCAAGTGACAGGCTCAGTGGTGGTGGTATTTCCTCTATAGGACAGCAGGATTACTAGCTCTCACAATTTCATGATGAAGTTCATGGCAATGGGGAGGGCCTCCTCAAAACCTACAGCCGTGACACTTGTGATAAAAATCTCAGCTTGCATTTTTAGAGAGAAGTCTCCAGTCCTTAGAGTTGCAGAGAGAAATGTTGGGTGACTACAGTGTGCATCCTGAAGGCACAGAAACAACATCAGTCTCCAATAGCAGAACTGGAAAAGGTATGGAAAAGGGAACCAAAGATAATCAAATGTCTTGAACAGCTTCTGAACAAGGAAAGGATCAAGATTATGGCTCTTCAGTTCAGAAAAGAGATAACTGAGGGGGAATATGATCGAGGTTTAAAAACATATATGGTGTAGATCAAGTGAATGATCACATTTATTATCCCTAATACTAGAACTACTGGGCATCAAATGAAATTAATTAGCAGTAGGTTTAAAACAAACAGAGGAAGTGTTTTTCAGACAATCCACAATTAACCTGTGGGATTCACTGCCAGAGGATGCTTCAAAGGCCAATATTATAACTATGTTTTATCAGGACTACTAAATTCATGGAGAATTAGGCTATCAATTGTTGGCATGTCCAAGGCAGCCTGCGGCTCCATAAATGGTTATAACTAGCAAAAAGGCCTTGTAAGGATAGATCAGCCAGTGCCCGTACAAGCCTGAAAGGGCAGCTCCCCAACAGTGGCCATAGACACCTTCCTGGCTTGACATGCAGAGCCTTTCACACCACCCAAAGAGCTGATTTAATTAACATTCTTGACTTGTCCTCTCCTTTTGTTTAGTGTAAGAGACCCTTAGTTTGTAGATGGACGTCAGGACCATCTTGGCTTGCTGGAAGGGTCTCCTGGACAGGGACAGATCTGAATCCACTGTCTGTGTTCTAGTCCCCAAGCAATAAAAGCCTAGTGACCCAATCCCGAGTGTGGTATCTACCTTGTTCATCATGTGTGTGCTGCAGCAACTCTTGAACCCTTCAACTAAGAGACTACATCAATGACTTATCAGCCAACTGGTTAGAGAGTGAAACCTCCTGACTATTGGGGATAGGAAGGAAGGATACAGGATGGATAACTCTCTAAAAGCCTCAGCTTTTATTCTTCCCCTGAAGATGGTCACTGCTGGAGAAAGGATATGCTAGAGAAACCATTGGTAGTTTTAAAAAATCTCATAGTACACCACCCAGTGTGGTGATTTTGTTGGTTTCCTCCTGTGGGATTTAGTGTGCCTGGAAGAACACCCGAGAGCGAGCTCCTGGGCTGGCACTAGGGTGTGGCAGCCTCGCTCCTTAGCCACAAGCCCAGCATCCATGAGGGAAGCACACATAAGACTCTGGAACAGGGATCGCATGTGCTACCCCTACCCTCATCTCGGAATGCCCACCTTTAGCCCTAAAGGTGCTATAACAGATCCTTCTCATCTCTTTTGTTTTACACTTTTCTCTTTAATCCCTGGCCTCCACACCTCTGCAGCACCTTTCCAGAGTACTGCCCACATCCCTCATATCACCTGTCACCCACAAACCTCCTCCCTCATACAAAGCAGCAGCCCCAGTTCAAACTTCCCCACATGCTACTGTTGCTAAAAGGCCTACCCCTTAGTTTAAGAACCCCAACTCACTTTGAGTCCTACCCCTTGCCAGAAGCTCTGTGTGCCTTACTCTGTAGTGACTAGAGTTGTCACCTTTTGCAGAAATAACTCTGACAGCGACCCCCCCAGGGATCATTTTAGCGAGACAAGGCAACCCCAGTAGTGTACTAGGAATCTTCCCATTCGACAGAAGCCCCGCCTCTTAGCCAATAACCCCGTGCTTCACCAGTCCCTCAACCAATAACCCCGCCCCACACTCGGAGCCCCGCCCGAACACTTCACACGCACCCCAGGCCCCACCTTCACCACACCCCTTCCCCCCGCTGAACGAGCAAGGGCGGGACTGAGGCAGCCCTTGGAGCTACGGGGGAAGCTTCACAATCCCTGGCCTATAGGTTAGTGTCCAGGCCAGAGGGCTCCCTTCCACACTCACCATCCCCTGCTCCGCGCTTCCGATGCCGTTGGGAACTCCCGTCCTGAACGGAAAGGGGCGGGGAAGACAACTAATTCACCACATCCCATTGGCTAATGCCTTGCAGCCAGTGCCATAGCAACCAAGCTGTTCATTGGGCATGGGAACTCGCTCTGGATGGCGGTTGACTTTAAATTGTTGCAGCTAGTTCAACAGCGGAAGAGGTTCTGACTGGCGGATAAAATGATAGCGGGGTGTGAGAGAATATGACGCAGTACGGCGAGTACCTTGGCGGGCCCTTGATGTGGTGCGGGGTATCGTTCTGGGCGGTAGTGTCAGCAATGCATCTGCCTGGCATTGTGCCTGTACTGGCTGAAGCGTGTTTGGAGGCAAAGCGCCCCAAACCCCGAGTCGGGCACGCAAAACAATTAGCAAGCTGGGCTTTTCGACAGTGCTGTTTTTGATTGCTTTCTTACCTGTCCTGGGTAGGCTCAGGGGCCGCTACTCGCATGTTTTCAATGTTTTCTTTGTAACTAGAAACTACTTTTTCTAAACTGGGATGTTCTGTTAATATTTTGACAGCCCTTGAAAGTGGGAGTTGGGGCATTCCC
>QEPC01012768.1:1181529-1196471 GCA_003113815.1 Sphenodon punctatus
GAGCTGGAGCGCCACTGCCCGCTCAATAACCTTCCCTAAAAAGGGAAGGTTAGAGACAGGTCGGTAGCTGGCGAGGGCGTCCACGTCCAACGATGGTTTTTTCAGCAGGGGGCGCACCACAGCCTCTTTTAAACAGGGCGACAACCTCACCACCCTCGCCAGCACCGTCCCCAATGTCTCCCCGGAAGCTTTTACCAACCAGGACGGGCACCTTTTCCCTTCCAGTGGCTACTTTGAAAATTAGGACAAGCTACAAAGGCCACAAAGAAGTTGGGGGTGCTCAACAGGTATGCTCAGGAAGAGGATTCAGATCATGGATCTATACCTAAAGTTGCCACTTCTTGCAGTGTGACCTGGAAGCTCCTATTTTGGCCTATGGAAATCTCAGGGTCAACCCTATCTGTGGCATGGATCTGTCCCTTAGCCTTACATGCATACCCTCATCTCTCCTCCCTTACCCTGAGCTCAATTTTTCAGTGCTTGCAAGTAAGAACTGAAAGAGGACCGACATAAAAACTAGCTATGAGCTGCCCCTGCCCCAGCTGTAGAGAGAGTGACTATACACACACACACACACATAGAAAATCCTCATTAAAAATCTACCCGTTTATTCTACAAATCTAAATCAACAGTATCATTATCCTTACAAAGGCATCTTTTTACAGTGATACTATCTGCCTGATAATCATCTTTGCAGCTGAAGTCAGGGCAGCCTTTTGCTTAACATCTCCCCTTCCCTAGTAAGGACTGGCATGCAATAACAGTGATGTGCACAACACTTTTTACCTAGGAAGCAGGACTGCTATAAATTTTAGTGTGATCTCAGGACAAAAAGTTTGTTTGTAGATACAGCGGTAACAGTGAACAAAGACAAAATATGTGCCCTTTCTGGTCACATGACAGTAGGGGTCAAAAACGGGGCATAATTCATTTGTAACTGAAATAAACCACTTCCCAGTTCTTTAAATGAAGTGTCATTGAATTAAAAAATAATCATTTCAGCATTTTTTGTGTTTTTCATATTAAGTTCAATTCTGTAACAGACATTGCCCTTTTGGTGTAGATACAGTGGGTGTTAACACACAGGATGGGAGCTGGCAGGAGCGCGGGGTCACTTGGTGGAGCCTACATATGAAGTTGCTGCGCAATGGACCAGAGACAGGCTGACATTCTTTCCCCTGCCATGGTTCACCATGCCACCCCCACCACCACCAAGCTGCTGTCGCTCTAGCGATGCTCTAGCCTGTTGACCACGACCCTGGTGTGGAATGCACATTAATGCACTCTGGTGTGGAATGCACACGCTAACGCATGGCAGTAGCCACATGGGCACACCATGGCCCACCCCAGCAGATGTGCAGTTGCCCCATGCATGCCCATTGCCCCATTTGTTTCTGGATTTGCCCAGACAGCATGCTCAACATTTTCTGGGGTGATGCCGTGGATAGTGGCCCCAGGGCAAACATCTGGCAGCTACCATTCAGAGGCAGACAAATCCAGGGCTAATGTTCAGCAATGCCTCATTTGTTAACACCCTCTGACTAGTGGGAAGGTGTCAAAACAGGACTTTATTTAATGTATTCAGTTTCTACCCCACCCTTCCCACAAAGTTTAGGGCAGATCACAATTATAAAAACATACACAAGCATATATAACATATAAAAATATTTAAAATCCCTAAACCTCTCACCCAACTCTATCCCAGCCTGCCCCATACCTGAGGTTTTTGGCAATAAGGAGGGATGAATCTCTTCTCTCGTTTTCTTCTGAATACAGATAAGGGGCAGAAGAAGGGGATGTTTTAGGCCATTATTCTCTGGCCACTTACTTTAGAGTAGTCCCAGAAACTTATCCAGAGTAAGTGATTTGAGGATTGTGGCCTTAGGTCAGTGGTTCCCAAAATCTTGCTTATGTGACTCCATTTTGAGACTTCATTATAATTCCATGGTCTCCAACAGCAACAAAGGCAGGAAAAGTATAGCAAATAACCATATTGGGACTCTGGCCACAGTGATCCCTCCCCACCCTGCCGCCACTTCAGGCTCCATCCACAGTTTAGGAACCCCTGCCTTAGACTTCTGTTTCTTCATATCAGTGAACAGATAAGAACAGTCACTTTGCACCACATTCCTGCCTCCAGTGTCTGCCAATGCAATGATGCACAAGCACAACGTTTTTCTGCAGTGATATATTTAATGATCTTATAAACTGTCATCCTTAGGTTTTGTAGTTAACACCATAACAAAGAGATTAGCAACCAATGTTGTAGAATTTTTGCCTGCAGATTCAAGAAGTCAACTTTTTATCAATCTAGAGTTATATTTGGTAACTGTAAAGGCTAAAAATACCATTTGTATTTTAAACAAAAGCTTACATTCCACAGCCACTGAATTTCACTCTGAAGTGAAACAAACTTGGTTTATGAGGATTTGTAGCTTTCCCTGGAGGGCACAATTTTCAAAGTAGATGAAAAACAGCAAACTGAACTCTGGCCAAGCTAAGGCTTTCTGTCTTGCTACAGTAAAATGAAATGGGGGAGGGGATTAAGTGCCATAAAACACAAGCATGGCATCCTGTAGAGGAATGAATGGCCCTTTTTACACGGGTGGCACCCACGCTAGAACATGCAGGGTTTTCTAGGGTGGGTGCTGCCAATGTAAATCCTGTGGGGGTGGGGTGCGCGCTTCCACGCACCTGCATCCCCACGCATGGAGGCACCGAAAAAAACAGAGGTGCCTCCGTGCGCGGGGATGGGCGTGCGCCCTGTCAGAACCCTCCACCCACCCACCGCACACAGACCACAGTGTGCCCCCACGTAGCTGTGGCCCGTGTAAAAAGGGTCAATGTTAAATGTTGCATTTAATCTACTAGTCACAGCCACAACAGAATCCCTAGGCTATGGGGAAGCTTGGTTGAAAATGCTGTTGCTTAAACCCATTTCTTGCATGAGTGGATTCAACCTCCTTCAAGTGATATTTTGGCTCTAGCCATTACCATTGCAAACAAACTCTGCATCTGAAACATAACTTTGGTTGGTGGGAAAAAGCCTATTTGACCAAATGAGTGATGAAAAACCATTTCAGCCTTGCAGGAAGAAACATTTCACAAGGATGGATGAAGGAGCAGCTGCTCATAAATTGGCCAGCCCTTCCCAGCAGAAATAGGGGAAGCTTGAGAAAGCTGATGAGAACCAAGTAGATTTACAAACAAATATAAAATGAAAGGAAGATCTCAGTAAAGACTGGTCTTCTTCATGATCCGAAGAAATTCCTGTTCATTCACTTCCCCATCCCCATCTCGATCTGCTTCATCAATCATTTCCTGCAGGAGATTAAGGATTCAGAGATCAGATTAGATGTTCTCAAAGGGCGATCATTAAAATAGATAAAGGAGCAATGAAGAAAGGGTTTCCTTGCAATGATTTTTGCTCTTGGGCACTGCAGTCCTGACTGCATTGAAAAGAGAATTGGTTACCTACTTAGGTGAATTCTTTTCTTCCTCTGCTAGGCAGACAGTCCTCTGGCTGGGTATCTCTTCCCTTTGACCAGCAGGAGACAGAAGAAATCAGAATACCTTTCATGCATGCTCCTTCTTTGCTACCCCCTATCTTCTCCAGGAGTACCAAAGCGGAGGAACGGCAGTCTTGTGATGAGACAATTTGAAAAACCACCACCACGAAGAACTGCTCTAGGTCCACTGATCCATAAACTTAACGTTTGGGACGAAAAACGCCCAACCAACTCTAACCTGTGTACTAAACGGAAAACACTCACAGGGAACTCCTAACGTAAACTCAACTAACAACTTCAGCTGCATCCCTTTCTGTTCTCTGGGTGGGTCTGGAGGACTGTCTGCCTAGCAGAGGAAGAAAAGAATTCACCAAGGTAGGTAACCAATTCTTTCTCCCCCTGCTGCAGACAGTCCTCCGGCTGGGATATACCCAAGCCCCAGATGCTCTTTTACGGGAGGGAAGAACCAGCCCCGGGCAAATCCAGCACCGCCTGAAACACTTTCGTCCAAAAGCTGCGCCAGCCGACAGGTAAGCATCTATCTTGTAGTGCCTCACGAAAGTGTGAAGCAAAGACCAAGTAGCCACCCTGCATATCTCCTCATAAGACGCTCTCGCCTTAAAGGCATATGAACTAGCGGCTCCCCTCACAGAGTGAGGCCAAATCTGCAGTGGCGGAACCTTACCCTTGGCTTTATATGCTTCAATGATAGCATGCTTTACCCATTTTGAAATTAGTACTTTAGAAGCCTTAGTGCCTTTTAGGCTAGCTCGTAAGTTAACAAAGAGTGCTGTTGACTTATGAAAATTGTGGGTATGAGCCAAATTTTAAGCACACGGTGCATGTCTAGGGTGTGCCACAGTTTCTCCTTCGGGTGTACAGGATTGGGAGAAAAGGAGGGAAGGATAACCTCCTGCAATCTATGGAAAACCGTGTTACATTTTGGCAAAAAGGCCTGATCGAGCCTGAGGGTGATGGACTGTTTGTGGAAAACGCAGAAGTTCTGCTTCACCGATAGAGCCCCCAGCTCAGACACCCTTCTTGCCGACGTGACCACAATGAGAAAGGCCACCTTCCGAGACAGCATATATAATGACACCTGTGACAAGGGCTCGAATGGAGACCTTGTCAAGGCATCAATAACCAGGTTTAGTTCCCACAATGGACATCTGTGTACCACTGGAGGGGAAAGGTGCTTTGCAGCCTTCAGGAACTGACGGATATGTCTGTGGGAAGCGATGTCGATCCTAGACAGTGTGGAAAACACAGAATTTAAGGCTGAGGCCTGCCTGGCTAATGTGTTATATTTTAGCCTTTGTCCAATCCTCCCTGCAGAAATTCAAGGACCTGGGGGATAGATGCTCTGCGAGCATCCAGACCTCTCTAGAGCCCAGAAGGGGAAAAAACACAACCAGGTTGCCCTGTAGGATCTTCTGGTAGCCGGACATCTGGCTGCTAAAAGAGTTTTGACCAATGCCCCGGAATAACCCTTCCTATGAAGGACTAAGCTTTCAATTTCCACGCTGTCAAACTTAGCCCGGAGGTGTTCTCGTGAAACAGGGGACCCTGGGAAAGCAGCTCCGGAATTGGAGGGAGAGGTTTTTCCACTCTCATCTCCATGAGGTCTGAGAACCAAGGGCGTCTCGGCCACCATGGGGTCACCAGAAAGATCTGGGCCCTCTCTCGTTTGATCTTTTCCACGGTCCTTGCCAGCAAAGGAAAAGTGTACATCAGGCCGGAAGGCCATGACTTGTTGAAAGCATCCAGAGCCGTGGCCCCCACAGCCTCCTTTATTGCCATGAACCGCTTTACCTGAGCATTTTCCCTAGTGGCAAACAGATCCATGACTGGTATGCCGAACACCTCCGTTATTTGCCAAAAAAAACCCACCCCTGTTCAGGGACCACTCGTGCAGGTCCAGGTCCTTCCTGCTGAACCAATCCGCCTGATAGTTGTCCTCTCCCCTTATATGCAGGGCCTTCAGGGAGGCCAAATGAGTCTGGGCCCAGCGGACGAGCCTCACGGCCAGCCTCTGAAGGGAAGGAGCCCTCGACCCTCCCTGATGGTTCACATAAGCCTTTGCTGTGGTGTTGTCTGTATAGATGAAGACATGATCCCTGCGGAGGAGAGGGGACAACCGTTCCAGGGCCAGCCGGATTGCCCTGAGTTCCAGGAAATTTATGGACCTGAAGCACTCCCTCGGTGTCCAGAAACTCTGAATGGACCACCCCTCCATGTGAGCCCCCCAACCTGAGAAGCTGGCGGTGGTGATCACCTGACAGGGAGGCTCTGTTAGGGGAACCCCTACTGAAAAAATGGCCGGGTCTAACCACCAAGATATGAATGACTTTAGGTGCCCGGGGATGACTACCCAAGGATTTCCCCGACGTGAGCTCTCTTTGGAATGGTCTTAGGTTGCAGCGTGCCCACTGGACCTGTCTGGAGCAGGATACCATCAAGCCTAACAATCTCGCTAGGGATTTGAGTCTCAGACGTTGGCTGGACAGAAGCACCAGAGTCTGTATAGTTTCTTGTCTCTGGGTCAGTACAAACATGGCGTCTAAGGTGGTATCTATGATCACCCCGAGGTGCTCTATTCTTTGGCTTGGGGTTAGCTGACTCTTGGCCAGGTTCATTACGAACCCATGGGCCTCCAGGTAGCTGATCACCCTGGCGATATCCCTGGCCGCTCTTTCTGAGATGGAGTCCTGATCAGGAGATCGTCCAAGTATGGGAAAACATGAATTCCCTCTTTTTGGAGATTTGCAATTAAGGGGAGGAGCGTTTTAGTGAACGTCCAGGGAGCCGACGATAGGCCGTATGGAAGGGCCCTGTACTGCCAATGGCTCCCGTTGAAGGTGAACTGGAGCCATTGCCTGTGTGCCTGAAGAATAGGAATGTGGAGATTGGTTGGCCTCCCTTGATCTGAAGGAGGCCTACCAATCCCCCCTGGACAGGCACTGACAAATCAAGTTGATCGATTCCATTTTGAACCTTAGTGGTCTTACCCACTTGTTCAAACATTTCAGGTCCAAAACTGCTCTCCATTGGCCCAACTTTTTTGGAACCAAGAATATTATGGAGTACAGGCCTAGGCCTTTCTCGGTTTCTGGAACTTCTTCTATTGCCTCTATAAGAGACAGTCTTTCTATCTCCGAGGCCATAGCAGCAAATTTGGGAGTGGGTGGGGGGAAGGGGTCTTTGGAGACCGGGGAGGGGAAAAACCTGCTCCTTGGATTGCCTCGGAGCTCTAGGGCATAACCCTGACGCACAATTTTCAGGACCCAGGTATCTGAAACTGCATTTTCCCAGGCCCCGCAGAAACATAGTAGTCTGCCCCCTATGCCTCCATCCCCCTGCAAGTCATGCTTGTTTGCCTGGCTGTGTGATGGCTGCCTCACATGGCCTGCCACGGTCAGATCTATGTTGTGTCTGGCCCCTGAAACGAAATGGCTGCCTGGAAAATTCCCTATCTCTAAACTGATTGCATCTGTGAAAAGGGTTAGATAATGGGGGCCCCCAAATTTGAATACTGGCACTTTAAAAACCCTTTTTCTAGCCCTGGACTGTTGTAAGGTTTTAGTCTTTGTTTTATCATTGGCCTCTGTCAGAACCTTATCCAGACATGTGCCAAACAACTTAAACCCCTTGTAGGGACCCTCAACCAGGAGACATTTTGCCATGGCGTCGCCTTGCCAGGATCTAAGCCAGAGTCTCCTCCTAACCACCACTGCTAGGGATACAGCTCTGGATGACCAGGCGATGGCATCCGTAGTGGAGCCAGCCAAGAAAGTGCTGGCCAACATCACCCAGGAGGAGAGAACTTTGGATCTTTTCTCCGAGATATGCACAGACTGCATCTCCTGCAGTCATGCCATGTTTGCCCTGGCCAGATAAGAGGACAGAATGTTTATACGGAGGGAATTAGACGAAGCATCTAGACCCTTCCTCAGGGCTCCCTCGATAGCCCTATCTGAGGGGTCCTTAGGGAAGCAATCTCCCTCAGTAGGGAACACAGTCTGTCTCGCGAGGAGGCAGCATTCACCTGGGGGTTCTTGAACAGCCCCTCCTTTTGCCTTGAAAAGGTATATAGAGACTCCCGAGTCTTGTTCATTCTGCATGATTTGGTGGGTGCTTTCCACTCGCCAGGACTAATTTTTCAAAAGCCCTGTCCAAGGGGACTCCCACCTCCCTTCCCTGTACTGAGGGGATAGGTTGCCACTCATCCTCCTTGTCAGAGTCAGAGGACTGGTCTTTACTGCGCTTTTCCTCTAATTTCAGGGTCCTTACGACCTGTGTCATTAGTTCCTCCCTGAAGTGAAGAGGGAACTGCCTCTCCTGGTCCCTGCTCGAGTGAGGGGACTCCTGCCATTCTCCCTCCTCTAACTCAGACTGTTGCAGGGCAGAGTCTGACTCTGACTCAAAGCGGTTAACTGAACTGGACACTGCATGTCCCCATATCCTATCCCCCTCCTCTGAGGTGCTACTGCCCTGAGAGTCTGGTGGGGATCTCAGAAGGTGGGCGACTGCACCCCCTGTAGGTCGACAGGTTTTTCCCACCCTTTTTGCACGCCTCTTTTTTTGTGGTGAGGCCTTCCCCTCCCCTGGGGTTCCTTTTCTCTTTCTTCCCTGCCCCCGGGAGAGAGAGGACAGCGACTCTAAAATCTTCCCTATGGTGTCATTTAGGTTTTTAAAAACCTCATTTGTACCCCATCCCTGTGGAGCAGACACTGCAGCAGCCGCCAGCAGTTCTGCCTGCTGTGAACCCTGCCGGGGAATAAAAAAAGGAGTCGGTTACTAGGCTGCGGGGCTGCCTCGTGCAGGGTGGGGGGGTGTCACCATGATGCCTGGGGGCAGTTTACACCTCCTTTCTGGAGGCGCCGTCCATGCCTGTGCTGCTTTCCCGCCGCTGCTGTGAGGGAGAGTACAGCAACCTCGGCCGCGTCCTCCTCGAGTTGGCGGGGGAACCGGGTTGCACAGCCTTGCTGCCACAGCAGAAGGCTATGGGGGACGGAGGAGAAAGCCCGCTCTGATTTTCCCCTGCCGGGCTTCTCCTTGCTCTCGGGCTGCTGTCCTCGCTCTGGACTGGCTCTGCCAGTACAGAGAAAGCCCCTGTGGCCCAGTCAAACTGAAAAGGATTTTTCAGCTTAGCTAACTCCTCTCTCTTCTCTTTGTACCAGAGCTTGCAGAAGCTGATCCTACCAGTCCGAGGCAGAAGACGAAACTGGAGAAGATAGAGGGTAGTGAAGGAGGAGCATGCGTGAAAGGTCTTCTGATTTCTTCTGCCTCCTGCTGGTCAAAGGGAAGAGCTACCCAGCCGGAGGACTGTCTGCAACAGGGGGAGAAATTAATAGCTCAACTCCCATTGGCTTTAATGGGCAAGGATTGCACACAGAGTATCCAGGTGTTTTCAGCACAGTCCTAACATTAGAACCCATTGAATACAGATAGACAGCCAGGAGAAGCAGAAGGAATTTGGCTTATGAATAGCACTCCTTAACAATTCAGCATTCACCATCAGTGTTGCACTATGGTGTCAGCAATGCCAGGAGTCCACAGCCTGGTGTGCATCTGGAACTCACTTTTGGTCCTATGGGTAAAAGAGCAGCCATACGAGCCAGGGAAGAAGAAACAACAGGGAGTGGAAAGGGAAAGGACCGAGGGAACTGGAAATAAATAATTAAATAACTAAAGCTCAGCACCGTCCATTGTGGGTAATTCATGTTCAGAGCTGCAAAAATCTATGCCCCTACACTGGCCAGTGTCTACTGGCCAATGTGGGAGGGAGGACAAAATTCTGCCACCCGTTTCCCCCAGTCCGAATGCCAGCCCAGGGCTTGCAGTGTGGGCAGGGAGCAGAGCTCTCACCACAAAGCCCACTATGGGTGAACACCTGATTGGCAGGAAGCAAGAGAACCCAGCCCACAGTTCAAACCCCAGTTTAAGACTGGGACTCATGCTGCAGGAAGGGCTGTCTATTTGCCAGCTTGGAAAATATATTTGCCAGCAACAAGCTCAACAAGCTAGTGAGTGGATGTTCAGCAATGTTCATATTTATATTTAAAGATCTGGAGTTCAATCCTTGGGTCTGGCTCAGCTATGCCCAGGGCTGGACCAAATGGGAAAAGGGAATCTAAAGAACATTTACATCCCTTCCACAATTCTGGTACC
This sequence comes from Sphenodon punctatus, assembly GCA_003113815.1. Classification (NCBI taxonomy): domain Eukaryota; kingdom Metazoa; phylum Chordata; class Lepidosauria; order Sphenodontia; family Sphenodontidae; genus Sphenodon; species Sphenodon punctatus. The sequence goes on from QEPC01012768.1 coordinate 1,191,210, forward strand.
AGTCAGGGGATGGTGCACATCCACTCCACATAAGCCACAACAGTCTTACAGTTGCTTTAATTTGAGCTGGCTGGCAAAACCCTCAAAGGACTGTTATACCAGCTAGGGACTGAAGCAGCACTGCAGCTCTACAAGCGAGACTCCCTGCCCACACCATGCTCCCTACATTGAAGGCTGACAGCTACTTCAACAAGGGACTCCCACATGCCAGGGAACTTCTCAGGCCTTCTGGTTACAGCAGCTTTATAATGCTTTGGCAATGTGGGAGAAATGCAAAGGAACATACTGGAGGCTGGGATCTGGTCCACAGGTGTGAAGAGACTAATGGCCAAAGATTTTGTGGTTTTGGGGGGTGGGGGGAAAGACCCCATCTCTTTTAAAAGCTGGCCTAAAAATTTGTTGAGATTCCTGTAACCAGTGAAGCACACCAGACAGGGAATTTTCTAGCAGCTCCACAAAAATTAAAAATGTGAAGTAGTCAAATACAAAATCGAATAACAGTCAATGATCACTCCCTGCACACAAGCAGGGTGATCCTCAAGCTGCTTAGTCACTGGTACAAGTCCCATTGAAGTGAACTGGAGTGGTACCAGCACAAAGGACTAGCTCTGGTCTGAAACAGTGTGAGGATAAATAAGCTCCTGCAATTCACAAACCTGCAGCTCCTCATCTGTTAGATTTTCCCCAAGTTCTTTGGCCACACGTTTTAGGTTTTTGAAAGAAATCTTGCCAGTTTCATCATCATCAAACAGTTTGAAGGCTTTCAAAATCTCCTCTTTAGAATCTTTTTCAGCCTTAAAAAAATTAACACGTACTCATTAACAACGTACTCATTTTCAGACAACAGGTTTTGTTAAACCGTATTTAAAGCTGAATACAAATCAGTGACTTGGGAGTAAAACTGTAGCTACTTGCACTAAAAATACAGAAAATTAATGTTAAAGTTTCAAAGAAACGCATATGTTAGAAAGCTAACATGGAGTTAAGACAATCAGAAAATCTCTGATCTTATTTGTTCTTTTCATAACTAGAACCAGATCCTGCAAATCACAGGATTAACGGTTTGTAGTGGAATGTTCCCATTATAAAATGTTGTTGTTGTATCAATTACTTTTCTGAGAACTGAGATTTGGAGAGCTTAAATACGGAAAAGTCACTGTATGGAAACAGCGAGTTCACAATTAGTCACAGCTTCTCTTCTTGGTGACTAGATCAATTTCTTTCCTACCCATTTCTTTTCACTACTTATTATTAATGGCTGTCTAAACTTTAGTACACCCTGCCAGCAAAACCACTCCTAGATTAAATAAAACTAGCAGTGTGATTTGAAGATTACATCTTAACACACTATTCCGGGATACTACTTAACACACTGTTCAGGGACATTTCCCAGTGACACCATTTTTAGTCGTAACTTTTGCACAGAACCCTTACTGAAGTCAAACCAAGTGGCAGGTGTGCAACAAATTGCACGACTGACTGTGTGGATCAACCTACCATTTTCTGAGTCATTACTGACAAGAAGTCATTGAAGCTGATCTTCCCAGTGCCTTCTTTATCAATGTCCAATATCATTTTCTTGATCTCTTCTTTCTTGGGTTCAAAGCCCAGTGCTCTCATGGCCACCTGTAAACAATGGAAATTGATTAACATTTCTGTAGATAAAGGAGATAGAAGCAAATTATAAAAGATAGTTAGACCGAAGCAGACAGGGCTGGAGTTAGGATTTTTGCTGGCCTAGGCACTTCTGAGGCTACTGCCCCCTGAAGCCATGTCCCTAAAGCCATGCCCTTCCCCAAGCCATGCCAGGCTCCCCCCTTGGGGGGGAAAATAAAGAAAATAAAAAATAAAACTGAATAAATAGAAAAACATAAAATAACTTTTAAAAGATCCTACTCACCCAAAGGGTGGGGGGCATCCTCAGCTGCTGCCCAGAAACCAAGCCTGGTACCCCATCCCTCCAGCTGGTTGGAGTGGGGATTGGGATGTAAATGGGCTGACTGGGGGGCAGGGCTAGCTGGGGGACAGGTCAGGGAGCGAGCTGGCTGGATGTAGGATAGGACACATGAAAAGAACAGGTTGCAGGGCTACACTGTCACCAATGCAGCCCTGCAACCTGTATTTCTCATAAGTGTCCTCTAAAATTGGTATATCTGGCCCCCTACCCATGCGGCCCACAGTAGCACGGCAGCCGGCTTCCCTGCGTGCGCCTCTGGCATGCGCACACCGGCCACCATCATATTTGCTCTGCGCATGCACAGAGAGCAAACATGGCAGGGATTGGTGTGCACATGCCTGAGGCACGCACATGGAAGCTGGCAACCACAGCTGCCTGCACAGCTGAGCCAATCCTGGCTCAGCTATGTGGGTGGCTGTGGCAGCTTTGGAGGTTTTTGTTTTTTTGGCCACCCCTCCAAATTCACAACCTCAGGCAACTGCCTAGGTTGCCTGCTCGAGTCTGGAGCTGCAGGCAGACTGTGAGGAACTAGAGAGGGATCTTGCAAAACTAGGTGAATGGGCAATAAAATGGCAAATGAACTTCAATGTTGATAAGTGCAAGGTGATGCACATAGGGGAAAAATAATCCGCACTATACAAAAGTGATGCTAGGTTTAAATCTGGATGTCACCACTCAGAAGGATCTTGGAGTCACTGTGGATAGTTCCTTGAAAATATCAGTGCAGCTGGGCATGTGGCAGCAGTCAAAAAGGCAAACTGAATACTAGGCATTATTGCACAACAGAAAATAAAATATAGAAAGTGAAAGTATCATAATGCCACTGTATAAATCCTTGGCACAAGCCTACATTGAACACTGTGTGTAGTACCGGTTGCCCCATCTCAAGTATGGTACATAATCGAACTAGAAAAGGTTCCGAGAAGGGCAACAAGGGATGGATGGATTGAATTCCATATGAGGAGAGGCTCAACAGGTTGGGACTGTTTAGCTTGGAGAAGAGGCAATTAAGGGGGATACGACAGAAGTTTATAAAATCATGAGTGGCATGGAGAATGTAAATAGGGAACCGTTTGCCCTTTCTCACAATAAGAGAACAAGAGGACACTAACGTTAAATGGCAGATTTAAAATGAACAAAAGGAAGTACTTTTTCACACATTGGACAACAGTTATGGAACTCATTGCCAGAGGAGGCTGCGAAAGCCAGCAGCATAACTAGCTTCAAACAGAAATTAGACAAATATAGAGGATAGAGCCATAAATGCATATTATAGTTGGGGTTTAAGCCCCTGGTTACCAGCAGTTGAGAGTGGCTAGCAGACAATAGGTCACACCTCCATGACCTGTACAGGTACTTCTCTTGAGCTACTGGAGCTGACCACTGTCAGACAAGATGCTGGGCTAGATGGACTGCTGGTCTGACCTGGAATGGCACTTATGTTCTTATAGAAGAAAATTTAAACCATAAAACATGCTGAAGTTGGATCAGGTATTTTCCATCCCAAGGTTAAAGCACAGGTAACTGGACAATGTTCTAAATGTGCTCAGCTTCAGTATGACATTCAAAAGCTGGGAAGACAAGATGACATTACATCATTCTGCAGCAATCCCTTTAGCAATTCTAGGACCATTCTGGATAAGTTCAAAAAATACTGTGTCCAGTCTTCCTTTGTCAAGATTGTTGGCAAGGAAGGGACATAATTTAGGGGGGAATTAATGGACAGGTACAGTCCACAAATGTAAAACGGATGCCCTATGCTGCAATAGAAAAGGGAACTGTGGCTCTTACCTGCGAGTCCCTGTTCTGCTCGGGCTAGGCTAGTCCAGCTTATGGGTGATACTGCGCTTGACCAGCAGGAGGCAGGAACGAAAGAAACTGACTGTGCATGCGTGGGATCACCCCTAGCGCAACTCAGTTGTAGTACAGCCAACAGATCTGCAATGCACTTAAGACATAGTTAGTGTAACACTGAGGATCAGCTGCACTGTTATTGACTTGGTCCCTGCTGTCAGGAGGGCCGCTGGACTAGCCTAGCCTAGCCTGAGCAGAACAGGGACTCACAGGTAAGAGCCCCAGTTCCCTTTTCTGCTCTGGGCTTTGGCTAGTCCAGCTTATGGGATGTACCCAAGCAGAACCATCAGAAGAGGGAGGGAAGACAGCGGCACTGGGAGAACCATTTGGGGTCGTGCCTCCCATATGGAGGCTCCGTGGATTGCAAGATGTTTAACTTGCAGTGCCTGGTGCATAGGAGGGCCCCGGTGGTCATCCTGCACCCCTTCCCGGAAGGATCTATGGCCGCACGGGTGGCTGGGGCGGTTGGTCGCCGTGTGGCTTGAGGTCGCCTCTATGGAGGTGAAACCATCCGTTGCCTTGCGTAGCTCGGTGAAGCAAGAGTCCACCCCTCTGGGGAGGACAGCATAGGAGGCCTTGAGGCCTTATGTTGACGAGCGAGGCCGCTGCGAGGTGGATAGGGGCTGTGCCTCTCCTGTAGATGTGCGGTGACTGCAAGGCACCGAGGTATTGCCCCACCCCTACTGTAGGGTGAGGGGAAGGGGTAGGAGAGGTACAGGCCAAATTTTTCCCCCATCCTATGGCACCTGGGTGTTAACCCGTGCGGGACCTAGGTCCGGAGAGCCCTACTGGGTCCTGGTTGCGGTAGCCGAAGCTCCGAGGGAATAGAAGTACCCCCCTCTGGGTTTTGAAGGGGCGCTTGCTGGGAGCCCCAGAGCTCTGTTAAGGTTTGAGCTCGAATAAGGTTCTAAGAGGAGAGACTAAGACCTACTGGGAGACAGTGTCGAGGCCCCTGATGGGAAACCTCCTGATGAGGTTAAGACCTGCAGCCTCTGAGTCTTTCTGCAGAAGAAGCCAGGGGCTAGGGAGCTAGCTATCTGTAGAGAGAGGGAGAGAGAGAGGTCAAACTTTTAGGGACCTCTGTCAGCCCCGGCGCCTGAAGGTGTTCTCTGTGGGTTGACCCGCCGCGCGGGCGGCGAGCCCTCTGGCCGTTAAAAAGATGGATTACCCGGGCTCGGAAGGATCCGAGCCTCCTAAGGGCTGAGAGCTCTATTTTGGGAGCAAGCCTTATTTGGTCCGACTCCTTGAGGGAAAAGGGGCGTTTGGGCAAGATTTGAAACCTGGCCCTCCAGGTCAATGACTACCCCCCTCCATTAACCGACAGGCTAAATATATCATGGAACCCCGGCCTCCTCAGCCCGAGTTGGACTACGAGGACGGAGGCGGCCCCCTCCGCCTGTCCTTCCCTGGGGAGTCTCTCGACCAGGGAAGATGGTGGGAGGGAGTGCCGG
>QEPC01012768.1:1197167-1259465 GCA_003113815.1 Sphenodon punctatus
GGGGGGAGAGGTGGAAACTGTAAGGAGTATCCGCTTGGGGTGTTCCCCTTTGTCCACGCATGGGCAACAGATCCCTCCCCAGCTGGAGGGGGGTATCTGGAGCGTGCCACCAATGCATGTGGAATGGTCAGACCTGTTTGTCCGTGGAGACCCCCTATGTGCCGGGTCTTTCTTGTTGGATATGTTGTTGGGCGTCGCGCTTGGCTTTGTCAGCTGCGCTGAGCAGCCCCCTCTCTGGGTAGATACCGGAGAGCATTTGGCCCTATAGGGGCCATTGATTAGTTGGATCTCGGGGTTAGGGCCTCCGTTCCCCGACCTGAGCTGGGAAGAGGCCATGTCTATCTTGTTAGTTATAAAACACCAGGTACCTTGTGGGGGCTATCGCCAAGTTTAAAATAGTAATAAAGCACCAGACATACTGCTGGCGCTATCACCATGTTTCTAATAGAAATAAGATAGTAGTGGTAAACTCAGCCTTCTGTGACCGAAGCCGCAGGAATGGCTGTGGCCTTCCCCTTGATATGCCCCAACCCTGCACCCCCGTGATCCAGTGAGGAGAGTCCTTTATGGCCTCGCTGGTGGGGATTCTTGGGAATCGGTCCCCTTCCATCGGAGAGGGGATCTGGCGGGCGAGGGTCGCTGCAGCCTCATCCCCTCTGCACTGGTGGGATCGGACCTTTTTCCTTCGCTCAGAGCAGTCTACCGAAGGCCCTGTGCAAGGTAGGCCTTGGCTGGCCTACGTATTCTAGGAGAAGGTACTAGAGCCCTGGTCCTCATCGGGGTCTGTCTACTGAGGCTTACAGCCTTGTCGCTATGTTTGAGGATGTGGATGGCGTGGGGTGTCAGGTTCTCCCTATACGGAGGGAGAAGAACCCTCCCATGGAGGGATGCGGTGGAGTGTGGCCCTAGATGTAGCGGCCGTACGTCTCCTGGTCTGGGTCTCCCAGCTCTCCATCCTCTTCCAAAGACCCTTGTGAGAAATCAGGGTCTCCCTGTACCGGGGTGGGAGAACCATCCCATGGAGGGATGCGTTGGAGCTTGGCCCATGATGTTGCATCCTCTCCCGGGGGACATTGTGTGCCCTCGGGACTTCTGTCAGACTGGTGGACCCTATGGACTCGCGCCTGACTAGGCCCCCCAGTGCCCCCACTCGATCTGGTACCCTGGCAGTCTGGCTCGGGGAAGAGGCCCTGGACAGTGCTGGGTCGCGTGGGTCCGGGAAAGCTTTTCCTTCCCTGTTGCTAACCTGGATGGGATGACTCTGGGTTGAGGCCCTTGGTCTGTGGGGAGAGACCCTATCACACCCCAGCCCCTGAGGCCCTAGTTCGGAGGAGCATGAAGGGTCGGGGAAGCAGGCGGGCCAGGTTCTGGCTGTGGAGCCGCTGTGCCCTCTGGGCAGTGGCTAACCCCCTGGGCCATTTGCCCATGGCCCCGGTGCCTGTCCCGGGGTCTTTTGAGGCCTGATTGATTCCAGTGGCCCCCAGGCCGGCGGGGCAGGCAATGGCAAGGAGGGGCTGGGGGACCAATCCCCCTCCCTGGTGAGGACGGGGAGGAGGGAATTCCTCCAGGCCTTGGCCCTCCCCTGGGTTCCAGGTCCTTTAGGCGGGCCAGGATTGGGCCTAGAGCCTTTAGCAGGCCTGGTGATGGGAGGGTGGCGTGTGTCTGCGGAGTTATTCCCCCTCCCTGCGGGGACGGGGGGGAAGAGGGGCGGTTACTCTGGGCCTTGCCCCCCCGGCTAGTGGGTTTCCCCCTGGGTTCACAGGGTGGATCCCGTCCATGTGTGCCCCACACCCCTGTACCTGGCACCCTCCTGGATGATCCGGTGCCCTCCAGGACTGGCGAGGCCTCCGCCGCCTGCGGGGCGGTACCCTTCGCCTGCGACCCCCTGCATAGTTGCCCCGGCATGGGATGGGGGGAAGGGTTCGTTCCAGCGAGAGCGGTGGAACGGCCCTGGTTGGCTGCCTGCTGGACTGCCGCTGCCGGCTGCTAGAGGCGGCTGCGGGATGTGGCCTGTTACCGGTCCCGGCTGTGCAGCGTTGCTAGCGTGGCGGCACTTGTTGGCGGGGGAAGGTTAGGATGGGCGGCGGCCGGTCCCGTAGTTGGGATGGGCGGTGGCAGGTCCCTTGTTTTTCCTGGGGAGTCTTTGCCCCTTGCGCCTCCTCCGAGGACTCCTTTCCCCTTTGTCCCCACTCCATCTCTGTACCGGAGACCCCGTGGGGTCGAAGGACGGTCCGGGCGGCAGTGCGGGAGCAGCTGTGTTGAGGATCCGCGCCGCTCTGGAACAAGGGAGGAAATCGGAGCAGTCCCAGCTGGAGTGGTGAGACGCTCTGAGAAGCCGCGTGGTGGCCCAAACCGCCGGCGTGGAGAGGCGGCATCAGCGGTTGGCATGGGGCAGTGGCTCCAGGCGGGTGCACGGAGCGGCTTGCGATGGTTCCTGCAAGCGGCTGGCTGTGGCGGCGTGGCCGGCTGGGCGGTGGCGTGGCCGATTGCCTTGGGTCCACGTGGCCAAGATGGCGGCCGGGGTCCCGAATCGCGGGCCCCGCTTCTCTGCCGGCCGCCAGGAGAAAAGGCCACTGCCGCTGAAGCCTTGGGTCCTGGGATGAACGCAGGACCCTCGGCTGGAAAGCCCGCTGCCGCCGGAGCCTTGGGTCCTGGGATGAACGCAGGATCCGCGGCTGAAAAGCCCGCTGCCGCCGGAGCCTTGGGTCCTGGGATGAACGCAGGACCCGCAGCTGGAAGGAGGGGGGAAGAGATCTCCCGCGCGGACAGGGAGGCCTGGGCAGAGCGCAGGATCCTGCCGCGGGGTCGCCGCTCCAGTGTCTCTCTCCCGGGGGCTGAGCTCCTTTGCCCCCTTTCCTGTTTGCTCTTTACTTTCTTTTTCTTGGTTTCCTTTTTCTTCTCTTTTGAAGAAGCTCTGCTGTCCTGAGCAGAGCGAAACTGCTCCTGCCGGCTCGGAGGCAGGTAAGAAACTGAGTTGCGCTAGCGGCGATCCCACGCATGCGCAGTCAGTTTCTTTCGATTCCTGCCTCCTGCTGGTCAAGCGCAGTATCACCCATAAGCAGGACTAGCCGAAGCCCAGAGCAGAACTGTTATTCCAGGCCATGAAATCATGAGCCTTATAAATTTGATCCTTAGCATTCCAAGGCTGCAGTCCTCAAATCACTTATTCCAGAATACCCTATTCAGAGCAATGAGACTACTTATGAGTAAATGGTTTGAGGATTACAGCTTGACGGTACAATCCTCAACTTGATTCACATTGATGCAAAGTCTCAGCACCAATTTGAGTGTCACTAAATTTAGATTTGTATCAGTGCTAAGTTCTAGCACCAGTGCAAAAGGAGTTGAAAAATCACACTGCTTGTCAAAGCAACAAGGTTCAAGACAGATGCAAATGATGCTAAATTTCTAGATCCCGTGTTATTTTGAAACCATGGCAACTTCTGAACACAGTCTTTCCTTTGTTTTATATACACACATCCACTTTTTAAAAATGGTGTGTATGAAGAATTGGTATGTGAGAATAAGAGAGAAAATTCAGAATTGTTGTGAAGTACCTGACTAACAGCTCTGAAGGCTAACGTTTTCTGCTTATTCCCAACACACTCACAGGATGGGCACCTGTGCAGTTTCCTGCCAGCATGCCTACACCCTGACCTGGAAGCATAATCAAGGGAGCTCATTCTGCATGGCCTATTCAATCTCTGGCATCTGTACTGAGCTACCAACAAGGAAGTGATTAGTGTTAATTGTGATGTTTTGCTAGAGATTCTACTGTGCTCCTTTCACAAGGGGCAAGCTGCTATCGAACAATAAAGACCTTCAGACTCTTGATTTATACTGGACTTGAAGGGGCAATCTAGAGGTAAAATGCTTTACATCCTATTCCAGCTCTTCTGAACAAGATAGCACCCCACATCCAACTAATAGCACCACACTAAGAAAGCATTTATTTCATCAATACAGGCTGTATATTTAAGATTAAAAGTTATGTTTATTAGTTATATGTAAAGCACTCAAGAGTGCCATGGTGGGGGGATGCTATATAAAAATAATTATTATACGTAGACAGAAATTATGTGTTCCACCTGTTCTGCAATATTCCTCTCTAGCTGCAAAAATCCACCCAAGGTAAATTGCATATCAGTGCCGAACGGTGCCTCTGAAGGGATTGAATGTAACTTTGACCCACAGTAAGTGGTTTCAGGAATGCAACCAATGTTGCTGATCTGTCTAAGTATGGCCTTTTTAAAAAGAGATGCACCTACACATGCCCATGCAGTGGACATGGGTGGGTGCATCCCATCTGAAAGCAGCGGCGAGTGGGTGGGTGTGTGCACTCCCGCAAAACACGCACCTCCACCCACCTCCCCCACACATGGAGCAACCCGTGAAAATGCAGGTTGCTCCATGCAGGGACATGGGTGGGGATGGGTGTGCACCTGTCTGCACCTGCACTGCCCTCGCAGCGGTGTGTGACCACAGATCGCTGCTGAGGGGGTGGTTCATTTAATAAAAGCCTATATCTTGAGAGTCTTTCTGCAGGAAACTTATCCGTTTAAGATCAAGACCAAAACTATGAGTCTAGAAAGAGGGTGGTTGCCGTGTTGGTTCCAAATGTAAGAAATGGAGACAGAGTAGTTCAGATCTTTTATTGGACCAACAGAAATTGGTCCAGTAAAAGATTTCATGTGAACTACTTTGCCTCCAAACTATGAGTAAAGCCACACTAGACAGGGCTGACTAGATCTCCTGCCCACTCCAGGGAGGGCAAACACAGCCACCATACTTTGGGAAGGGCAGTCCAAATAAGCAGCCCTCCTGCGGCCGTCACCACCCCTCCATGCCACGGGTCGGGCTGAGGAGCCAGCTACATGGGGCTGGACTCTCAGACTTCTGCTGTGCTGAAGGATTGGGCCTGCTGCCACTAGACAGCGGATGGGGGGAGAGGAGCACGGGTGCTCCCTCAATCCGCCAAACATCTGATGGGGGAGGGGGGAGCCTGTGGGAGTACACATGCCCAAGGTCACAATCCTCCACCATTGAAGTTAATGGGAGCTGAGCACTGACTTCTTTGGTTGGAGGATTGTAACTTGAGTCTTCCTGAAGGCACAGGGGAGGTAACTGGATGGCAAACACAGATCTTAAATATGATACAAGGGGAAATAATGGAATTTTCACTGAACAAACGTAGAAAAACACACAGGGTATTGTCATAGTGTATGGGGCCGGCACATCTGACTGGTTTCATTATGAAATGGAGATACAAGAAGAGATCCTAGAGAGAATGTACATGCTGAAAAGGACTAACCAGGTATTTTTCCCATGCTGGGAGAAAGGCTTCAGAATGGCTGCTCCAAGTAAGGCAATCTTTTTGCTTCAGGATGGATTTCAACTGCTGAAAGACTAATAACCAGCGACCCGGAAAGAGGTAAGTCAGCCTGGCTAGCTAGTGCTGCTGTGCTTGTTTTGTGTTTGAACTAGGGATGCTGAGGCACAGACCTAAGCCAGCAGCTGCTACAAGCCCAGCCAGAAAGACTGGCACTAGTACTTGCACAAGAAACACAATGAAGATTCTCCTCCTCAACAAAGAACCTTTCTTTTAGCTTCCCCTGATAAAGAGGCAAATAGCAGCTTGACATAGTCTCCCTAAACAAGACAGGAAGTAGAAAGCCCTACAGAATGCAAAAATGGTGATGTGCTGTCACCCAGTCCATCAGAATGAGTGTGGAGGCCCCTGGTATCTGGATGCATGACACAGGAGTCTTCTCTAATAGGCAAAGTATAGCTTTCATACTGGTATGGTTTGGAGTGGATACAATATGGCTTTCATGATAGCTCAAAAGCATTTTCCCTAGTGCCCAAAGCTGACCGTGCCTCTGGAACAAAGTTCCTTAACTTTTTTCAAACCAGCTTCTGTAGGCCATTTAGGGAGGAGGTTATGTGGATTTGGTAGGTTTTATGCTGGAAAGGTGCAACAATCTCTTTTCCCCGACACCTATGCTAAGACTTCTCTAGATCTTTTGTCACTTAAGACAGTTTAGTTGGGCTTTCCATGCTAGAAAAGCTTGCCTTCAGCTCTTTAACATCTATGTTCCCAGTTCCATCAGTATCAAACAGATCAAAGGCCTCTCGGATCTCCTGCTTCTGATCTTCAGTGAGTTCAGGTTTAGGGCTAGTCTTCTTTCTTTGGGGTGGTCCCCCCAACGAAGTCTTTTTGTAGCTGGAAGCCTTGAAACATTCACATAAAGCAGAAACAAGATGATTAGGAGAAAGCAAGATACTTTCTTCAAACTACTTTGGGTTTGCAGATAGGAAGGTGCGCGAGTTATAATCAAGCTCTCTGAGGTGTGGCTTGTGGAATCAGAAGGGATCATCTAGCGGAAGGATCTCATAGTGATGGCAGGTATGGTATATGATGGTCTATCTACCAGAGAGCAATGACTCAGAGATAAAGCAATATTCACCAGGACCTGTCACCTCTGTAGGCTAAAGAGCTGGACTGCCATGGGTCATCATTGACAGTTCCCACCCAGCTCCTGCAATTTTAATGTCAGATTTGCAAGAAAATCAGGCCTTTAAAAAAATAAAAGTTCTAACCCACTTGGTTGTGGAGAAAAGCTTGACGATAACTATCAGAGGTAGGGAACCTCCAGGCTGTTTCCAGTATGCAAGCACCGGCTGTCCAATCCCAACATTTCCCCCACCTCCACTTGCTGTGCCTTCCTCCCTTGGACTACATTCCATGGGCAAAAACAGTCCACCAGCTGCAGGACAGCTGGGTCATAACCTATGTAGGCAGGGCACACCCCTTTCCCCAGGACACTCGGACATACAGAGTCCTATGAGGGGAAAGATCCATCCCTTGGCTTAGTGTTTAATAGTCTTATCTAGTTCACCCTCTCCACAACTTAATTATTATTCCCATTTTACAGATGGGGAACAAAGGCTGAGAGCAACTTGCCCAAACCCAGTGAGTTCATGGCTAAAACTGGATTTGACCACATTCCAAATCTAAGCCCCACACATACCTAAAGAGCCAAATACTTACTCTCTTGATTTCCAGGGTAATCCTAGGATTCTGAGCCACTCTAGTGATTTCTAAGAAAACCCTGGGATTTTGCTCAGCCTGGCTTGGGACTACTGAACACTTGGTGGTGAAAGCCTAAATACGCGGGGGCGGGGGGAAGGAGCACTGCCAGAGTCAGACCCTTGTCTTGGAGAAGCCCAATGGGGCAACACGGTAGGAGAGGCCCAAGCCTAGCTGTCTGCGTGGCACGTGCTATAAGGCAGTCATCGCGGTGCATGCTGGGAGCGGCTCTCATTCTCAACCTCCCCCTCATTTTGTGGGCGGCTTTAGGCCGCCAGGCCGGAGCCCTTCGGGGTTCTCCGAAACTCCATGCTGTGGGGTTGGGGTTGCGCCCTCCCGGGCCTCAGCTCCCTTCCACCCCCTCAACCGCACTCACCATCCCATAGGCCGGTGCCGCTAGGACGCCTCCAGACCGGACAGGAAAAAGGCGGGCCCTGCATCAATGCCAACCCACCCTATTGGCCTAGCTCGCTCAGCCGATGCTATGGCAACCGTTCTCGTTATTGGCTAATCCCCAGACGCGGGAGTGCCAAGTTGAACGTTGATTGGTTCAGTTGCCTTGAGGGCGGGTACTGAACCGGTAGAATTCCGCGACTTTGATTGGCCTAACGGGTTACACGCAAGAACCAATCAGTGATCGTCCCGAGGCTCAGCCGATACTCAGCCGAGGAATTCAAAGGGGCTGGGTCTATCAAGAAACACAGTTTTCAATTGGAGAGAGAAGAAAGGGTGGACGAGTCTCGAACAAGCATTGCTGATCAGCCCAGGGTTCGTAGGTGACTGCTGAGGGGATTGGAGGTCCTTGTCGGCGGGTTCGGTAGGGGCTTCGGGGATATGAGTAAAAGTGAGGGGGGTAGGGAGGACGGACTAAGAGATTGGTGTGGGGGGCTAAAGTGCAGGAAGGCTGGAGACGGCGGTAAACTATGGGGATTGGGCTAAACACTGTAGGGATGCTGAGGGCTGAGTTATGAGGATTGGAGGAGGCGGTTAAGGTGGCTGGGCTGGGGATGTGGGGACTAGACTGTGGGGCCTGAACTGTTGGGAGGTCGTACTGGGGGAAACCTAAACTATGAGAACTGGAGTAATGGGGAGGGGGAAGCTAAGAAGTAGGGGAGACTGGGTTGGGAGAGAGGAGATTGAGCTAAAGTGGAGGGAGGACTGAGGGATTTAGCTTTGGGGGTTGGGCCTAAACTCTACAAAGGCTGGGGCTAAATTATGGAGATCTGGCTAAATTGTGGTGGAGTTCTGGAGGCTACACTGTGGGGATTGAGGTGGGGGCTAGACTGGGGATTGGGCTGTCTGTCCTAAACGCCAATGATGGTAACACTTCATCTTATTGGAGCAGAGGGTGGGGAACCCTACACATGCTCTAGTCTGTGTTATGGTGTTGGGTAGCTTTCCTGTTCCTTAACCTGTGACAATTTAAACATCGTGTTGGGTCCTGCAAAGATGAAGTCAGTGAACCCAGTCATTGTTTTTCTTTTTGGGGTGATATGCTGTGCCAGTGCTCTGTTCTTATGGCATAATCTTGCATAGCAATAGACAAGAACGTTGTCGTCTTAGTGTCCTGCTCACATGACTGCACTAAGGAGATGTATTGGGGGTTTCCAGGATTCTAGGGAATTTTTATATTAAAAATAATGTTGTCCTGAAGGCTCTGTTCTCCAAACACTCCATCAGTTCACTTAAAGACTTGTGTTGGCAGAATACAGGATCGGGCTAGCACAGGCTTCTAAAAAAAATAGTTGTATAGGGGTATGATATGCAGAAAAGCAGCAGTGTCTACCTGCTGAAAAGGCAGGAGTGAAAGTTTTGTTGTGTTTTCATCTATATTTGTGAATTTAAATGTGTTGATAGAAATCATGAGCACAAATATATTTTTTCTCTTTAAAGAATCTGCTTTGCACTGAATAATTCAGAGAATGGCTACACGACTTAGACCAGTAAGTTCAAGGATATACTCTATTTTCTAACTTCTGCTTTTTCTTTTTTTATCTGCTTAATAATAGGAAAATATCGACACTGGAAATTTGCTGAAATTTCCATTTCACCTGCTTCTGAAACATTCTGTGAACTGTCTTAATAAAGAGGGGCTGCCTTCCTCTGTTATGTACAGTAATGAGCAGCCTTAACAGAGCTCAAGCTATCAATTCCACATTTGTCTGTTAACCCTGCCTTCACATTATCTTCATATTGAATTTGAAATGTCCTTTGTAGGACATGCTGCATTCTCAGTAGCGCTGGCCAAACAAAGGCATGGACTGCCCCATTGTAGCACTTCAGTACTTGTTTTATTGATAATGCTGGGTTCACATGAGTGGGTTTGTTTGTAGTAAGTACCTTCTAGCTCACTCTGATCTCCATTGTGTTTCCATAAGCAGAGGATAAAGAATTGTGTTGGTTGTGAGGAGGGTACTTACCTTCCCAGAGGAAGGAAGCTCCTATTTTGGGAAGCTTGCTTGTGTGTAGTGATTCAAGGGAATTTCTTTTGTTTTGTTTTTCCCTCTGCTCTCCTCTCAATCCACAGTACTTTGTGTGAGGTGAAATTGTGCTGTTTTGCTGATTGCTTGTTATCCCGGTGCCCTCTGCTGGCAGTTCCATGCTATTTTCTAAACCGGGAGATTGGGGAAGGAGAATAATGGGCGGATTCAGACGTGTCTTTAAATCGCACAGAATCCTCGGCGGCGAAGTGCGATTTTAAAAAACCCCGCACTTCCGGGCTGGTGTGAATGCGCTGAGCGCGCACATTTCCACTTAGCCCAAATGTTTGGAGCGCGGATTGAAAAGTTGCTCCGAGCAGCTTTTCAAACCACGCTCCAAACATTCGGGCTAGGTGCAAATGTGCGCGCTCAGCGCATTCACACCAGTCCGGAAGCGCGGGGTTTTTTAAATTGCACTTTGCCGCCGAGGCTTCTGTGCGATTTAAAGACACGTCTGAATCCGCCCTAATTCTTTAGCCTCTGGTTCCCCTTAGGAACAAAGTTGTGGGGAGGTAGCTACTTCAGATTTACTGCCCCATTTCAAGTATGCTTATGAGATCAAGCTATTAGTGGGAAAGTGGTCTGAGGACTTGTTTACAACATGGCTGCTGACTGGTGTGGTTTTGACAGAGTTCTGGTATTTATTTTATTTTTACTATTTTTCTACCCCGCCCCTTCCTGCTCGCAGAGCAGCTCATGGCAGCTTACAAATATGTAGTTAAAATGCCATTGATCCTTTTCTGTGTTTGACGCTCCAGTACTTATTGAAATGAATACAGCACTTTGTGGATCCTAGTCAGAATCTCTATCTGTGGGGCTGTAGCAGGGCTGCCTTTTCACACAGCTGTTGTAGAGTGAGGCCACACAAGTGGCGCGAGCCTGTCCCCCATGTGCCCCTCTTGTGGGAAACTGCTGTTGCCACGTTGCAGGGCAAGCGTGGAGAGTTGGTCACAGGGAAGTGGGGCAAGCTGACCCCTGTCAGAGCCATTGCCATTGCCATGGTCAGGGTGCACCCGGTCTTGCCCTGCCTTTCTCCCCTGGCTGGACCAAAGTCTCGCCCCCTCCCCCGGCCATGATATGCCTGCACGCAATGGGTGCCAGCACTCACAGCCCTGCTGTGGAGCTCGCAATGTGCAGAAGGGGCCCAGCCACACAGGTTGCCCTGCCCTGGGCAGCCTTACCCTATGTAGGTTAAGACTGCTCTGTGACACATCCTCAGAATTTTTCTAAGGACGTATTGCATAGTAGCCAGCTGTTGGCCTCTGGGCAGGAGGAACATCTAGCAGCTGCTGGCCACACAATACACAGCATTGCGTGGCCCAGCTGCCCAGGAAGGAGTAAGGCTACCCAAAGCATGGTAGCCTCCCCTATGGCTGCAGCCAGAGTATTCCATGATACAATTCAGACAGGATCCAGCTTTGTTTAACCTGTCCCTAAATCTTGGGAGGCCTAATTTGGCCAAGACTTTGTGACTTTTTATGTATGCAGTAGTTTAGGATGAGGGAATGGGTCTACAGGGTGGATTGATTTAAATGAAGTCGATTCATATCATTGATTTAAATCAAGTTTCCCATGGATACTACTTCACAGATATGTCCTAAACAATGGTACAAATCTGATCACTAAAACATGTTCATTTACAACTCAATAGAGCATTTACACCATGTAGGTACACCATCTTAGGAGGGTATACTTTGCATAATTTTTTAGATAACTAGATTTTCATTTTTCACTAATCTTAGGAAATAGTACATGGTTTATTTAATGGATACCTTTGCCCATTATCTGTATCAAGCTGCACAGACACAGTGAGTACATTAGGAGGCATGTTAAGAAGTAAATCACATGCAAATTAGCATGTATAACATATTTTATTAACCTAAACAAGCTTAAATGTTACATAAATGTTTCACACTTGCAGCAGTCTCCTGAGTTCCCTAGGCTGTCCATAAAAGTTCTACTTTTTTATTTTAAGATTTTGTTAACTCTAACAGACAAGTCATCACAATAATAAAGGCTGTCCTTAAAACTTTTAAAACTAGATCTCTTCCTCCCCACTCCCACTGTCATTTTTATTCATAGACTGAAACAGAAATACAAGTTTTCCTGCTTTTTAAACTCCCAGTTGATTTCTTAGCTTTGAGTGAATAATACCAAATGAAGAAAATATTCTCTCTGTGCTTGCAGAGGAAGCTACTGCTGTGAAAAGTTGGCTTAGCAACTGAAGAAACTCTGGTTCAAGGTGCTTGGCTAATGACCTCCACCAGTTATGGGGAGTAACTTTGTTTAAAATAACATTAGTAAATATGTACTGTTTAAATGGTTCCCCTCCAGCCCTGAAATTTATTATAGCTGGCAGAATTGAGGAGTGATTATCCCATGTCATGGCAGCAGCATCTTCTTCAGAAGCTAGATATCTACCCTTTATATCTCAGGTTGAGAATGTTAGAAAGAAAATGAGGTTGTGCTTGATCCATTCGCTTCTTTATTGCTTGCAGTTTAACTTTATTAGGTATTTCTTTTTTCAGTGTCTTGTGAAGTGCCTTCCAAATTTCAACAGCATCTGCAATGCAGCAGCAATCTTTCTGAAGCTTGTCCAAGACTATGGATATATGAGCATATTCTACATTCCTCTTTAAACCAATGTTGGATACTTTGGATGAGAGAGTTCCATCGATGTTTCGATTTGCTTCACAAATTTCTATGAGAGTAGGCCAGTTCTTAATAAATTGTTCAAAACAGCCACAGAATTCCATCATACATCTTGAGGCAGAATTAGTTTGGATTCTCTTGCTCTCTTCAGTGAAGCTGAAGCAAAATGGCTGTTGCAGAAGTATTTTGCAACTTCAACAACATTTTCTTTTATTCCTGCAGAAGATGCATTAAATGGGCACTACAGCCACACATTAGGTTTAAGCTTCCTCCTTCTAGATATCGTCTCATCTTTCATTTGCAGCATTGTCTGTGACAAAACTGTGCATGTGACACTTGAATTTTTGTTCGCAGTTCATTACAGCTTTTGCAGCCACTTCTTTTAAATATTCTGTGTGGGCATTTCCACATGTATCTATTGTTTCTGAAAAATATGCAACCCCATCTTCTGTTGTCACACAAGCACATACTACTGGATCATTGTGTACACTGCTCCACGCGTCAAGGCTTAAACTGTCAAACTTCCCATTAGTATTTCTTGTACACTGTCACAAGTTCCTTTTCATACACTGCATCTAGCAACCTTCCACCAATATCTGCTCTACCAGGTGGAGTGTAGCCTGGTCCTAATGACTTGACCATGTCAATGAATTGTTTGTTTTTAATAATGCAAAAAGGAGAATTTGTGGCATAAATGAACTGAGCAATCTTTTCATCTTTGATGTTTGCTGGTCCTTGTTACAAACCTATGTGGGTTTACTGGATAATTGAAATCTTTTGCTTGCTACTTTGTCTGAAGTATGTTCAATTGCAGCACTGGACTGCTGCTAAAAGTACCAATGGATGACTCTTAATTTGCAGACAGTCAGTCATATTCTTCTCTTGTATTTAACTGGGATCCTGGGGGGAAAAAAGACATTATCACTCTGTTATTGAGTGAATCATTTGCATTTTTTTCAGCAAGGATGCCAGTTCCAAATTACAAAAACTAAGACTGCACTCTGTGCATGCTTACTTGCAGTAAGCCCCATTGAACACACTGGCACTTACCTCTGTTCTGGGAAAACAAGCATAGGATGGGGCTGCATGTGTTTGTTCTGTAAGGGAAGGCTGTGGTATGCTGAAATAGGAAATCTAGACTTCTGGCATCACCATTATAGTCTCTGGGGCCATAATCACCATTATGGTCTCTGGAGGCATGTATGTACTATAAATTAAAATAAGGGCTGTGGCTTCCTCTTAAGAAAACACCCAGTGGCAACCTTGGATTTCTCTTGCTGCTTTTTGTACTGTTGTGAACTTGTGATATAAATTCTAAATCTAGTTTTAGAGGGGAAAATAATTAAACAAACCATAAGGATTAGCTACACTTTTTTCTCTAGCAACATAGTCAACAGCTTGGGAATTTAATTGTTAATTCACTTGTAATAATAAAAGGGATAAAGAGTCTATAGAAAAATTAGGCAAAGTTATAGAAATTAATTTACTAACCAGTTGATCCACATTGTTCATGTTCACATCTTCATCCACATCCTTTTCTTCCAATGAGCATTTTTCGTAATGTTTCATCCTTGCAACTATGCCCTGCATCCTTGCAACTATGCCCTGCATCTCTTTGTTGCACTGCTTACATCGGATACGTTTTCCTTTTTTACTCAAGGAAGGAATTTCTTCAAAATATTCCCAAATAGGGTCTCTTACGCCCAGAAGCCATGACCAGTTTCTCTGTGGCAGAGTGTGGAGGAATACGGGAGGCTATGTACTGAATGTTGTCTTCCCTTCTTCTTTCCAGTGCTTCTTTCTGTTTCACTTACTTTCCTATGTAACTCCTCTGCCTTAGCCCACTTGGGCCTGACCGGTCCCTAACCCCATGGTCACACAACAACAAACAATTATCCAGTAAGACTTTTGCTCATTGCAGCTCTGTGTCTTTGCACATGTGACTGTCTGCTATGCTTAGAGACTAAGGGTTCCAAAATTTCAAAAAGCAAGAGCTGGTAGTTACTGGGCAGACTAAAGCCATTTTCATGAGATGAAAAGGAAATGAATGCCTAGGTTTGATTAGTAGGTATAGGTAAAGAATAAAATTCATAATTTTGAGAGAAGTGAGTAAATTGGTTCTTAAAAGAGCCTTTAAATATGTGTGATAGCCATTAATTCATTTTTAAGAGATTGTAAGTGTAGTTTAAACATGCTTGTGCTGAGATTTAATTTTAACCACATTATTTTTTAAAAGAAATTTAGTATTTAAATTTTAAAAAAGATCAGATTCAAATTTTAAAAATTGGATTTTTTTTTATTTTTAACAAAAGAAATTATCATAACATAAGCGCCATACTGGGTCAGACCAATGGTCCATCTAGCCCACCATCCTGTCTCCGACAGTGTTGATATATAAGGCCCTTCACGGTCTGGGCCCCTCATACCTCAGGGACCGCCTCGCCCTCCGTGCCCCAGAGCGGCTCCTTCGGTCCGCCGGGGGTACCTTCCTGGAGGTCCCCCGCATAAAGCAGGGGGCCACAATGGAGAGGGCATTCTCAGTGACCGTGCCGTGCCTCTGGAACTCCCTTCCGGAGGAAGCTCGACTGGCCCCAAGCCTGTTGACATTCTGGTGAAGCTGTAAAACCTGGCTGTTCGCCCAGGCCTTTGGGGGGGTGGGGGTTAGAGGGTTTTTATCTCCCCTACCCTATTTATGGTTTTGTTTCCTGGGCCCTGTTTTAATATTGAACTGTATTTTGAAGTATTTTAAATTGTTTTGTATATTTTTATATGCATATTTTTTACTGTTGGAAGCTGCCCCGAGCTGTTTTCAGGAGGGGCGGGATATAAATTTAGAAAATAAAAAAATAAAAATAAATAAACTGAAGAGCCCCAACCTACCAAGCCTCTCCTGATATGGCAGCCCTTCCATGCCCTTGATCATTTTTGTTGCCCTTCTCTGTACCTTTTCAGTTCAGCTATGTTTTTTTTGAGATGGGGCGACCAGAACTGCACACAATATTCCAGGTGTGGTAGCACCATTGATTTGTATAGAGGCATTATGACATCCTCAGTCTTATTCTCTATCCCCTTCCAAATAATTCCTAGCATTCTGTTTGCTTTTTTGACTGCTGCTGCGCACTGTGCTGTGGATTTCATTGTATTATCCGCAACCACCCTCAGATCCTTTTCCTGAATGGTAACTCCTAGCTTAGTACCCAGCATTGTGTACACATAGTTTGGATTATTTTTCCCTACGTGCATCACTTTGCACTTGTCCACATTAAATCTCTCTTGCCATTTAGATGCCCAGGTACCCAGTGTCGTAAGATCTTGTTGCAGTTCCTCACAGTCTGCTCGTGTTTTAACTACCTTGAATAACTTGGTGTCTGCAGATTTCATCACCTTTTCCAAATCATTAATGAATACACTAAACAGCACCGGTCCCAATACAGATTCCTGAGGCACACCTCTTTTTACATCTCTCCATTGTGAAAACTGACCATTTAGTCCAACCCTTTGCTTTCTATCTTTTAACCAGTTTCTGATCCATAGTAAGACACTACCTCCTATTCCATGACTTTTTAATTTTCTCAAGAGTCTCTCATGAGGGACCTTATAAAATGCTTTCTAGAAATCCAGGTACACTAGATCTACTGGGTCTCCCCTGTCCACATGCTTATTTACACACACAAAGAATTCCAACAGGTTAGTGAGGCATAACTTACCTTTACTAAATCCGTGTTGACTCTTCCCCATTAAGCCATGTTTGTCAACATGCCCTGTAATTCTGTCCTTAATTATCGTTTCCACCATTTTGTCCGGCACAGTCATCAAGCTTACTGGTCTGTAGTTTCCAGGATCACCTCTGGATCCCTTTTTAAATATCAGGGTTACGTTTGCCACCCTCCAGTCCTTGGGTACAGTAGCAGATTTTAGTGACCGGTTACAAGTTACTAACAGTAGGTCCACGATTTCATATTTGAGTTCCTTCAGAACTCTGGGGTGAATGCCATCTGGCCCTGGTGCCTGGTTAGTATTCAGTTTGTCAATTTGCCCTAGAACATCCTCCAACGTCACATAGATTTGTAACAGCTCTTCCTATTCCTCGCCCACAAAGCACGGATCCGGCACGGGCACCTCCCCAAAATCCTCCGTCGTGAAGACTGACGCAAAGAACTCATTCAGCTTCTCTGCAATGTCCTTATCCTCCCTGAGCGAGTCTTTTACTCCTTTGTCATCTAATAGCCCAACTGACTCTAGTGGGCTTCCCACTCTGCTGGGAAGGGAAGGGAGCTAAGTTGCAGAACAGTTTGCCTTTATAAGTTCTAGCCACAAAATGGTTGCTGTGCTTCAGATGCAGGATCTGTATTCAAAGGGAATTACAGCTTGTTTCATCTTCTTGCTATTTCAGTTTTTAAGCTTTCTTCCAGTAAGTGAACCCAAGATGTAAGAAACAAAGAATGAAATAAAGTACTCGCTGTGCTGTATCGCTGTAATGCTACATCTGTATTGGAGCAGTGGGAGAGAAAGCATGCACTCTTTAACCTGTACTATGGTTTCCGGTTTCCTGTTTCCTAACTTGTCACAACTTTGGCATCCTATTTGGGTCCTGCATCTAGAAATCTGATGTTTTCTGCCAGCTCAGAGACCCCCTCAGAACAACAACTGAACCTTTGCAGGACTTTCGCCTGTATTAGTATCTTTTCTTTGTCCTGCAACAAAATTGAAACTTTGCATTTAGATAGACTTCTAGAGGTACGGTGCTTGGATCTCATTGAACAATCGCCACCTTTGTGCAATGTCACAGATATCTTCCCCTTGAGCTCAGTAGAAGAGTTGCCGCTATGGGGTTATTGTGTAGTAAGAATAAGGAGCAAATGCATTAGCAGCCAGGACAGAGTGGCCTTTGTACAAAGCTCTTCTGCACACTTAGTTGTCTCTGTTGGCACTGAGAAAGGAGGCCACTAGAGTTCGAATACCCAGCCCAGAGTCTGATGGGAACCTTAACCAGAGGGAAACCTAATAATCAATAGTTTCAATATGTCTGGCTCTATGTTGTCTCATTGCGTCTGCTCTCAGCTTTGCTGGAGGTTGGTTTTATCTGCACCTCTTCACCACTCAGCTTGAAACTCGGTAGGAATAAACTCCAGCAAATGTGACTTGCTGAAAGTAGACAGTGTTCTTTGGGAGGTAAATGGGAAAAAGGCAGAGTGGGCAGATGTCTGAATCGAGTAGCTTTTTTTTTTCCCCCTTGCTGGTCTAGAATTGCCCCAATTGATTTAGAATTATGCCTGCTGGCCAGACTTTGATTTGAACAATATGCTGTGCCAATGCACTGTGCTTTATGGGGTGATCTTACATAGCAATAGACAAGAACCTTGCCATCTGAGTACCTTGGAGATCCTGATGGCCACGGCATGTCACAAAGTCCATTTACCCCAGCATCCTAGATTACTTCTTTGATTGTTTAGCTAAGAAAGTCATCCATTGTTGTATCTTCTGTGTTGCAGACCTTGCTTTAGAAAAGTGGAATAGACTTTCTAAGACTAGGGGGAACTATTTGTTTGAGATCTGAGCCAAATTATGTACTAATTTGTACATTCTGTGCAATGCCACTTAAGTCAGTAGGTGATTTTAGGTAGGGTCACAGGATATAACTTGGTTCAGTGTTGTGCTTGTTTAAATTCTTGTCTTGTGACCTCTATCAGGATGTTCATTATTTATATAATCAATGGGCAAGCAATTAGCTGTGATAAAAAGGGAAGTAAATCAGAGGTTGGGGGACATCTCACAGCAGGAAGATCTTGGGGGGAGATCTCTGGCTGGAGGGTGGCCCCTCTTTTGACCCAATTGAAGTATGATATAGCATTCTAATGCTATTTAGACAGTTTGGTAAACCCAAGACTGTGGAGGAGTTATACTCCGCTTCGTTCTCAGCTTGTGCAGACCGCAGTCTTGGCGGGCAGATACCATAAGGTGAAATATGACCAGCGTTGCTATACTTGTAGAAGTAAGGAGGTGGAAACTACGGATCATTTCCTCTCAAGATGCTCTTATTATTCAGCCCTGAGGGTAACGTGGTTGTCTCCACTCTTTAAAGAAAACATGACCTTTGAGTCAGAGGGATGTTATCCATTCCTCCTTTCGCTCTTTGATAGGGAGGATTTGGTAAAAATTGCATCCTTTGCTTGGCTGACATCCAGGAGGAGGGCCAGTATAAAGGTAAAACCACCATTGCTGGACCAGCCAGTCTAGAGGGACAACCCCCTTGCCACAACTTGGGCCTGAGGAAATAATCAGTCAATACTTTTAGACACTAGCTTCTGCCATGGTCAAAAATAAAAACATACAAACAAAAGATAAAAACATAACAAGCATCCACTTATAATACAAGACAATAGACTGGAACATTTAAATAAATAAATACATAAATAGACAGACAAGCATGTCATACAACATGTTAAAAAAGTATACCTCACAATTAAAAAACCATAGAGATAAAACCTCAAACCAAAAAGAGAAAAATTTGAAAAAGAGAAATTCAGAGTTTTAGCATGATGCAGTATGGATTCTTATACAACAAATAAGGCAACTGTCTTAATAACTTCCTCATCATGGGATGCTAATAGAGCTGCTACATTCCCTTTATGTAATGAGCAGCTCCGGTCCCACAAAGGTGAGATCCAGACCTGCCTAAGAGACTCAGATAAAGGGCAGAAAAGAACAAAATGCTCCACATCCTGCACTACAAGGACAAAGTCTTTGTGAATACGGTACGTTCTTAAATCGGCCCTCCACAACAGCAGTGGGGAGAAGATCAAATCGTACAGAGGTAAAAGCCCTGCGCATTGTAATATCGTTTAACTTGTCCAAATAAGGTTCTAACCTGTGGAATTTCTTAAAGGTGCCTAATTGTGGGGCCGCCTTCCAGGATGCCAGAGCTGCCATATCGTCCTGTTTAAATATATCAGTAAGCCTTAATTTGACCAAGTTCTTTTGTAGACAGGTTTTTTCCTTGCAGACAAGGAATTGAAAGGCCTGCCCTAGTCAAATAAACCATAATTTCAGTAATCCATGGATATGAGAGTGCCCCTGTATGCTCTAGTTCTTCCTCCAGGCACTGAGCTGACAGAGAGGGGACATCCTGGTTTATCAACCTAAGCCAGTACCCCAGGGCCCGTAACTTCTTGAGGCAATCGATGGAAATAATGCCTGTCTCAGCCCTTACCACTGGGGCTGGAACTCCTTGTGGTACTCTTAGCAGGCTTCTCAGAAAGACGTTCTGAACTGTCTCCAGAGCCTGCAAATTCATTGATATAGTCAATGATATAGTCAGTCAATGATATAGTCAAATTCCCCCACAGCTGCAGACACTCCTCACACCCAAAAGGGGGCCCCAGCCCTTGTATTAGTACCTGCAAGGGGGAGCACAGCCAATGAACTCCAGGCACCAGCAAGTACAGAGAGTCTCTCTCTCCTCCCTTCCCCCACAGCTGCAGACACTCCTCCCAGCCCTTGTATTAGTACCTGCAAGGGGAAGAAACAGCCAATGAGCTCCAGGCACCAGCAAGTACAGAGAGTCTCTCTCTCTTCTCCCTTCCCCCACAGCTGCAGACACTCCTCACCACCTGAGGAAATAAGTAGGTTTGTGTTTTAATACTAATTACTTCTTGTTATAATAAGTTTATTAGTATTTTGTAAATGGATTGTTACATGGTGTTGGAGAATGTATATTTAGCCCCAGGTGTATGGGGAATTTTTTATTGGTTTTAACTTGTTTTTTCTCTACTGGTTGATTTTTCCGACCTCTTTGGATTTATTATACTATGGATGAGTTAAAGCTGTAGTAGTTATTTTAGCTTATCTCATTTTTTGTACATTTGGGTGGCTAGGAGGTTAAGGTATTTTGTTACGTATCTTACCTTTATATATATATATATATATATATATATATATATATATATATATATATATATATATATATATATATATATAATGTATGTATGTATGTTCTTTGTTTTGGCTATAGCGATGTCTGAGCCTCAATAAACTTAAATGTAAATATAATCAATGGTATCTGAAGCTTTAAATAAAAGCAGATTGCTGCTTTAAAATTTTCAGATTAAAATAAGACAATGAAAGAAATGGCAAAAGGGAGGGAAGTCCAAGGCTCAAACATAATTATGTGAAAAGATAGGAATAACTTTAGTAGGTGGAAGGTAAAATGGGGATAAAACCACTTTTCCAACACATACTAGTTGACTGGCATTTTTGTTAGAAAATGCCATATTGGCAGAGGTGGGGCTCAGCAGGTCTCTTCTCTTACGCCAGAGCAGCGGGGCTCAGCTTCCTGCATTCAAATCCCTCTGATCTCCCCACTGACTGACTTAATTGCACTGATGAAAACTTGGTTTTAAACTGGCATAAAAACTGGATTCCATGGAATCACCATAAATTCAGGCCTGATTTTGCTTCTGGATTTTGACAGATTTTTTGCTTATTGTGATAATTTTCTCCACTTCTTGACCCTGCAGGCCAATAAGAAATGCACTGTGATAGGTGGCTCCGGGTTCCTGGGCCAGCACATGGTGGAGGGGCTGCTGACGAAAGGCTATTCCGTTAATGTGTTTGATATCCGAAAGGGGTTTGAGAATGACAAGGTGCAGTTCTTCCTGGGAGACCTCTGCAGGAAGGAGGTATGGGCCAAACACAGCTGATAGAAGTAGGCTCCTGCTGGAGAGCAGAAGCACAAATGTACAAACCAGTATAATCGTCTTGTAGAAGTTAATTCAACAAGCCCCCAAACAGTCAGTGTTTGATGTATTTAGTATGTATACTGGCAGACCTGTTATAGCATGCCTTTCTCAAATGCTAAAAAGGTGGTCAATTCTGTCTTTCCAGCTTGTTGACTTTGGCCCTTTTCACACGATATGCCCCCACCCATCGCCACGCAGTGAGATGGGTGGAGGTGCCCATGTGAAAGCTGTGGGGATGTGTGCATGCTCCTGTGCTACACCCATCGCTCATAACCCACGCATGGAGCAATGGGCTCCGATGCTCCGTGGGTGGAGATGGGTGTGTGCCCATGGCCACCCACCATGGCTGCACACCCATCCCACCCACTGGGACCTGTTTACAAAGGTCCATTCTTTCCTCCTCCTCCTCCTCCTCATTCATTCTCTCAAAGTGACTCCCAAGCAGAGTCTCCTGTTGAACCCTTCTGCATGATGGCCTAGCTCACATACCTGCCCAAGAACAGCTTTGGGGCTTCCTGCATGGTAGAATGGGGAACTCTGGGGTTATAAGAACAGTCTTGTTCATGGACTATTCAGCTGCATCAAAGGAACATGGCCTGCAAATTTTCTTCTTTTTTAAAAAAAAACAAAAAATAGGAAAGCCTGTCACATTTTGAAAGAGCAAGTGCTCCTAGAGCTTTGTTTGAGATCTTTATTAGACCAACTACTGCTGGTGAGTGTGTGCAAGCTTTTGCCCACTCAGGGCGCTTCTCCAGCCCTGTGACAAGTCAGAACTAGAGACTGACCAAATGCAGGTTAGTTATATATGAAGACAATGGGTGCTTGCACACGTTACCTGTGTGCATGCCCGTGCACGTGTGTGTGTGAGTTCCATGAGGGCAATCGCAGCTCTATTGTAATGGGAATTAGCACCTGTAGGAATGTGCTATTCTGCTTTTCTCCTGTGAAAGCACTCGCACATGACCAGTTCCCCAGATGTAGCTCTTGCAGTCATGGGTATCTTCAATTGTTTTCATGGGAGAAAAGCAGAATAGTGTGTTCCTACATGCACTGATTCCAGTGACAGTAGAGCGCGAT
Organism: Sphenodon punctatus; assembly: GCA_003113815.1. Lineage (NCBI taxonomy): Eukaryota > Metazoa > Chordata > Lepidosauria > Sphenodontia > Sphenodontidae > Sphenodon > Sphenodon punctatus. Next base: position 1,219,205 of record QEPC01012768.1, read on the forward strand.
TGCCTTCATGGAAGTTTCCTTCCTCTTCCAGGTAATGGGATCTGGGGCAGGGGAGGGGATTTTGGATATTTAAAAACAAGGAGACTAAAAATAATTGATGATGGTGTTAAAAATCAAGAATCAATAGATAACAGTGAATGTGTAGTTCTTGATTTGCAAGTGCAAGCATTTGGGTATGGCAGAAAGCAACTTTCCAGGAGCAGAAAACTTGTATATAATGGGAACTGAATTCTTTCTCCTCTGGACCACTAGGACCTAGTCCCAGCTCTAGAAGGTGTGATGGTGGCCTTTCACTGCGCATCTCCAGCTCCTTCCAGTGACAACAGGCAGCTATTCTACAAGGTGAATTATATGGGAACCAAAACTGTCATCGAAGCCTGCATAGAAGCTGGTGTGCAGGTAAGGGCAGAAGAGCAAATAGGGAGTGCAAGAGATACTGAAAATCTTACATAATACTATGCTGCTTCAGCAGCAGTAACAACATAAGAGATGGGAACTTAGTGACTCAGATAGCAACCGCAAGACAACAGCACCATTTTTTCTTGGTCTCTTCTACCATTGTGTGAGCTCTTCCAGCCCAATTCTCAAAGCACCCTGGTTGCAGACGTCCCATTGACGTGAACAGAACTTGTCCTGACAGAAGTGCTGTGAGAATTGAGCTGTACCCTGTAATAGAGAGCACTAGAAACTTGCTGAAGTGCCAACTTCACCCACTTCTGAAACATTTTGCCACTTGAAAGAAGGGGCTACCTCTTTCTGTTTTGTACAGCGATGAGTGGTCTTACCAAGCTTGCATGCTCTGTTACATCTGTGTCCTCAGACCATCTTCATATTATTGCAGTACCTGGGGCAGAAAGCGCTGTGTTCTCTGTAGACCTGGCCAAATAAAGACAAATACTGGTCATTTACTTTTGCTTCTTAGCCTCTTATAAGCTTTGTTCCATAATAAACAACTATTTCCTTCCCAATCTGTTATCAGAAATTGGTGTTAACTAGCAGCGCTAGTGTTGTCTTTGAGGGTAGAGACATCAAGAATGGAACTGAAGATCTCCCTTATGCAAAGAAACCTATCGACTACTACACAGAGACCAAGATCCTGCAGGAGAAGGTATGGCCCTTTGCTGCTGATGTTGCCACATCAGCAGACCTTTGCCAAAGTTCAAGGCATGCCCCTGGCAGGGGAGAGCAGGATGGGAAGGATAAGGGGATGGATGAGTCTGAGACCTCTTGGCTGTTCTTCAGAATCTCTGCTTTCATGTTTAAGAAGTCTTTGCTATGGCTGCAAGGAAAACCTGCATATCATAGCCTGAGTGTACAGCATGCAGCGATTTGGCTACCTGTGTTTGCAGAGACTCTGAAACAATGGCTCTTGACTACCCTAGTCGCTTTGACAGAGGTACATTGACTGACCAGCCTGTTGGTAGAGAGGCCAAGAACTATCTGATGTCGGGATTTGAGCCATGGCCCTGGTGATAGTAAGAGAGAATGGGCTAATTGCCCTGATTAGAAGTGTTGCTCTTACGTTGGCACTGAGTCACAGTGATGTGGCAGCAAGAGGAACACCTTCCTTGAATCATGTGTGCCACGCTTGTCCTGAGACTAAACAGAGCATTGCTTCCTATTAAGCCTGCACCTTGGATCTTCAGTCTAGTCACTTAGGGTGTTAACAAATGTGATGGTAGCCCATACCAGGTGGGTGTCGACCTGCTTGTTCGTTAGGTATTTGCCATGGTTACCACCCACTGCAGAGCTCTTGGAGCATATTGAGCCTGCTCTGCAGGCTAATGTGCGCCATAGCCCATCTGTTAGGTTGCCTGCAGCATCGTGTGGTTTGCCAGCACCATAGTTGTGGAGAGTGTTCTGAGGAGTGACCACTTCGGCCCCTTTCTCTACTCTTGCTCTTATGAAGCAGTTATAACCCAGGCTAAAAAGACCTCTTCCTCTATAGTGAGTTACTTTCGAAATGCAGGAGGCAGGCTAGTCTCACCTGCTCTTCGATTGTTTAAAGCAAAGGTGATGTGGCCAGTGCCTTTATGCATTTCCGGTTTGGGGCTGCGCTTATAGTAAGAAGCTAGAGGTGGTTCAGAACAGTTTTCTCCGATCTGTGTTAGGAGTCCCAAGATGTACGCCTCAGGCGATTTTAAGGGCAGAGGTATCTTGCCCATCAATGAATACGTACACCCTTCAGTCATTGTTGAAATTTTGGTTAAGATCGCACTGTTCCCCACCATCCCTGCAGGTCTTTTTTGTCCCCTGGGTTGCCTTGGTCGAAATAGAGATCTCTAATTTAGGCTTCTCTTGGTCCTCTAGGATTAGCCCATGCATACTGTTTGATTAAATTAAGAATTGCTGATCAGGAGGGCCAATGTGAGAATGCCTGTTTGACATCTCAGAGGGTTGCTCCTGACTATATGAAAATAGACCCTTTTCTATCGGTTCTCACTATCTGTTCGTATGAGTGAATGCCAATTTCAGAGAAGCATACACAAGATTTAGATGTAAAGTGTTTTCTTCAGCAGTATTGGAGGGTCGTTATTGTGGTGTACACAAGGAACTGAGGTTCTGCCCCTTATGTGACCTGTTAGAGGTGGAATCTATAGTCCATGTGTTTTTTTAATTGTCCGGCATATTCTGAGTTAAGAGTGAAATATTTAGAAATTTATATTGATCGTTCTCCAAATCATCAGTATCAATAATTTATTTGCATAGCCTGAGGCCATTGCATACACACATCAATACAAACAATACATACAACACACAAGTATTCCTAGTAGTTACTTTAAATATACATATTCCTATTTCGGGTAAATAAATACATCATACCCAATCTCCACCAGGGATAAATTTCTATGCATCCCATTTACATCACAATAGGCCATTACCCTGGGCCCTAAACTAACATGGTAATAAAAATACAGTGGTATCACTATACCATTAAACAGTTCACTAACCTGACCTCTAGTTACTATAAAACTGATACAATAAAACTATCAGAACTTAATCCATCAAGATGCATTCCTGGGACCCATATACATCACAAGCTGCAGTTCCCAAGGCCCCTAGCCTAACACAGTACTACAAATTCAACAACAAACTATGCTATTATAATACTAAACTATGCATTGGAAAATGGGGACTCAATTTGTGGGAATTGCCCTAACCCCCCTATTCTCATACATATAGCTTATTCAGACCATCCCCCTGGATTGTTGAACAACAGCCCTGCAGACATCATCCACAGCTGCCAATTCATCTAGAATAGAGGACCTCGAAAAGGAGGTCCCTAATTGAAAAGAAAGTGGGTAGCTAGCTATCTGGGGGCTTAAAACAATGGGACACTGTAAACTGGTCTGATGATCCAAGGGACTGGGGAAACCCCTTCTAGTGACTGAGGAGGCAACAGATTTTGCATCCACTGACATTGAGCTGCTGCATGGACTGGGCAGTGGAACCCTAAAGGTATCCACAGAAGGTAACAGTGGGATAACAGGTGGGACTAACTGGTTATCTAGGGGCTTGGCCATTGGGAAATCTACAGGAGACTGGATGGATGAAGAAAAACCCGGGGAATCCCTAAGTAAAAAAGGATCTCCCCGGGTCTCCAACCCATCCTCCTTCTGTACCAAAGGCTTAGACTTGGGATGGATTAAAGCCCCTGGGGCTATGAAACTCACTCTCCTTATGGGAGATTTCAAGTTAGAGTTTGTCTGGGCCACCGGGGTACTTAAATGGTTTGGCCCAACTAAAGAGGCACTAACTGAATGGAAATGAGGCAAAAGTGGAACAAGACCAGGTCTTTCGTACGCTTGACTAATAAAATCCCCCCAATAAGACAAAGTATTATAATGGACCCATAAACTTTTAACAATAGATGGAACATTAAAATAAACAACAATCCTCTGAATAGAATCCACATTAGGCAACCGAACAAAACTAGCGATCTGATATGCAAAGACCGTATATCCCAATAAATCAGAAAGATGGGAGAGAATTCTACTCTTAGAGCCCCAGTAAGAAAAATTCCCCGGTGCTAAGGGGGCAGTCCTGAAGGCCACAGCCATAGGCACCAACTGGAGCTTGTTCCTCTTAAATGGGGATAATAATCCGGAGTTTGGAAGCTGTCGTTTGGGGGACATCGATCCTGACTGGCCAGGGAACATTATAGTCTGAGTTGCTGCCGAGATCCCCTCCTCAAGGGGGGCATAGGTATCCCCTCCTGTATCTACCTTGCGGTCTTGGAGTAGATCCTCCAATCCTTGGAGGCATGTTTGAATTGCTATCCACTGCCGCTCTTCTCCATCAGTCCATGCTGTAATCAGACGGGTCAAAACCCCCACCTCCGCAATCAATTTCTCCAGCAGGGCATCTGCAGATGACGTCTCCCTCAATACAGATGAGCACGCCCCCAACCCCTGGTTCCCACCTCTGACTGAAATGTCTGGGGAACAGTAGGGCCAATCTGCAAATCCCCAGTGGGCTCACGTCCTGTTGAAACAAGCCTAGACAGTGTGCTCTCATCCTCCGCCGGAGAACTAACCCTCTGGCCATTGGGTAAAAAATCATCTAATTTAAGTTGTCTTTCCCTGGCCCTTGTGACCATACCCTGTTTCCCTTTTTGGGTCATAGTTTGGGAAAGGGAATCAATCCCACCACACCCCAAGTAACCCACTTATCAACTCAAGTGGCAAAAGAAGAAGAGGACGCCCCTTGCCCGGCCCCGCGCATAAGGGCACGCCCTTAGACGCACGCGCGGCCCTGCCTTGCGCTGCGTCGGCTTTTACCTGGTCCCGGAGGAGCGGCCCCGTGCTGGGGGAGCACCTCCCTCTATCGTCGGGCTGGGAAGAGTGGTAGTGGGCTCCTAATTCCACTGGTGACTGATGACCCCCCCCGCCAGGCCACGGGTAAATCAGGAAAGAAGGGGGGGGGGGGGGGAAGTGGGAAGCAGGACCAAAAATTGTCAGTATATTATGCTTTGTCACAGTCTCTTATGCCCACAGGACTCTGTAAGATCACAGTCAGTAGCGAAATTTTGTTTTTTCGCCGAACTACTTAGGCAACATCTCATTAGTCAGTATTTAAAAGTTTATGTATATGTATTGTTATCTGTTGTAAAAAAAAAAATTTAATTGTTTTGAAATAGCCCTTCGGACTGATCAATACATAAATACTACTACTACTCTTGCTTTCACTGGCATGCACATAACATCTGCCTTAAAAATCCACTGTGTCATTTTCAAACCTGCATTTTCCCAGCTCCTCCTGGTTGGCAGTATGTGCCCAACACTTGCTTTTACCCAGCTGTTGCATTCTTCGTTAATATTTGTGGAGGATTACCATCAACGGAGCCATGGGTCAAGCCGACAGCCAGGCAAAAACCAGCACTGCTACCACCACCAGACAATCGTAGTCGGTCTCCACCTACCAGTTCACCCACCAGTGCTGCATTCCCTGGAACTGCCTTCATTCCTCTGTTGGGGGGAACAGAAGATCCAGTATGCCTTGATGAAGTTCTACTGGCGTGAGGTTGTATTCCAAGAGATTTCAGTCCAAATGACTTAGCAGGGCTACACCTGGGACAGGGTTTGAGGCATGGATACAACAAGAGATTCGTGCCTGTATGGCTGCGCCTTCATCAGGCACCAGAGGGAGATGGATATGGCCTTTCCACTGCAACTGCTGCAGGCTACCACGGAAGCCACAACCACCAGCGGAGATTCTTAATACTCGTCCCTGCCCAGGAACCAGCGTGGATCGACACAAACACCATGACCCTCGCAGTTTATCCCCTCAAGCTTGAGAGCTAGTCCTTGTTCAGAGAACCACCTGAAGTTCTAGTTAAGGGCATGGAGGACCTGGATGCCACCTTTTGTAGAAGAGGGGTGAAGGCAGAGGAGAATGGTAAGTTAATGCACCATGTGGGGTGGGGGGTTGCATTTACACAACTGTGTATATGGCATAGCGATAAAGGCTTTTGTCATCTAATTATGGCTTTTTATGGTTTGTGGATTTACTGTGTCGACAGGCATCCACTAGAACACAGAGGAGCAGCAGGAAATGGCTCCACCGGATGGAAACGGTAGGCGTGGGAAGTGGATGGGAAGGTACCCTGGCAGGCCCGTGGGCTGGCAGAGTGGGGAAACACCATGGCAGGATGGTGGGGTTGGTGTGGGTAGGAGACCAAAATGTTCCTTAGGGAGGAACTGAAATGGCAGCTGGGCGTGTAGGGAATGGCAGTTATGGCACGGATTGTTTTCTGTGTGTTCACTCTACAGTGATTGCGGGAGGAGAACTGCGTGGTACTGGGATCACTCTGCAGCAGTTTCACTAGCTGCATATGCCAGGTACATTGGGTCGGGAAGGTGGATGAAGTCGTCTGAACTAATGGCTTTCCTTGTTGCCTTGCTACAGGTCTGCCAGTACAACAGGTGCGGACGGAACCCCCTGCCACAAGCACCCAGCAGAACCAGGATCTGCAGGTCCGCAACTAGCATCACAGGGAGGATTTGGCAAGGGAGCTACCTGGGGAGACATGCATTGGTGGACAAGATCGACACCTTTAGTGGCATGGCCAGGGAGCATAAGCAGCTGGTGCAGCAGAATGCCACAGAACTCAAGGCCTTCCTTTGCTGCTGAGGCCCGCCTAGACCACTGGTGGGAGGACAGGCACTGGGCCCGTGTTTGACAGCAGTTTAACTGGTCGGATAGCACGATCAAGAAGGTGAGCAAGGAGATAAGTGAGATGTAAACACAGATGCAAAGTAGTCTGTCCCAGCTCCATAGCTCTCTGCTCGAACATGTTGCTGCTGTGACCACAAGCATTGTTGCTTGGGGGCATTTCCTAACCACCATCAGCCATTCACACCTGCCTGCATGGAACCTGACAGTCTGCCCTGGCTCTCCCACATGCTTCATTCCCCAGGGAAAACACCCACGCCCTCTCCGCTCTGTGTTCACACTGGGGAACAATTCCTGGGCCAGGCACGATTCCCCACCACCAATCATTCCTGCACGTCGTCCGTGAAACTCGCTCCGCAGCGGGAGCCACATGAGGAGGATCGGGAAGATGTCCCTCTGCCAGTCCCAACACCGAAGTGAGCATGCCAAGCTGCCTTCAAAAGGAGTAGGTAGAAAAAGAAACTATTAATAAATATAGCTCTATATTTAAAGTTCTTTAGTTTTTAATAAAGTTGTTTTAAATAATCCATGCTATCAGTGCTTTTTTGAGGGGAAGGAGGAAAGCTTCAAGGAGAGAAGGGGAGGCTGTGGAGAATGGCAGCATGGCATAGCGATAAGCCGCGTTGGGGGTGGGAAGGGAAAGGGGGGAATCCACTGGCTGTGCATTTGATGGGGGTGGTGGGGCTCATAGTAGGCCAATGGGGAAAGCCAGGGTGTAAAGGAAACGAGTGGGGAAGTCATGGTTGGATGCTGGCCCAGTCACAGAGAAGCCAGCTCCTGTTGGCATTCCCAGACCCAGCTAGCCTGCGAATGCCAATAGGGAACACACATGGAACACACAATAGGGAATACACAGCACAGGGAGAGAGGATGCAAGGAGGAAAAGTATACCATCCTGGTGCTGTGCGGGGGGTGAACCAGATGAAAACACCATGGCCACTTTCTCACGTTATGGTGGGGGGACTTCCATGAGGGCAATTGTGGCCCTATTCTCATGGGAATTAGTGCTTGTAGAAATGCACTATTCCACTCTTCTCCCGCAAGAACACGTGCGTATGCCTGGGTCTCCCGATGTAGTTTTTACAATTACTGGTATTTCCAGAGGAGAAAAGCAGAATTGCACATTCCTGTGTGTGCTGATTCCCATGAGATTAGAGCCATGTTTGACTTAAGGGAAATCTTCTTCTCTCTCTCCTCTCTCTCTCCCCCCACCCCACCCCACCGCACCCTTTCTTCCTGGGTAATGTGAGAGAGCTGCCAGTGACACAGAAAATACTCTTAAAGGTTGTATTGATTTAAAAACACACACAAAAAATTAATCCCTTTAAAATAGTGTGCTGATGATGGGTGTTGGGACTAGCATTGCACTTGATGTGCTGGCACAAGTCATCCCTGATCTCTCCAGCTATGTGCTGCTCCTCTCAGTTCAGCTGACCCTGGAACAGGGGCACTGGCTCCTTGGAGTTAGCTAGCAGAGTTCTCCAACACAGCCCTGCTGGTTTCACAGATGTTATGGAAAACACAGGTAGTAATTGTTAGCAGGGGAGCAGTCTCTAGCTGGGAATCTACTCTGGCTGCTATTGACCTCCAGTGCTGCATTAAAAACACAAATGTCTTGTCTACAACAGAGTGGGTGGGTGCTGAGCTACCAGTTTAAAGTAACTTCATTCCAGCGTGTGGTCAGCGCTGTATGCCTTCATGAGCCAGAGCTGTGGGGTGGGGGAGGCAGGGTTCCTGAGAATAACAGACATCATGAGTACCCTCTCAATGCATGTTTCTGTAGAGGGTTCAAAGTCTCCTGTGTACATGCAGCCAAGGATAGAACGGAGGATGTAGTTGATGTAGTAACCTTTCTGCCAAAAAATCCTCCATGGGGTCAGCCACCTACACAAGTCTAGCAGCACTTCCACAATCGCTGTGCAAACCTCCATGAGCATGGTGCCCACCGTGGAAGTTCCAATGCCAAATTACTGGGTGACAGAGCAGCAGGAGTCTGGAGTGGCGCGCCTCCCGATGGCAGTAGCAATGCGCTTCACAGGGATGGGTGACAACATTACCGTGCTCTGTTTCTCCAGTTGTGGCCTGCGGATCTTGGCTATCTGCAGGACAAGGCAATGGGACATCTTGAACTTTGCAACCTACTCAGTGTCTCGCCACAAAGACGGCAAGTTCTTCCAACAGTCTGTGCTTTTCTCAGTCACCCAGACCAGCCTCTTGGTGGGTACAGTCCTGCATAGATATGGTGTTGGTGATTGAAGCCACATTTCCTGACAGCTACTTCTCTGCTGCATCAGCTACCCTTGCATGGTTCCACCTCTCCCCCATGCAGTCTGTTGCTGTAGGAGGTAGGCAAAGGCATGGTGCAAAAGCAGGAGGTGCCTGTGGTGTGGTGCGCCCTACTGTCCCAGCCACAAATTGAGCAAGAGCCTTTGTGTCATGACGTCACATCATGCCAATGGTAGCAGAAGGCTTGGATCTGCTGGATCGCTCACAGATTCCGCTCAGCAGTGGTAAGGAAGGCCTGTAGTGAGATTATGAGCATATGCAAGTTCGCGGCATGCGTCTCCATAGTTGCAGTTCCAGCATCTGTGAACTCTACAGAGCATGCATCAAATGTTTTGAACATTTTAAAGAGCTGGACGGCTGCCTAGCTAGGATTGGCTGCGCACCATATTGTTGTGCATGAGTAAAAAAAGACACACACCCTCACTCGGAAGGGGTGCATAGAAAGAAGCAGTGGGATCCCATAGGGAAGGAGAGCAAAAATAGGTCAAACTGGCGTCATAGAAATTCCCTTGAGACTCAGAGAGAGGTCATTGGCTATTGGGAGCAGAGAGGATAAGGTAGAACAAGGGGATTCTGAGTTGGGCGGGACATTGGAGGCCCCCAGGAATAAACCATTAAAGGTTACCACAGGAACAGAATATTGGGATCCTGATTATGATGGGGAGATAGATCCAGCTGACGTAATGGACTTTACAGTGGGTCCACAACCTCTAGATAAAGCAGACAGTTGGTCTAGCTGTGGTCCCCAAAATTATAATATGGAAAGCATCTCCCAGCCCTTGGGTATAGCTGATACAGCTCAACCAGCTGTCCCAAGGCAGAGCAATGTACAAATTGGTGGAGGTCTAAACTTATTGTCTGAGAAACAAATCTTTGCTAGTAAACTAGGTGGTTTCTTCTTGGCGGAACCCATCCTAGAGAATACCCTTTTATTTCGGGATATGTTTAAGAACCTCCCCACCGTAGACCAGGGCAACTTTCTTCAGAGGCTAGATCAACTTGGAGATGATGCCCAGAGTACTGAGCTGGATTATACGGCCGTCCACAGTGCCCGCGCAACGGTACCTTATGTGCCGGTCACTGACTTGACGTCCCTAACTGCAGCCTGTTATTTGGATGCTGCAGAACAAGGGAGTCCAACTAATGGGAAAGAAATCATAGTTAATACATCTCAGGTGGATGTTTATCCACAGGATTTGCAGAAGTCTTTGGGAAAAGGTCAAATACAGGGATTTAAGTCTGGGACTAATGTAGCCATCTTGGATTCATGACTATTGCAAATAGAAATAGACCCGTGCGATCACTGACAGGAAGTTGGAGCTGGACCTTGTCTGCTCCAACAGGGATTAAATTACATGGGTTCTAACAAATTAAAAGAAAGCTCAAACCCCTGTTTATACCAAGCTGCCCCCCAAATGGCCCCCCGGTTGGCCTCATGGAATATAGCAGGTATAAAATCAAAGATGCAAGATAGGAATTGGAGGGAGTTTTTCTCCCAATATGACATTATTTGTTTTCAAGAAACCTGGTTGAAAAAAGATGAAGTGTTAAACTTGGATAATTTTGTAATAGAATTACAGGAAGGGCAGAAAAAGGGGGTTAAGGGTCGCATCTCTGGAGGCTTGACCATTTTTGTTTCCATTGAATGGGGCCATTGGTTTTGTTTTTTGGTTTCTCCCAGACCAGAATTTCAAATAGGACTCTTTGCCTTGGATAAATACAACTGCTTTATTTTGTTTAATGTATATATTCCGCCCTCCTCATCAAGATACTATCGTGAGGATATATGGACAGAGCTAGAAAAAGAAATCTCATTAATTGAAGATCAGTTTCCTAGGGCTTAGCTGTACTAGCTGGGGATTGGAATGCCCATATTGGGTCTGATGATGAGGAGGTCAAAACAGATTATCTGGACTTTACATCTGGAATCCCTCTGGATAGCTCAGCTAAAATGGTGACCATCCATTCTGGTCGCCTTTTGGTAAACTTGATGCGTAAGTTTAAATTAAAAGCTCTCCGTGAGGATTCTTATGGTGGCTTAGGAAGGGGATTTACTTTTCTTGGCCCTCATGGAAGAAGTAGGGTAGACTTTATTCTCGTTGAAAGAAATTCCTTAGACAAATTTAGCATTTTTTCCTTGATCCATAGATCTGAGAGCGATCATGCATTACTTAGTGTCCAGATTGAGGGTGATAGCCCAAGTCAGAGTGCGAATATGAAGGAAGTTAAACCACTCCCTTTGAGTCTTGAAAAATTGTCTCCAGCACAACTCATATGCAGAGTACAGGATCTCTGCCATTCCGATAAACTTTTGGACCTAAGTAATACGATTTTGAATACACAAAATATGGATGTACTTTTTGATAATTTTGCTAGGATCTTGGATGGTTTCAAAACCTGTTTAACAGTGAGGCCAAAACAGGGATGCCCATGCTATGATCAGGACTGTAAGATAATTAAGACCCAGCTAACTATGTGTAAAAAGAAGTGGGTGAAGGTGCTCTCTCAAGATTTATGGGATCAATTCTGTAAACAGGAATTATTATAATCACCTGATGAAAAGTAAAAGAACTATGTACTTTTGCAAAAAGTGGGTTGAAGTGATAATATCCTTACGTATAGGAAATATCAGACAGTTTTGGTCTGCCTTAAATGACTTCGTAAAACCTTTGCCCATTGCCATGAAGGGTACTATTCCTTATTGGATTTGGGAAGCCTTTTTTGGAGGTCTATATGGAACAACAAGACTTTATCTGGGGTTCATCTGTAGACTCACCATTTGGGTTCCCTAGATGCAATTGAGGATTGTATCAGGGCTCTGAAACCAAATAAGGCCCCGGGTCCTGATTATATCACAGTAGAAATGCTTCAGGCGACTCCAAAGTGGTGGGCCTCAATTCTGTCTAGATTATTTTTGAAAATCAGTGAAGAATGTGACAGTCTTTAAAAAAGGAAATAGTGGGGGGTCACGTGGGCATGTGTGAGCAACAGCTCGCGTTCGGCTTAGCTCCCGGCGACCTGATGCTAAAACACATTTTAAAACAAAGAAAAGCTCTCTCCAAAAAATGTTAAAAACTGGCGATAAATGAAAGGAATGAGTGGGGATAAAAAAAAAGAGGCAGACTCAACCATCAATCGCTTCTGCACCCCACGCCGCAGTTCCAGAAAAGCCGACGTGGGGGAAAATAAAATGGTGGGCACAGCAGGGAGGGAGCTGCCAGAGGAAAGAGAGCCACAAATGCAAGTACTGGAAATGCTGAAAGCAATAAAAAAAGACCTAGCAATAAATAAAGCGGGCATAAATAAAACAAACTCCACTCTGGAGGATTTAAAAGGACAGGTGGAGGGCATAAACAAAATAATAGATAATACGGAACAAAGAATAAGTGATTTGGAAGACTGGGAGAACACAGTGGAACATAAAATCACCAGCTCAGAGGTGGAAATGCGAGAATTAAAAAATAAAGTTGAGGACCTAGAAAACCGGTCCAGAAGAAACAACCTGAGAATAATGGGAATCCCAGAAGAGAAAGAAAAAAACAACATGAGAGACTTTCTACATGAAACTTAAAACCTTGTTCCCTGAAAAAACAGCCCTACATGAAGTTGAAATAGAAAGGGCCCACTGTTCTTTAAGGCCCAAGCCCAAAGACCCATTACCACCGAGGGCAATAATAGTAAAATACCTAGGATATATGGACAAGGAAGAGATTAGAAGGGAAGCTAGAAACATCAAAGACATGCAAATAGAGGGAAATAAAATTTCCATCTTCCCAGACCTAGCATTTGAGACAGTCCAACGCAGAAAAGCATGGAGAAATCAAGTGGAAAACCTAAATAAATTGGGGATCAAAGCACAAATATATTACCCAGCGAAATTAACTTTCATTTTTCAAGGAAGAAGACATTACTTTACAAATGAAACCGAGCTAGAAAACTTTAAAACTCAAACATTAAAAGACAAAGCAGAGGGTTGAAAGGACAAATGAAAAGCAAAGCCAAAAACAAACAACTCAAGGTGATAAACTAGTTGGAGCAAGAGTTTTTATTTCAATGCAAAAACAAGTTATAAGTTAATTGTTAAAATGTTTATAATATAAATGATGTTTAATAATTTAAGAATGTGTTGATGCAAAGGGCGGAGGGGGGCAAAGAGCCAGAAAGGCATGACGCTCCACAAAAGAGACCTCTCTAGACTGGGAATGGGGGGAAGAGGGGGGGAAGGAAAAAGGGACAAGGGGGGAAGGGGATACATAGGGAAAGGTTTGGGGAAATAGGGGAGGGGGAGGGAAGGGAAAAGGGACATGGGGATAAGGGGAAAAAACAAGAAATGGGTGAAACAAAAGGAACGAGAGAAAAAGGTTAAAAACTCAACAGACAAAAAAAATGGGACGAACAAAAAAAAAAGGGGGGAAAGAAATGGCTAAGAAAGAAAAACAATAGGGAATATACAAAAATAAAGAGTATTGAAAGTATTAATAAAAGGGGCAACAATCATAGACAAAATTCCAGTAAGGGGAGAGAGTACATGAAGATAAGAAATAAACATACCACACATAAATGGACAGTTTAAAGGTGATATCATTAAACCTATGTGAACTTAACCCACAAAAAAGAAAGCGAGTATGGTACTTCATAAAAAAATATAAACCAGACATATTCTCGCTACAAGAAACCCACTTAATAAGAAAAGATAACATAAGATTTACAAATCAAGACTATAAAATATACTACACTAATGGAGAAAAGAAGAGAGCAGGGGTGCTAATAGGGATAAAGAAGACAATAAACATGCAAATAAATGAGATAGACAGAGACAAACAGGGAAGGAGACTACTTATAAATGGCAAAATAAACCAAGAGGTATATACAATTGGAGCAATATATGCACCTAATATAAATACCAGTGCCTTCTTTACAGAAACCATACAAGGAATACAACAAAAAATAGAAGAAAAAGCAATTCTAATGGGAGATTTCAATACCCCCTTAACAGAATTAGATCACGTGACCAAAAGTAAACTCACAAAACAACAAAATAGAATTGTGCAGACCCTGAAAACAAAGCATTGGGTAGATATCTGGAGGGTTACACACCCCAAAACACAGGCATTTACATTTTATTCAAATCCACATAAAACCAACCAAAATAGACCACATTCTAATAAATCCAGATTTAGTAAAGGATTGCGGTGAAACATATAATAATAACCCCCTTTTCAGACCATAACGCAGTAGTGCTAGAAACAACAAAAATGACAAAAGCAAAAACACAGGGACAACAAAATTGGAGATTAAAACAATTTTATTTGCAAAATAAATGGGGTACAGATCAGATGGAGGAAAAAATAAAAGATTATATACAGTTAAATGACATTCCTGATACAACCCCAGCCACACTGTGGGAAGCTGCAAAGGCAGTTATGACAGGCCATTTTATATCATTGGGAGTTCACCTAAAAAAAGAGGAAAAAAGCACAAATTAGTGAAAAATACCTACAAATAAAACAATTAATCAAAAACCCAACTGAAAATGCTGTTAAGATAGCTACGATCAGAAATCAAATTAATTTATTAGAAAGTGAAGCACTAATTGAAAAAATAAGCTACACAAAAGCATTTTACTTCGAAAAAGCAAACGAGGCAGATAAAGCCTTAGCATGGTTAACAAAAAAAAAAAAAAGACAGAAAACCTCAATACCATTCATTAGAAAAACTAAAGAATCCCCGATACAGAAAGGGAAGGACATGGCTGATTGCTTTGTCCAATTCTATGAGAAATTATACAGTTCAGGGAATCCAACACAGGACGACATCAATAAATTCCTCGATAACCTAACTTTTAAGAAAATCAATAAAGAAGAAGCTCTGTACTGAAACGGAGAAATAAGTCAAGAAGAAATAAAAGACACAATAAAAACTCTGCCAAATAATAAAGCTGCGGGACCGGATGGTTACCCAGCGGAATTCTACAAAAAATTTAAAGATCAGATAGCCCCGATATTAGCCAAAGTATATAAGTTCATTATAAACCAAGGACAATTACCCAACACGTTTTATGATGCCACGATAACATTATGTCCCAAACAAGGAAAAAATCTAGAAGTTTGTAGTGGATACAGACCCATATCAGATTAATGACAATAATTCCCAATATAATTCACACAGACTAGACAGGCTTCGTCCCGGGACGCCTAGGGATAGATAATATAAGGAAAATAATATCACAACTCACGTAAAAACCAATCAGACGCCAGCGGCAATAATAGCGCTGGACGCAGAGAAGGTCTTTGATATGTTTGAATACCCATATCTATTTGAAACCATGAAAAGAATGGGAATTTTGGGAGCATTTCTAAAATGGGTAAAAATAATATATAAGGCCCCACGAGCCAAAATATTGATAGAAGGAAACCAATCACCCGACATCAAAATAACGAGAGGCACCTGACAGGGTTGCCCATTATCCCCTCTGTTATTCAACATCGCTATAGAACCATTAGCAATAGCTATTAGAGTCTAACAACAAATTCAAGGGGTTAAAGTACATAACATCGAATACAAATTCTCGATGTATGCAGATGATATGATGTTGAGTCTTACCAACTTACCCACAACAATACCTAACCTATTGAAAAAAATAGAAACATTTGGGAAAATTTCGGGATATAAAATCAATATAGACATATCTGAAATGTTAATATTCAGTGAGGAGAAACTATCCAAAAAAAAATTAAACTAGTCACTCCCTTCGTGGTCCAAACAGATTGTATAAAATATTTGGGTATACAAATAACCAAAAAAAGGAAGGATTTATATATGTAATTTTCTCCCATTACTAGAGAATCGAAAACGCAAAGAGGAAGAATGGAAGAGACTTCAAGTCTCATGAATAGGAAGACTAAATTTAATCAAAATGATGATACTCCCCAAATTATTATTATACCTCATTCGCGCTACCAATACAACTATTTTTGGATCATCCATAAAACAGTGTCAAGGATTATTTGACAAAGAAAAAAACCCAGAATAAGAAAAAAGATACTATACACCAGTAAAGATAAGGGGGGAACAACACACACCAGACATGCAACTTCATCATTGGGCGGCTGCCCTCAGAGGGGTAAAAATATGGTACCAGGGAAGATCTGATCCAGATTGGTTGGTAATGGAAAGGGAGGCATGTCAGGTGGAGGCATTCAGGGATATATTAACAGATGGGCAAAAGATCAATAAGAAACAAGTGATGGGTCATCCCTTTGCCAGTATGGCAATACAGATCTGGGAAAAAATAAACAACAAAACTAGGAATCCTGAGGGAAATCTCCCCATATACACCAATTTTGGGGAAATGGAGTAAAAAGGCAGGAATCTCACAAGAAGTAAAAAAAAAAAAATGGGAATCTAAAGGTTTAAAACATGCATCCAATTTATATGATGGGGAAACCATGCTAACAAACCAAATGATACAGCAAAAACTAGAAGAGGCTCCGAATTTTGTGGTATATGCTAAAATAATAAACAGATTTGGAAATAAAGAAACAAAAACTAACGTCACCAGAAAAGATACATACTTTGAAAGAGTGATGTATGCAGATCAGGGACTAAAACATGAAATATCAAAAATATACAGGGTATTACAAGCAATAATGCACTTACCGGACACAGGATACCTCGAGGCGTGGGAGACTGACCTAAAAAGAAAGATTGAAAAAAAGGAGATGAACATCATATGAACTAACATATGCAAACTATCATGTTCCATATCAGTGTTAGAGCCTCAGATGAAAACTACTTACAGAATGTATTTGACCCTCAACAGACTGAACAAAATGAACAATACCTACCCAAGGGACTGTTGGCAGGGCTCTAATACTACCGGAACATGGTTCCACTGTTGGTGGGAGTGCCCGCACATACAAGATTTCTGGGAAAAAGTCTGGATTCAAATGAATAAAATAGCACAGACAGAAATTGCAAGACAGCCAGAAATTGCATTACTAGGCATCTTCCCGGATTTACAAATAACTCCAGAAAGAACTCAAGCACGTCAACAATTGAGACTAGCACAGAAGGAATGCTGATTATCCAAGGGGATTTTAACTCTCCTCTAACAACATTAGATCACTCCACCAGAACACAACTCACACGCACCCAAAAACACATAGCAAAGACAATAGCACAACATGACTTAATAGATGCTTGGAGATGTNCCGAGAGGTGTGAACTGCACAGTCATTTTACTGAGAGGTTAACTTGGTAATGTTGACATTTAAACAATCAGTGGTCAACTATTTCCTTCCTCCTGTCAGAATGGTACGGCTGCACCACAGATATCACGCTTACTGGGAGCAATGGCCAAAACAAAGTATGTTTTCAAATGAGATGCTAGCCCGCTGGAGTCCATGTTCGGTGCATGCAGCCCCCACTCAGATGTTTAGCACGTCCAGCCTAATAAACAGGCAGTCCCCTGTGTGTATTTCATGCGCTTGTGGGCAGCTTCCACTGGCAGCGCATACAACCAAGTGAATTGAGTACAGAAAATTAACTTTTTACTGATGCATTGCTCTACATTTTTACTATATTATGTAGAAAATACTTTAAATACAAGCTACTTTTTCTTGTTTGAAAACACCCTTTGTTTTGGCACCAAAGTGTCACTGCTCAGATGCTCTAGGATTTTCACCTGTGACTCTATGGTGCTGGTCGACCTGTACGTGCGGAGGTGCTGCACACAACCTAATAGACAGGATGTGGATTTATGGGCACACATTAGCCTGTGCTCCACATTCTCAGACCCACCATGGTGGGGACTGCGTGTCTAGTGGGTGGCGACCACATGGCCTGTGGGGGCAAACAACTAATAAACAGGCAGGTGGGCACCCACCTGGTGTGAACTATCGATGCTTGTTTGTTAACACCCAAAGTGGTATTTGGGAGATGCTACAGTTTTTCTGAATAGGAGAAGCCCAAGTATCTAGAAGAACCCAGGGGCATGTCCAAAGTGCAGCAAGGACCGCTAAGCTCAGGGAGTTGCATATGTTCACAATTTCTTGTATTTATACAATCTGCTGTGAGCAATGTCTCATTTTTGGCCTCATTTAGAGCTTAGAGAAGCACCAGTGTCCTTCTCTCCCCCAATAGCTCTTTGTACGAGAGACACCTTTCTGGGATTTGCTTACTTTGCTTCATCAATATTTGTTTTTGTTTTCCTCTGTAACATGAGTCAGAAACAACCAAGTGAATAGAGTACAGAAAATTAACCCTTTTTATTGAGGCATTGCAATTGTTCTACATTTTTACCATATTATGTAGAAAATACTTAAAATACAAGCTACTTTGTAAAACCAAAGACAAACATTGAATCCAGAGATAAACTATGTTTTCACAATGGACCCTTTCCCCCATATAGTTAGTATTAAATTTTTTTAAATATCTATATTTCCTTTTGTTAAAATGATTTTTACATACCCCCTAAATACATTGGCAATACAAACATAGATCAGTAATCGTCAGAAACTACCTGTATCTAGCGGCTTGTAGAAAGGAAAAGCACAACCAGAAAAAAAAAGTTAAATTTCACACAGTAACTAGCATATCAAATACATTTAATAAAGTAGGAATTCCATTGCAATATCAAGGATTCAAGCAGAAATACTAACATTACATATAATGTACTGCTACATGTAGTGAGATAGATATATTTCAAGCTGAATCTGAAATCACACATTATATAAAGTTTAGCAACAAACAAACAACTATGTCAGCATGCGGCACCATTCATAAGTTAAAATAAAGAAAAAAGAAAGCAGGGCTGTGCCAATCTGGTCATTTAGAAGCAATTTCATTTCATGTACTTTTTTAAAAAAAAAAATACTGATTCAGAGGTAAAGTTACTGCATCAGTCAACTACGTGCAAGCAGTAAAGCTCTGAAGTTGCTGTTGCAGTGAATTATCACAGCTGTGAGTGCGAGTCATCTAACAGGAATACTATTTTAACCAATCACAAGAACGACTTTAGGTGCAACAACCTTTTTCTGTAATTCAAAAAGGATTTCCAAACTCAGTGTATAACAGAGATTCCAAAGAGTTTAAGAAAGGAGCTTAAACTTAGATGCATAAATAATTTGACGCTAGTGTCCACTGACATACAATAGCAAAATAGCTGTGAGAGTGAGGATATTTATTCTGCTGATTTCACTCAGACCATGTTGAGACAAACTGGATATGCACTGGGAGAAAGGATGAATCTCCTTGGAGCCGGATCGTTAGAATATGCTTACCTGGTAACTAAGACTATGAAGTATTAGAGTCAATATCTGGCCGGTGTAACAAAGTAATAGTGAGACCAAAGCCTGGCCCTGAGGGGGGATTTGCTTTTGGCAATTGGCGCATCACTATTAATTCTAATGTGGCCTGGTTCTATTTTAAAAAGAGCATGTCACACCTTAGGTGTGCACTTCCTGTCTTGTCAGTCTCTTCCCACTGTCAAGCCAGCCTTGACTCAGTGGAAATGGTAGATGTACCGGTGGTTTCACCCACTCATAAAGAGGTCAGGGGTTTCTCTTTGTTAGTCTCAGATTCTGTATCTCTCTCCAGTTGATTAGAAATCTGTGTTTTCCTTCTCACGCAGGAAACACCTTCCCCTACTTGTCAAAATGGGTAAAAAAAAATAATTCTCTGGAATTAAGAGACTGATGAGGTGGCTCTATTTGCCTTTGGATGGAAAGGTACAACTCTGTACCCAATAATTATCGCACAAACCACAGAATTTGGAAAAATTGCAAACAGGCTTGGCACTAAGTGGAAAAACATTTTGATAATGTTACAGCAACAGAAAGCATTTACACCAATGAGGTGAAGTACTGATTGCTTGGTTATCCTCACATTTATACAGCAAAACAAAAAACAAAAAAAACCTAAAGGAAACAGCTGGGACTAAGAGTACATTAGACGCAGACTCAAGATTAGTCATGGAGATAACTGCTACTGTCCATTCCCAAAGTCCTCATTCCTCAGTACAAAAGAGACACCCAATCTTTTTATAGCAGTTTGGCTTTTGGGCCAGCCTAGCATGGATTTTGCACCTCTCTACACGCTTTTATCATGAACTAGCCTGCTTTCCAATTCGGACAGAAGAAACTGGGTTTTCAAGGCTGCCAAAGCCTCTTATTGCTGCAGCAATACCATTGCCCAAGCCAGTTTATTCTCCCACTTGGCCAAGTTCTTTCTCTGCATTCTGGAAGTGAACTGGTGATTCCCAGTCTAAGGGATCGAAGAAATGGTGTAGTTTGAAATCACACCAGCTACCTGACCCAAGTATGTATTTTCTCATAACACTAGTACCATAGCTCATAAACCTTCTCAAGATCTCCACATTAGGTGTGTGATTTTAAAACTTCCAAATGGTATTATGTGCTTTCCAGCAGGCTCTCTTTGGTATAAAAATTCAATCGCTTAGCTAGCAATATTTTACAAGGAATGTCTGCTAGTAACATTGGGGAAAGGTAATGCCACACTCCAATTTTAAGAAAAAGTGATTGCACATAATCACTTCTGCAACATCAAACTAGAATATCCCAATGCATTCCCAGTGCTACCCTATTCGCAATACACCAACAGATGGCTAACAGTATATGTGCCATTTCAAGGAAAAGCTTTAAGGAAACCTTGCTTCGCTCCAAACAAAAGTATGTATCTTTTAATGTTGGCATTGAAACTTAGAGCAATGCATCTCTGTCGCACACTGCTATTCTCGGTTAGATAAGCTTAGTGAATTGCTTCAATTGAATGGGGGCTTGCTGGTCCATCATAAGGCAAGCTCACTGTAAACTCTAGTCACACTACATAATCATTTAAGGCACTACAATTAAGGGGGACACAAACAATTCTTCATCACACATACCTGTGCAAAACAAATCAGAAGGTATCCTTGTCTCCCATGCAGCTCCACTTTTGTCCCTCTCAGTGCTACAGTGATGAGCTCTAAACAATTGCATTATTTCACATACATTCCAACATGTATCAATTCATTTTGGTTTAAATACAAAGGATACATCAATTTCATCCCCAGGAACGTTTAAGAATTAGACAAACACTAAGTACAGAGTTCAAGTATAATCACTACACATTTTGATTACAAAGACAGAACATTTGGGGTTAGCAGGAAGTTTTGCTTGTTATATTTTTTTCTAATCAATATGTACATATTTCATTTTCTGTAAAATATTAAAACACCACCATTACAAAACTTCTAAAATAGTTTTAAATTCAGTAATAAACTTTTAAAATCTGGATTTTTTTTTTCTTTTTCAGTTCCTACATGCACTTACTGCATACAAGTCTTAATAAGAGCGCTTTAAAGTTTGCTGCTGACGTAATCCTGGGAGGATACGTTTGCAGGAGTATAAAAAGCTGTACATATAGATACGTTGATGTTTTGCTGTATTTCAAATTCCTCAACTTCCTCCTAAAATGAATCAGGCAAGGAAAGATCACAAAAGGGGGGGGAAGCCCTGTGCTTCTGTGAAATGAAAAGGAATCCAGCTCCAGTATAGGGCCAGCAACAAAGGGTACTTTCAGACATGACGCTAACCACCCTTTAACCACCCTTGGTGGTTATTTATGCATGTTTCAGGACTTCATAGGGCACCAATACAGCCCTGCAACATGCATAAATAACCACCAAGGGTGGTTAGCATCATGTCTGAAAGTACCCAAAATTTCTCCAAACACATCTTGCAAACGTCCCTGCATCAGCGATCTTTGGCCTGTATATTACACCTTTTCCCAATGTGGTTGTGCTTGAGAGAGTCCAAAATATTTTTCTGAGACATTTTTTGAGTGGGAAATGGTGTGCCTAGTGCAATTTTAAGGGCAGAGACTGGTTTGACTAATATTGAAAGTTTATCCAAGGTATCTTTTGTTAGATTTTGCTTGAGACTTTTGGTCCAGCAGGAAACCGCTCTCTCCATTCAATGTTTAAAGGAAGAATTAACCCATCCAGGTTTAAGAACATATCCCTGGTTGTGCTACCTTGCCCTTCTTCTAAATCAGATAGGAGTCTCTCTTGAATATTTTGTGGGTGAATCTTTTACAGCTATCAAAAGTGAATTTTTAGTTAGAATGAGAGACATGGGGAGACAAGAGGACCTTGCTGCACTGCTCAAATGGAGGGTGGCACCTTGGTTGGCACAAATAAAAAATTCTGTATCCTTTGAACCATATTTGGATAAAATCATTAATGGGAATTTGCGTAGATGTTATACGCTCTTGTGGCTTCAGCTTATCCAGACTGCAGTCACCGAAGGCCGCTATGCTCGCCTTGACTATGACCTTCGGGTTTGTACTTGCAGTCTGGGTAAGACTGAGACCGTTGAGCACTTTCTCCTGAGATGTCCTTACTATCATGTTCTGAGGGTTACCTTGTTATGTCCCCTGCTGAAAGAAGGTATGGATATTGCCTCAGACAATTGTTACAAATGTTTACTTACCTTGTCTAACACAGAGGATATAGTTGCTATAGCAACATTTCTCTGATTAGCAATGAAAAGACGGACAGAACTTAAAGTAAAAGTTAAGGCCATTAAGGCAGTAGCAAGTACAGCCTAAGAGATGGACATGTGTGATACTGGCCTACACATAGGCTACAAGGCTAGTAAATACGTAAAGCAAAAGGTTCAACATGTATGTAATGTTACAACTGAGACCTGTAAAACTCGAGTCATGTACTGGAACACTGATGAAACTCCAGGAAATGGAAAGAGAAAAAGATTGTGGATTCGCCCAGATTGATATACAGAGACATTTAAATGCAAATGCAGGCAGCCATTGCCTACGTGCAAGGAGACACAGAAAAGATAGGGAGAACAAAAGGAATTCTAGAAGCCTCGAGAAGATACTAGGGGTTTCCTCCTAAGGATATAAGGAGTTGTACCCTATAGGGGGACAGTGACTACAGGGAACTGACTCAACATCTCAGCCAGGAGAGCTGAGCCAAGCCATGAACTGAGAGAGGGGACTTTGATTAAAACTCTAAGAACCAGCACCCAGTCATCTACATCCTTGACTGAGAACAGACCAGAACTTATGGACCTTTGTAGGGTAAGATTCTTACATAGGAACTCAACCAGTAGAGATTAGGACTGCGTTATATTTACCTTTGATTTCTAGTTACCACTCTGTATCAACTATCTTGCTTATGTAATCAATAAACTTCTTATTTTTATGAAGAAGTGTCTGTGTCTAACATTGGAAACACAAGTGAGCAACTTGAGCTTACAAGCTCTTGGGACCTATGAGAGAAAGAGTCTGTAAATGGGAAGGATCGGGCCCTTGGGTGACAAAGGGGTGGATCTGTGTTTGAATTTTCCCATTTGTGCGAAAGGGACTGGACTTGACTGAACCCTTGGTCCCTGTGTCAATGGCGTGCACAATAATATCTGTTTCCCCAGGTTTGTTTGAAAAGATTCCTTTGTACTCCTGCAGGAGGTGTATCATCTCATGCCTGTGGGAGGTGCTGAGGTCTGTGGAAATAGCAATTTCCTCCAGAGATTCAGTTCCCTGGCTCTCCTGTAGGAGGTTTGTAAGGGGTCATTCAAGCCGTCAGCTGTGGCATCTCTTTCTACCACTGCAGCTAGACAAGCCTGTATGTCCCTATCATGGTCATTTTTTATTCTATTTACATGAAACTCTTGTGCCTGTGTTCTGGAGTTAGGTTTGTTCACACAATAAGTGACCTCATTCTTCTTACCAATTACAAATCAAATCAAAATTTTATTTGTGTATAGCCAAAGGCCATTACAAACACACTAAGATATCAGTACAAATTAGAACACAACCCTGAACGCTTATACAATTTTAAATTAAATTAAAAGAAAGCAAGACAAATCAGTATCAATATTACCTTAATTCCCATCCTTTACAGCTCTTTTTAATTTCAGTACCACAGTCAACAATTTTGCAACATTAACCAAAACATTCAATTTCCCATCCCTCAACAAAAACAATTATTTTAATTTGCCAGGATTTAGATCTTCTAAAAGAGGAGTGATCAACAACTCTCTCCACTTGTGGTACCGAGGGCAGGTAAGTAAAATGTGTGCCATGGTTTCTACTCCTTCCAGAACTGTCTTACTACAGTTCGGGCAAAGCCACTCCTCCCAGGGAATACCTTTTAATCTGCCTGCCGTAACTGCCATGGGGAACTCTTACCAATTATATGGTATGGGCCATCCCAAATCACTCCCCACCACTACCTTGTTAGTTGGTTTCATAACTAGCACAGTGTCTCCTGGGTTATACACTCTGTCTTTGGCTTTCTTGTCATATGTTATCTTCTGGGCCTCTTGGCTGCTGACCAGGTTCTCTTGGGCCTCCTTTAACATGGAGGTTATTTTCTGTCTGAACTGCTGGACATATCTAGTTACAGGTTGTCCTTCAATTTCCTCTAAGTTTTCCCAGGAGTCTCTTACTAGATCTAGGGGACCCCTCCCATTCCTTCTGAATAGCAATTCAAACTGAGTGTATCCTGTCGATTCCTGGGGTACTTCCCTATATGCAAATAGGGGGTATGGCAACAGTTTGTCCCAATTATTTGGTCTGTTGCTCATAAAGTTAGTTAGCATTTGCTTCAATGTCCCATTAAATCTTTCCACTAACCTGTTTGTTTGGGGGTGATATGGAGCAGTTTTTATATGCTTCACATCACATATCTTCCAGAGCTGTTGGAAGATATTGNAAAAAAATAAAAAATTATTATTAAAAAAAATGGAGACTAGCAGCATTGCATACGATAGTATGCAACTGGAAATCCACTAAAAAACCCTCAGAGGAAAAATGGATACAAAGTCTATGGTATATCATCACAATGGAAAGGACACAAGCAGAGCTTCGACATGAGATGGAGGAATTTTATGCAGTATGGACTAACATCTGGAATTTACTCCAAGAAAAACTACAAACAAACCAGCTTAAACCCACTATATGTATAACAGAAATTTGAAAAACAAGTTAAACTGGGGGTAAGGGAGGAGGTGAAGGGTGGGATTGATGGGATTTGGTGGGGGGGAGGGGAAAATGTGTGCTGTAAGCAAGAGATCTTGGGCCGCTTCTGTAACTTAGGTCCTTTAAACAACAATGTTTCCAAATAAGTAGAGGATACAAAATAATTGATTAAAACATAATACAAATATTATTTTTTTTAAAAAAGGGAATAGCAAGGACCCGTCCTGTTACAGGCCAATAAGTCTGATCTCTGTGATAGGGAAACTTTATGCAAATGTTTTCCTGTTATATCTGGAGAAGTGGGTACAGGACTTAGATATCATCCCTGCGGAGCAGTTTGGATTTAGAGCCGGGAGATCAACAATGGACTGTTGCTATATCTTAGCACATGTCATGTTTAAATATCATAAAATCAAATGGGAGAAGCTATTTGTGGCGTTTATAGATGTAACAAAAGCCTTCGATTCGGTTCCTCAGGCGAACCGCTGGAAAAAACTAAAATTACTGGGTCTGAATGAGAAAGTGCTGGCTTTGCTAGTACAGCGTCATTTGAAAAATGAAGCAGTAGTCAAAAGTGGAGATAGAGTGGACTGAGTGACCCCATTTCCATCAATAGAGGTGTAAGACAGGGTTGTGTGTTAGTCCCTATATTATTCAGCATATATTTATCTGATTTGGTTGATCACCTAAAGGCTGATGATATCCATGCTCCTAAAATTGGGAATTCTTCTCTCTGCGTAATACAGTACGCAGATGATTTAGTTCTCTTATCCCAAGCTGAAATAGGTTTGAGGCGCTTAATTACAAAATTGGGATCTTATTGTGACGCTAATGGGTTGGAGATTAATGATCAAAAATCTAAAATGATTGTAGGATGACACTTTGTCCCTGCCAAATGGAAAATTAATAGCAACAGTTTTACAATAGTTAAATCTTTCTCATACCGTGGAGTCATTTTTATGAACAGGGGAACGTGGATGACACACATCCAAAATAGGGCAGTTAAGGCCCTAAATACAGTGCGTGTTATTACTAGGGCAGCGAATATTTCTAAAGAAGTATCTCCCTCCATGGGTACTTTCAGACATGACGCTAACCACCCTTTAACCACCCTTGGTGGTTATTTATGCATGTTTCAGGACTTCATAGGGCACCAATACAGCCCTGCAACATGCATAAATAACCACCAAGGGTGGTTAGCATCATGTCTGAAAGTACCCAAAATTTCTCCAAACACATCTTGCAAACGTCCCTGCATCAGCGATCTTTGGCCTGTATATTACACCTTTTCCCAATGTGGTTGTGCTTGAGAGAGTCCAAAATATTTTTCTGAGACATTTTTTGAGTGGGAAATGGTGTGCCTAGTGCAATTTTAAGGGCAGAGACTGGTTTGACTAATATTGAAAGTTTATCCAAGGTATCTTTTGTTAGATTTTGCTTGAGACTTTTGGTCCAGCAGGAAACCGCTCTCTCCATTCAATGTTTAAAGGAAGAATTAACCCATCCAGGTTTAAGAACATATCCCTGGTTGTGCTACCTTGCCCTTCTTCTAAATCAGATAGGAGTCTCTCTTGAATATTTTGTGGGTGAATCTTTTACAGCTATCAAAAGTGAATTTTTAGTTAGAATGAGAGACATGGGGAGACAAGAGGACCTTGCTGCACTGCTCAAATGGAGGGTGGCACCTTGGTTGGCACAAATAAAAAATTCTGTATCCTTTGAACCATATTTGGATAAAATCATTAATGGGAATTTGCGTAGATGTTATACGCTCTTGTGGCTTCAGCTTATCCAGACTGCAGTCACCGAAGGCCGCTATGCTCGCCTTGACTATGACCTTCGGGTTTGTACTTGCAGTCTGGGTAAGACTGAGACCGTTGAGCACTTTCTCCTGAGATGTCCTTACTATCATGTTCTGAGGGTTACCTTGTTATGTCCCCTGCTGAAAGAAGGTATGGATATTGCCTCAGACAATTGTTACAAATGTTTACTTACCTTGTCTAACACAGAGGATATAGTTGCTATAGCAACATTTCTCTGATTAGCAATGAAAAGACGGACAGAACTTAAAGTAAAAGTTAAGGCCATTAAGGCAGTAGCAAGTACAGCCTAAGAGATGGACATGTGTGATACTGGCCTACACATAGGCTACAAGGCTAGTAAATACGTAAAGCAAAAGGTTCAACATGTATGTAATGTTACAACTGAGACCTGTAAAACTCGAGTCATGTACTGGAACACTGATGAAACTCCAGGAAATGGAAAGAGAAAAAGATTGTGGATTCGCCCAGATTGATATACAGAGACATTTAAATGCAAATGCAGGCAGCCATTGCCTACGTGCAAGGAGACACAGAAAAGATAGGGAGAACAAAAGGAATTCTAGAAGCCTCGAGAAGATACTAGGGGTTTCCTCCTAAGGATATAAGGAGTTGTACCCTATAGGGGGACAGTGACTACAGGGAACTGACTCAACATCTCAGCCAGGAGAGCTGAGCCAAGCCATGAACTGAGAGAGGGGACTTTGATTAAAACTCTAAGAACCAGCACCCAGTCATCTACATCCTTGACTGAGAACAGACCAGAACTTATGGACCTTTGTAGGGTAAGATTCTTACATAGGAACTCAACCAGTAGAGATTAGGACTGCGTTATATTTACCTTTGATTTCTAGTTACCACTCTGTATCAACTATCTTGCTTATGTAATCAATAAACTTCTTATTTTTATGAAGAAGTGTCTGTGTCTAACATTGGAAACACAAGTGAGCAACTTGAGCTTACAAGCTCTTGGGACCTATGAGAGAAAGAGTCTGTAAATGGGAAGGATCGGGCCCTTGGGTGACAAAGGGGTGGATCTGTGTTTGAATTTTCCCATTTGTGCGAAAGGGACTGGACTTGACTGAACCCTTGGTCCCTGTGTCAATGGCGTGCACAATAATATCTGTTTCCCCAGGTTTGTTTGAAAAGATTCCTTTGTACTCCTGCAGGAGGTGTATCATCTCATGCCTGTGGGAGGTGCTGAGGTCTGTGGAAATAGCAATTTCCTCCAGAGATTCAGTTCCCTGGCTCTCCTGTAGGAGGTTTGTAAGGGGTCATTCAAGCCGTCAGCTGTGGCATCTCTTTCTACCACTGCAGCTAGACAAGCCTGTATGTCCCTATCATGGTCATTTTTTATTCTATTTACATGAAACTCTTGTGCCTGTGTTCTGGAGTTAGGTTTGTTCACACAATAAGTGACCTCATTCTTCTTACCAATTACAAATCAAATCAAAATTTTATTTGTGTATAGCCAAAGGCCATTACAAACACACTAAGATATCAGTACAAATTAGAACACAACCCTGAACGCTTATACAATTTTAAATTAAATTAAAAGAAAGCAAGACAAATCAGTATCAATATTACCTTAATTCCCATCCTTTACAGCTCTTTTTAATTTCAGTACCACAGTCAACAATTTTGCAACATTAACCAAAACATTCAATTTCCCATCCCTCAACAAAAACAATTATTTTAATTTGCCAGGATTTAGATCTTCTAAAAGAGGAGTGATCAACAACTCTCTCCACTTGTGGTACCGAGGGCAGGTAAGTAAAATGTGTGCCATGGTTTCTACTCCTTCCAGAACTGTCTTACTACAGTTCGGGCAAAGCCACTCCTCCCAGGGAATACCTTTTAATCTGCCTGCCGTAACTGCCATGGGGAACTCTTACCAATTATATGGTATGGGCCATCCCAAATCACTCCCCACCACTACCTTGTTAGTTGGTTTCATAACTAGCACAGTGTCTCCTGGGTTATACACTCTGTCTTTGGCTTTCTTGTCATATGTTATCTTCTGGGCCTCTTGGCTGCTGACCAGGTTCTCTTGGGCCTCCTTTAACATGGAGGTTATTTTCTGTCTGAACTGCTGGACATATCTAGTTACAGGTTGTCCTTCAATTTCCTCTAAGTTTTCCCAGGAGTCTCTTACTAGATCTAGGGGACCCCTCCCATTCCTTCTGAATAGCAATTCAAACTGAGTGTATCCTGTCGATTCCTGGGGTACTTCCCTATATGCAAATAGGGGGTATGGCAACAGTTTGTCCCAATTATTTGGTCTGTTGCTCATAAAGTTAGTTAGCATTTGCTTCAATGTCCCATTAAATCTTTCCACTAACCTGTTTGTTTGGGGGTGATATGGAGCAGTTTTTATATGCTTCACATCACATATCTTCCAGAGCTGTTGGAAGATATTGAAGAGGAAGTTTGCCCCCCTATCTGTTATGATCTGTTTGGGAAAACCCACCCTACTGAAAATTTCCATTAATGTGTCTGCTATATTGGGGGTGTCCACATTCCTCAGTGCTGCAGCTTTGGGGTATCTAGTGGCGTAATCTACTACAGCTAGTAAGTATTTTTTCCCAGAAGTGGAGGCTTTTCACATGGGACCTACAGTATCCATCCCCACCCTATAAAAAGGCACTTCTATAATAGGGAGGGGGTGTAAGGGTACCTTTTGGGGGTCGTTCCCTTTCTTGTTCCTCTGGCAGGGGTCACACACCTTGCAGAATGTGGTGTAACACGCTTCTGGGATCAAATTCTCTAACCATGACCCAGTCTGCACCATTATCAATTCGACCCACACAGGGCATGCCATTTACTTTGGCTGGTCTGAAGAGGTGTGCATTATCTGGAGGGGTGTGTGTCTTAGAGTGTGTAACAGATATAATCCCCTGTGGGAGTGTCTGTCCTCACTGAGGCCAAGTTAGCTTCAATCTTACATCTGCTTTGGTTCTCAGTCGTCTTGGAGTTGGGGCAATTCATTTTCATGTGTCCTGTCTGGTTACAGGAATAACAGGCTATGGAATTTGTTTGTGAACTGTGGGAGTTACGGGGTTGGAGCGATCCCTGTCTCCCCCCATTCCCATTCTCATTTTGGCTTGTTCTGGGTCTGGTTTCCCTGTTCAGAGTGTGGGTTCTTATACCCATTCTGCTTCTGGTAAAACTGTTGTTTTGGATTTTCCCCATTATTTGGCTTTCTTTGCCCATAAGCTAAGATAGCATTTTTGGTGAATGCATCAGCCCTTGTCCCTGCCTCTTTGAGATTTGTGATCTCCTTATTAAGCAAGTGTGCTTTTAAATTCGGACAACACAAAGTATAGAACTGTTCGAGCAATACAGAGTTAATAATCTGTTCCTTAGTGGCATTCCCACATGCATCTAACCATTTCACCCCATGTTGTTTCAACTTATTAAAAACATCCGAATAAGACATACCCTTCATAAAGCTGCATAATTTTTTCCGAAAAGTTTCCGGAATAATTCTGTAAGCCTCAAGAACTACCTTTTTGAAATCATCAAAAGTCAGCACCGGATTCTCCTCCATTTTTGTATTGTAGACCTTTTTTGCTTTCACTGGGAGTTGGGTAATGCTAATTTGAGCCACATCTCGTTGGGGATCTGTTCTTGTTGAAACACATGTTGCACGGTTGTGAAGTAATCATCCATGCATTGTTTCTCATCATATGGTGGAATTAAGGGTGCGTAATCCCGAATTCTGCCTCCAGCGTTGTTTCCAGAGGGTATTGTGGGCTGGATTTCTGTGTCTTTCTGTGCTTTCAGGCGTGCGAGTTGGTGTAGTCTGTTCCTCTCTCTCTCTTTCTCCCCTCTGCTTTCATTTTCTCTAATTCCCATTCCTTGTTGATCTGGTATTGTCTGCCTCTTTTCTTCTCTTTGGCTTGTGCCTTTAACTTTTCACGTTCAAGTTACAACTGCATCCAGCGTTGTTTCTCCTTCTCCGCTCTCATGTGCTCTAATCTGATCTCCTGATCCATTTTCAGTTTGATCAGCTCCTGGTTGCAGGTTAGGTGGAGGTGGGTTTTGAGCTGGGTTTGGCAATCCAGCTCCATCTCCTGGTTGATGGTGAAGTGGAAGGGTGTTTGCTGCACCAGCTCCATTCCCATCCGTCCCCTTCTTGCTCATTTCAAATTCTCGTATCAGCTGTTTCAGTTGCTGTTTAGGTTTTCCCCTCTATCTGGAGGTGTCTGATGAGCGTCGGCATCGGGCACCTTAACCCGGCGTTCAGTTAATCCCACAGCGCCAGTTCTGCTTACCAAAAGTGGCCCACTAGGCGGCTCGCATTCCACGCACGGCTCCACGCTAGTGGGCCAGGCTTCTTACTCATTTAAAGTTTGAGAATAGGTTGAGATCATTTCGCCCCCAAGACCTCTAATCATGTGCTTTACTGGATAAAACTGCCTAAGCACAGGGGGTGGGGGTGTCTCGGACGAGCGCCAGCTATCCTGAAGGAAACTTCGGAGGGAACCAGCTACTAGATGGTTTGATTAGTCTTTCACCCCTATACCCAGGTTGGATGACCGATTTGCATGCCAGGACTGCTACGGACCTCCACCAGAGTTTCCTCTGGCATCGCCCTGCCCAGGCATAGTTCACTATATTTTGGGTCCTAGCGCGTGCGCTCATGCTCCACCTCCCCGACGGGGCAGGCGAGACAGGCCGGTGGTGCGCCCTCCGCCTAAGTCTGTGGGCCTCAGTATCCCACCTTTTGGGATTGGAAACACATTGGAAACACAAGTGAGCAACTTGAGCTTACAAGCTCTTGGGACCCCAGAGAGGAAGAGTCTGTAAACAGGAAGGATCGGGCCTCACGTTGGGCACCACTGTCACGGGTTGGAGGTCCGCACCCCCACTTTACCGGGTTTAAGTGACTAGCGCGCACGCTCATGCTCCACCTCCTCAACAGGGCGGGCGAGATGGGCCAGTGGTGCGCCTCCCGCCTAAGTCTGCGGGCTTCGGGATCCCACCTTTGGGATTGGAAACACAAGTGAGCAACTTGAGCTTACAAGCTTTGTCACCCAAGGGCCCGATCCTTCCCATTTACAGACTCTTTCTCTCGGGGGTCCCAAGAGCTTGTAAGCTCAAGTTGCTCACTTGTGTTTCCAATGTTAGACACAGACACTTCTTCATAAAGATAAGAAGCAAGTTTATTGATTACATAAGCAAGATAGTTGATACAGAGTGGTAACTAGAAATCAAAGGTAAATATAACGCAGTCCTAATCTCTACTGGTTGAGTTCCTATGTAAGAATCTTACCCTACAAAGGTCCATAAGTTCTGGTCTGTTCTCAGTCAAAGATGTAGATGACTGGGTGCTGGTTCTTAGAGTTTTAATCAAAGTCCCCTCTCTCAGTTCATGGCTCGGCTCAGCTCTCCTGGCTGTGAGATGTTGAGTCAGTTCCCAGTAGTCACTGTCCCCCTATAGGGTACAACTCCTTATATCCTTAGGAGGAAACCCCTAGTATCTTCTCGAGGCTTCTAGAATTCCTTTTGGTTCTCCCTATCTTTTCTGTGTCTCCTTGCACGTAGACAATGGCTGCCTGCATTTGCATTTAAATGTCTCTGTCTATCAGTCTGGGCGAATCCACAATCTTTTTCTCTTTCTATTTCCTGGAGTTTCGTCAGTGTTCCAGTACATGACTCAAGTTTTTCAGGTCTCAGTTGTAACGTTACATACATGTTGAACCTTTCGCTTTACATATTTACTAGGCTTGTAGCATACGTGTAGGCCAGTATCACACGTGTGACCCTATGTTCCTTTGTGACAGCCTTTTTGGAGATTCCCTGGGCAAGGTGGGTGGCCACCGATGTTAGATCTTTTTCGGTGACTGCCCTTGTGCTGTGGAATTCGCTCCCGGAGGAGGCTCGGTTGGCCCCTACTCTCCTGTCACTTTGACAATTATGTAAGACCTGGCTATTCTGCCAGACTTTTGGTGGGGGGTTGCGGGGGCTGTTTTTCCCCTGCATATAGCAATTCTTAATTTTTAAACTGTTTTACTGTGTTTATCTTGTTCGGTGCCCCAGGCTGCCCTGCGGGCAGGAGGGGTGGGATACAAATCTTTTATAAATAAAATTTTAAAATAAATACCAATGCACCTGATTCTCCTACCCCTCCATCCAGCCTGACGTTTGCATAACTCTTCCCTTCAGAATTGCGATGACCCAAAAACATCCTTCTCCCTGTCTGAAAATATTCTATCCAACGCCCATTGCAAGCCTTTGTCTAGTACCAGGCTCCCAAGCACCCACCCAGGAAGTTTCTTTCTTGTATCCAAATACCCATTTTGAGTTTCTGTGCAGCTTTGTCCCCTGGTCCCTACAATTGCCCCAGGCTTCCCATTGTAGAGTTGAGTTGCTTTTGAATGTGGTTACTCATGGATCTCCTGTACAAATCTGCTCCAAGGGTCTCCCAGGCCTAGGTCTGTCCCGCTCCCACTCCTGACTCATCACAGGATCACTGGGGCTCACCCGTCCCCTTCGCAATGGGCAAGGAGAGGTAACCCATTTTTCTACCTTCTCTCTCTCCGTTTCAAACTCAGGCTTGGAATTTCACCCCCCTCCTCTATTGAAGACTTCTTTGCTGCCCACCTAACCAATCTCACTCTTGTCTCTGATCTTGGACAGACTAGCTTACTTTCTGTTTTCCACAGCCTGGAGCTCCCCTCCACACTGCTTAGTTTAACCCTGTTATCACCAGTCCAGACTAGGTAGTGCTGTTTGTATATGTCTCGCTATACTGTGTCTTGTTATGCCCTGATGAATAAACATGCCCTCTTTCTTTAGAATAGTCCTTGTTTCTGGCATGTCTTTTTGGGGAGAAAAGGATAGGCCAATGGGTTGTAGCATGCCATAACCTCAGACTGAATCCCTATCCTGCGGGGACCCTAGGTGACTGAAAAAGGCTAATTCCCTAAATTTTGAGTTAGTGCCTGGGTACCGAGACCTTCCCCCTCAGGACCCCTGTGTTCACGTGTAGATAAAAGGTCATGTGGTAACTATTGATCACTATTGGCAACTATTGACCACTATTTGTCATGTGTCCTGACAGGACTGGCTGCATACCGATTGTGAGCTGCTGTTGGTTACAGAATGGCTATTGAAAGGCTTTTGAAAAGCTTATTGTGGGGGTGGGACCGACTTACCAATCGAGGTGGTTATTAAATTACATAGACCTTTACATCACAAGCATGTCCGTGCATACGCTAACTCATCTAAAAATGTTAGCACTGTGGAAGTGTGGAATTTTTTAATTGCAGGGGGGAACCGCTGAATGTCCAGAAATGGGCAGGTGGCGGGATCTCCAAGGCAGTGAAGGTCACTGATTGGAATGTATGTGAGAGCAGAGCTACCCATTGGTTAAAAGCTACTTTGTATTTTCTCTTGAAAGTAATATTTTTTGCTTGCAATGGGCATGGGGTAGTAACACCATAGAAAGCTATTGCTGCAGTTTGTTTGCCTGGGAAAGCCAAATGGCTTCGGCTTTTGTCTGTGGGTGTTGTGGTTGCCTGGGGTACAGAGCCCAGATGGTTTGAGGGGTGATGGATACCCCTGGCCTTTGCCGACATCTGGGTGAGGACTGATGTACAGAGAAAACTGTCAGACCCATCCTCCGAGACAGCCTGTGCGCTCATAGGGTGGCACATGCATGCAGTGGGGTTCTACATATGCATGAGGAATGCAGACACCACACAACCCTACTGCTGCAGTTCCAAGTTCAGCAGAATGGAAGTGTGAGAGCCCTGAATGAGATATGAGAGAGCAACTTTTCTGAATGTTGACAGCGAGAGAATATCTGTGGGGTCACTGGAAGTGCCTCTGTCGGATCGCAGAGATGAATCTTCAGGGACACTTGTGACTCGGGGTGCAGGGAATGTGAACCACCTGCCCTATCTGAGGTTTGGACAAGTGGAGAAATGCAGAGCACCCTCACAAGTGAGGCGGTTTTCTGCCCCAACTGTATGGTAATGCAGAAGATTCCAGAGGGGGGGGGCACAAGAGGCGCATGTTTGTGGGGGGGGGAGGTAAGCAGGATTTCCAATACCCTAGCAGGCAACAGCTCAATAAAAGTGTGTATTGCTACCTGCTAGCACATTGCTGTGAGTTGTAGATGTGAGAAATCAGGTGGCAACTACATGCAAAGACTGGTTTGCAATTTTCATTCTAGGTGCTCAATAAAGTATGCGAGTTACTCAATAAACTCGGCGCTATGTGCCGGCTGGCAGGTGTGAACCTTCCTGTGCGTAGGCAGGGATAGCGGTCAATGGATTGCCTCCCAGATTCATAATAGCCAAGGACCTGTGCTGACTGCATTGCTGCAATTTGTAGTGATTTTTTGCAGAATCAGCCAGTCCTCACAGTGACAGGCTGAAATTGCAGTGAAACTCCTTTGGGAGCTGTCTGCAGGATCTTTAAATCCTGGCTTAGGCATAAACCTGTCATCTGGCCCCAAACTAAAACCGCTGCTGCAACTGCTGTCTGTCAGGAAGGTGTGACCATGACCTTTCAGGGTGAATAGGCCCCTGGGAGACTTAATTGTGGCTGAGGGGGAATCTTAGGGCCCTATGTTTTGGTGTGGGAGGTCTGGGGTGCTGAAATTCCAGAGGATTTGATTGGCGTCTGATTAACAAAGTCGTGATTCTGTGTCAAACCTGTTAACAAAAGCATGCTGGTAAGCAAACTTGCATGTATAAATTGTTGCATAATTATGCAAAGCAAGTTAATTATGCAAATATGAATGCTTATGGTGAATTTACAGAATTTGGCTTTACTGGTTGCAGAACTTAAGTCTTTGGTGCAGCGAACATGGGTCCCTGATAATAGCCAAGAAGGAAGAAACGGCTTGTTTGGCAGCTTCTTCCCATGATTCACTGTAGCAGAGTCATCCTAGGCAGCGGGATACAGAAAAGGGGGCTGTTGGTGGGTGGTGCTGGGGTGGGGGGGGAAGAACACCTGCCTGTGCATTAGGCTTGTTATGCTAAATCTGTGAGTGGGAGCTGATTGAACGCACAAGAAATACATGCAGAGGACTTCCTGTTTGTTAGGCTCTACGCACTAAATGTGAGTGGGGGGTTGCATGGGCCGAATCTGGACCCAAGAGTGTATCATCTTGTTTAACACCCTTAGAATAAACCTTTGCATATCCTTTTAAGAGAAGGTAGGGCACATTCTCAAAACATGTGTCTGAAGAAAGAGCCCTTTGTGTGTGTTGTGGAGGGGGGGTACTCTGTAAAGAAGACGTAAAGGGGTATTGGCCATTTGATACATTGCAAGCAAACTTTAAAGACCTGTCTGGTTTAAAACTTAACCGTGTTAAGGTGTAAAAAGCCAACATTATACACGCCATATCATTTTATATATTAATATCTGCTTTGCATTTCTGTGATGGAGATTTTTTTTAAAAAATAAATAAATAAATATCAGAAGCTGGTTTCACTTTGAGTTTCAAGTGTGGTTGGGGAGTGGCTCTATATTAATCAAAACTGTTTCTAGTATTTTAAATGCCTGTGAAAATCGTTTGTGAACTTTGCCATCCTATGGTTTTGCCAAACCTTATGTTAGCAGTTTACGTTAAGCAGGAATACTGTGTTTCCTGGTCCTTTCCCAATTCCCTGAAAGCAGATTGGTTTTAACTACCAGGGGATTTATTTTCCTGGTTAAGAAACATCTGTTCATTGGCAAGCTGAATGGTTTTGGGATGAGATGATAAAGCAGGGGATGGTGAATGAAGGAACTGGGACACCTGATCTAACACACACATCATTACATTCTTCTTGGAGAAGCAGTGAAAACAGCTGGATCTATTTCTACACAGGACTCTGTGTTTTATTACTGGGAAGTTCCGAGTGGGTTCCAATCCTTGGCAAAGATGTGTGTGCTAAGGTTTCCTTTTCATTTTGTGCTCCGTGTGCAGTAGGCAGATCCGGCCTTATGCAGGGTCAGCAGGGGTCTTTGACTCTTTAGAGGCCCTGTGCCTCTGAATGGGAAACCTTGGAGGCCTGCCACCACCCTGAGCCTCCTGGGGTGTATCTGGAGTGATAGAGACTCTCCTGGAAACCTGCTGCCACTGCTCCTTAGATTCTTAGGGCAGGCATTTTGTGGGGCCTCCTGCTTGTCCCCTCACCCCCTAGGGTGAGTCCTAAAGCTGGTTTTGGCAGTAAGATGAGGCCGAAGTGTGTGGCTTAATGGATCTCATGATGGAAATGTTTCATTTTAATGACAGGATGGGAGTAGCTCTTTTCCCTGGTGTCCCTACATCTGGGAGGAGTGAATGGGAGCTGTGGGGTAGGTCTGTGTGGGAGGCATTTTCTCCTTTTTGCTCTCACTTTAAAAAAAAAAAAAAAAAGGCAAAAACAATTTTTTAAAAAGCCGAAACCCTGAGAGACTTCATAGGCCAGGGAAGCTGGTTTGATCCTTGCTGATTGGTGGGATGTAAAGCAGCCTTTCCTGTCTTGTGGGGTTGTTTTTCCCTCCTAGCTTGGGCACAAATCTGGTCTAGTGAAATTCCAGGGGAGCAGAGTTGTGTCCACCCAGTCCTGCTTGTACAAAGGGAAACTTTTCTTCCCCGAGATTGCTTTCTTAGCCTTCATCTCCTTTACCAGACTCTGAATTGGGAGATGGCCTCTGGGGCTGCCTTTCTGGAGAACAGAAATAAGTTTGCAATAATGCTGATGAAAAGGGTGGCAACTCAAAGGAAGAGATGGGCCAAAGTTCATAGGCAGCAGCTGCTGCAGAGGGGTGTCTCCAAAACAATGGTGGGAAAAGGCTTTTTGTGATGAAAAGCTGTTGTGTTCGCAAACCATCTCTTGGCACTTTCCTATTTGCTTTTCCTAGTTGACTGTTTCCCTGTCTCCTGTAGGAAGTGTTGAGTGCCAGCGATCCAGAGAAGAATTTCTTCACCACTGCCATTCGCCCTCATGGGATATTTGGCCCTAGGGACCCTCAGCTGGTTCCCATCCTCATCCAAGCAGCTAAGAGCGGGAAAATGAAGTTTATGATTGGGTGAGTGAGGCTCAGTCCCCAGTGGATCGCATGAAACCAGGCACCAAATTAGACTGGCTGTCCAGCGCTGGTGGTGGTGAATACGTTCTCCAGTGTCAAAGGTGTGCATGCTACATCTAGTTAGCGCCCAAGGTAGAACAGTCCCTCACTTAGGGTTTTGGTGCTCAGAAAATAGCCCTCCTGTGTTTCCGCGGGTCTTTCTGACCCCAAAGGTTGCTTAAAAAATCATAAAGCTGTTTTGGCAAGCCTGAACCACTCCTCCCCCCAGTGTATTCCTGAAGAAGTGAGAGGTCAACTGTCCTGTGTTGTTTCATGTTCCTCCCCCCTCCCCATTTTTAAAAAATTGAGGTTTTTATCATTTCATCATCAGGGGTCCTTTCGACCCCAATGTAAGTCACTGGTAAAATGAAAGCACTATATGCCCTTTGCACTGGGGGTCACGCTGACCCCTTGTACATATATTCTTAAAATGCATGTGTCTTTTAAAGACATGAATCTTAACCCAGCACCTGCTCTCCTAATTAAAACCCTCAATGAGGGTGAAGGACAAAATGTAGCACTTTGTTTGAGTTCACAAAGGTCATTGGTGGTGTGTTCAGGAAAATATACCATGCTTTGAGGGGTTACATTGACCCCCGGTGAAAGGTCAACTTGCCAACTTCTATTGTTCCTTATCTT
Source organism: Sphenodon punctatus (assembly GCA_003113815.1). Lineage (NCBI taxonomy): Eukaryota > Metazoa > Chordata > Lepidosauria > Sphenodontia > Sphenodontidae > Sphenodon > Sphenodon punctatus. The sequence continues at coordinate 1,257,688 of QEPC01012768.1, forward strand.
TACACAGCAGTTAAGAGTGAACTATTTAGAGTGAACTCTTGAAGCTGTTTTTTTAATCATAGCCATTAGCAGCTTTGTGCTGGAAAAATACCTATTCATTCTGCATGATGGGGAGGAGTGTTGATGACCCCTGCATTTACTGTGAGGCTTGGAGTTCACTTGAGAAGCCTTATCTTTACACTGCAATTAAGACCTAGTTAGAGTGAACTCTTGACACTGTTTTTTATCACAGCCATTAGCAGCTTTGTGCTGGAAAAATACTTTTTAATTCTGCATGGGGGGTGTTGATGACCTCTGCATTTACTGTGAGCTTTGGAGCTCACTTGAAAACAATGAAGCCCTGCAACCTGTATTTTTCATTAATGTCCTCTAAAATTGGCATATCAAGCCATCCTACTGTGAACTCAAGACTTTTGATCTGGCTCCTCCTCTCCTTTTCTGGGATTGGAGGGGGTCAACATTTTTGTTAGTTGTGTTGCTTTACATGAGGGGTCATGGTGACCCCCAATACCATGGGGGGTTGTTTTGTATTTCTGTTTTTCAGTTGTTATACTAATAAACAGTCAATTTTTTTTCTTAATCCGGAGTCCATTTCAAATCAATCACATTCATTATTTTTCAGCTATTTATTAATGGGGGTCCTTTTGACCTCCGATACAGTTATTAGTCAGTCAGTTTCTCAGGCGCAGGAGGGTTAATTCAAGGTGGAGGGTATAGTCCTCAAACCACTCACTCCAGAGCATTCTTATTCTTATGGCCCAAAGACTCATGCTGAGCAACTTACATTCTCACTCTGGGGGTAAAGTCTCCTATTGCTCTGAGTTCTGCCCTCTGAACTGCCTGTGGACAACAAAGTCTAGAAGAAGTTTCCTAGACTAACTTACAGGGAAACTCTTGATAAGAATGGCCAGGTTATTTTTGTAATGCGTCACCTGTCTGTGAGAGGGTAGCTTAACCCCCATGGAGGCTAAGTAGAGGTTCCCTGCCTGTGGTTCCCCTCCCATGCCCTCTGCTATCACGGCTTTTCTGGTATGAAAAAGTGAGAGAGGCTGTCTTGCCAGGTTCTGTGTTTGTCTCTGTACTGCAACACCTTTCTGGCTTCTTTTGAGATCTTCCCTGCGCCCCTTTCCCCTGTTTCTCCTTTCCTTGTGTGACTCCCCTGACAGACCCCTGTGGATCAGGTGGGTTGCCCTGGAAACAGAAATACAATTTGTTCTTTTACCCTCGCACTGGCATTTGGGACTTAAAAGCTTAAAGCACCCACCTCTGGAGCTGTCCCTGTAACAGTCAGACTAAAGTCCATACTATAGGTAAAAGAATGTAACTTTCAAAGGGCACAGCTGTCGGCTCTTGGTATCTGGCGCGTAGATCAGAGCTGACCATTCCTATATTTAAAATAGTCCTATGACCGTGCTCAATGATCCTTAAGCTCTCAATAACCATTTATTAAACTCTTACATTAGCTTGCTTCCATGAGTGCAGTGGCAAAGGACTGGCTCTCTAGCTATCTGGCTGCTGATTGTAATAGATGTCTTTGTATTAGTGGTGGGACCCCGGGCCCATTACCGGCTACCGGATTTACCGGTTACCGGTTCTAGGAAAACCGGATTCCTGGATTAAATCCGGTATGCCGGTACCGGATTTAATTCATTGGTTTCAATGGGGCGCTGTGTCCCCATTGAAACCAATGAAATATCCCTCCCCCTCCCAGGCTGCGCGGGTGGAAGGGGGGACACCCCCCACCCACCCTGCCCAGCCTGGCTTTTTGTTTAAAAAAA
>QEPC01012768.1:1272114-1291730 GCA_003113815.1 Sphenodon punctatus
CCTGTGCTCCGGGCTCTGCACTGGCTGCCTATAAAGCACCGGACTTGGTTCAAGGTGCTGGTTTTGACCTTTAAAGACCTTCATGGCCTGGGCCCTGCCTATCTGCGGGATCGACTCACTCCCCATGTGCCCGTGCGACCCCTGAGATCGTCCGTGGGGACATTTTTGGAGGTTCCCCGGGCGAGATGGGTGGCCACTGATGTGAGATCTTTTTCGGTGGCTGCTCCTGTGCTGTGGAATTGACTCCCGGAGGAGGCTCGGTTGGCCCCCACCCTCCTGTCGTTTTGACGTTCGTGTAAGACCTGGCTGTTCCACCAGGCTTTTGGCAAGGGGGCGGGGTAGGGTGGGGGAGGTGGGGTTTGGGAGGGAGGGTGTGTTTTTATTACTTTTTTTAAATTTGTAGATTATTTTTTTTTATTTATTTATTGTAGATTTTTGTGTGTGTGTATGTTGTTCGCCGCCCCGAGCTGCCTTTGCACAGGAGGAGTGGAATATAAATAAAAAATTAAAAAATAAATATATAAGGAACAAGCAGTCAGTCCTTCACAGGCATGTCAACTGTGCTAACCTCTGGTCAGCCTAGCCTAGATCCAGACTGCTGAGCCTTCCCCTTGCCGCATCTGTTGCTCTGCTCTTGTCCTAGAACCCTTGCCTTTCCCACTACATAGACTCCAAAGGCTTCTGCCTTGCTGCTGCTACCTTTGTGTGCAACCCATACTCGCTGTCTAGCAACCCTGCTTACCACATCCTGGCCTTGAAGCCCTTTGATACACTGTTGTATGCTGCCCCTGTTCTATCCCAGAAGGTCTAGTCTGCCTTAAGCCCTGTTCCTACCTCTGTGGCCGCTATGCCTGCCACAAGAGGATGATCTCTGAAAAAACAGCCCCAGGATTAGACACCAGGCTCCCCACAACTGAGTTCTTCAGGCCCGTCTGTGACAGTGTGGGAAACACATACATTTGAGCCACAATGCTTGGTCCAGCACTTCCCAGCCAAGGAAGAGGTCCAGGGCCACCCTAACCTGAAATTAATTGTCATATAGGAGCCATGCTATATATGACAATATATGTTCCCCATATATGTTCCTAGCTTTATGTATGATGTACTGATATTTACTCAGCAAAACCACCTGCGAAGGATGAGCTTTAGCAACAAGTCCCTAATTTGAGTGTCTTCCGGAGGCAGTGTAAGACCTTTTTATTTGGTCAGGCATTCAATGGGCAGGGATACACTGGGGGGTGGGGAGGGTGTTTTTAGTCTTGTGGGGTTTTAATTATTTATTTTATGTTTTGTATTGTATGTATTTATTGTAAACCACCCTGAGCCTCAGGGGATAGGGCAGAATATAAATAAAAATAAGCAAGTAAATAAGTTAAATATAAACTGTGTAAACTTACAGCTAATTATCCTGTGACCTACCTACCTACGGCTCCTGCCTAGCTACTTTCTCCCTTTCCCCCACTTCATTCTTATCCAGTGTCTCCTTTATGACCTCTCTGTTCAAGAGGGAGAACAGATCCATGAACTGTCCCTTCAAGTTCTTTTCTCTAGTTGCTGGGAGAAAGTGGCCCCCGAATGGGTAGGACATGCTAGAATATGGTAGCCTGGACTGGCTGGCCGTGTCGACGCCCTCCCCTTGTTGGGACCCAACCACCACCAGGCTGGCATGCCCAGTCAAAGTCCTAGTAGCCCTCACATTTCATGCCACCAGTGAGTTGACCGCACCCCCATCTGTTTGTCTCAATAGAGTGCCCCTGTAGCTGACCTAGTCCCAATATCTGGTGCTCCTGAGGGTGCCCCCACCACTATAACACCACCTGCTGCATTCAACTGCAACTGGCTGGTTGCATTTGCCTTGCTCACCTATCCAAAGCCATGTAACTGAAAAGAGGGGTGTTGAAAAGCTGTAGAGCGTCCTTGGGTCACAAGGGCTGACAGGGCAGGTTGCATAGCTTTCTGGGTCAACAGGGCCACCTTGGGGGGTGGGGGTGGGGCGTGTCAGCTGGGGCAGAAGAGCAGGCTGAGGAGCATGCTGGCTCAGTTTCCCTATCTGCTATGACACCTCCCCAAGGCTCTGCATGACAGAGTGCATCAGGGACATCAGCTCCTCCCCTTGTCCAACCTGAGTGGCTTCTGCCAGAGGCACCAGGACTGTGCATGCAACCCGCAAAGGCCACACACCCCTCCCCAGGGATGGGAGTCCACCACCTGATCGCTCCCCACCAGGAAATAGCACCAGGGGCAGGGGAATCTGGTAGGCCTACTGTGCCTGCCCCTGCCAGCCTTGCTTCCCTGTTCCACCCTCTGTGCACAGGCCTAAATCACAGGCTCTCCTGAACACTCCCCCCCAGACAGACAGAGACACACACCCCTCCTGACCTCTTCCTCAGCCTAGAGACATGCTGCTGGCTCTGGTCCGGTGCTGCTGTTCTGCAGCATTCCCAGATGCCTCTGCGGAAATGGTGGCTAGCATCAGGCAGGGGGGTTAAATACCCCTCCTGTGCACTCTGTGTCATGCAGGCTCCAAGCCTGCAAAAATGTGAGTGGGCCCCCCAGCCACAGGTAGGCACACCCCCTGCCACTCCTCACCTGTGTCCAGGCCCTGCCCTTGCCACCTAAGGGTCCACCTCCGTCAAGCCACACACAGCAAGGTGGGGGCAGTCCTACCCCCTCCTATCTTGCCTCCACAGCATACCCCTCCACCTTTCAACTGGTAGGAAAGGCCTTCTGTGCAGTTTCCAGTTTATTCTCCACACCAAGAGAGCTCAGGAATTAACCAATATGCCTTTTCTGTTCACAAAGATAATTAAGAGACTCATCTCTGTTAATAAATATCTGAATTCATCTCCATCACTGAAGCAAAATTTGTTTCTTCATTTCTTGCTTATGTCAGGATTTGTCATTTTACTTGGTTACTTCAGTCATTTGGTATTCACGACATCAGTGTTTTGGTCACTTTGTTGAATACAGTTCCTTCAGTGACTTTGATAATTATTTGTAGGGTGGTCATACCTCCCGTTTAGATGAGGACACTTATGAAAAATATATGTTTCAGGGTTGCATTGGTTCTAGTGCAGCCCAGCACTGTGTATTGTTCAAATCATCCTTTTTTAAAGGGGAAGAATGGGCACCCTAATTATTTGGTACTTCTGTAACTTTCTGCTGCATTATGTCACAAAAATACCTCACCAAAATAGTACCGCCAAAGGCATATAGTACCGAAAGCCAAAATACTGAAGGATAGTACAGAAATACCAAATTAACAGAGTGACAAATACCCAAATGGTGAAGCAGCAAAGTGACCAAAACAAAGATTTGAAACTACAAAGGAAGATGGAAATAAATCCTGCTTCATAGTCATTTCGGTAAACCGATGCAAATATACCACATTCATTTGTCAACCCTCAAACTCCCTTTTTGGCCCTGGCTATATCTCACTGTGGCGCCTAATGTTGCTGACTGAAGGCCTTGGGAGAGCAGGATTTTGCTGTTTTGAGGCACAGCAGAAGCAGTAATAAAGGGCCTCTTGCATTTCCTTGTGCAACATGCAGGAGAGGTGTAGGTGAAGGGAAATGGATTCATGAATTATTATCAAGTTTCAAATGCAAAATAAGCCCCAACTCTCTGTCCTATGCAAGAAACCATGACATTCACTAGGCTAGAATGAGAGCGTGTGTGTCAGGAAATTCTACAGTGCAAATCATTCCATTCAGTCTTCTCTCTTGACTCAGAACAGCAGTAAAGCCCTCTCTCAGGCACACCCCACTGCCAGAAAAGACCAGAGTATTGCTTTCTCGCAAGAAGACTGTTTAGTAGCTTTGTTCAGGTGAGAAAGATAATTAGTGTAAAGCAAAGCAGCAGCCACTGCATTTCTGGTGCTGAGCAAAGAGCACACCCTCATAGGCAATGGGTGTGGGGACAGGTTTGTGAGTCAAGCCCAGGGCCTGGGTGTGTTGGAGGTTTCAGGGGTGGAACCAAAGGTCTATATCTGGTCTCTGCGCAGGAATTTTCCACTACATTCCTACCTGGGAGCTTCACTTCTCCTCTGTCACTATCCTTACCTGCCTCAGTCTCCTGCTATATAAATTGTCCTTGCTCATGCTGCCCCTATGCCTGAAATTCCTTCCCTGAACAAACTGTAACCAGGTGTCCACTCTAGCCCCTTCAGGCTTTGGCCCCCTTGAGTCATTCAGCCCTGTATGACTCTGTCTCTGGGACTCCATCTCCACCTGAGTTTCAAAGTCAGGTCGCCGCTTCCCAGTTCTTCCAGCCTGCCTGCCATGGTATTCTCTGCCTCACTGTGCTGCCCGGTTCTCCACTACTCCAGTGGGTGGTGGGAAAGAGCCAGCCTTCCTTCGGAGTTGGCTCAGCTCCAGCTCTCCCAGGTACACCTCCCGATTCAGAACCTCTCCAGGACTTGTCAATTTCCTCAACTTTCCCAATCCACTCTCATTCACCTCTGGCCCCAGGGAGCTTTCAGGCCCGCCTACCACCCTGCAGCTGTTTGTGCCTTCCCCAGCTGTGTCTCAAGTCCACCTTTTGGCTGCTCTCTAAAAGGCTGGTCCCTGCTGCGCCTACAGATCTCTCTGTTACACCCCTCCCCCCTTTCCTGACTTTACCTCTCTTTAGGCCAGGAAGGGGTACATTCCTCTCTCTACCTGCCCTGGGGAGCTCTCCTCCACCCAGGTCTTCATTTCAGGTTTGGATCAGCGGAGCCCACTCCCCCTAATCTTATGCTCCTTTATTCCAGTCCTGGGGAGCCTTGCTCCACCCTGACTGCCTACTTTACTCGGCCACCCCAAACAGTCACCCAGCTGTCCATCCTTGAGTGCTGCTGGCCTCTCTTCTTCTATTACTTCTCCCTCCTGGGTCTTTCTCCAGGCTTCTTCAGTGGGATTTTATCTGTCAGCGCAGAGCGCCGTCTCCCTTCCCCAGTTGTACGCCAGCTATGCTAGACCCATTTCTCCTAAACTATACTTGGGTGCTGGCTCCTTTGTCCCCTTGCACTTCTTAATTCCTTTGCCCCCTGCCTGGTTACTCTCTTAACACCATCTCCCATTTCTGTGGAGCCTTGCTCCACCCAGGCTGTGTATCTCTTTACCAGAAGCCAGCTCTGTCACCCCTCTGTTCCTCAGGGTAACTTTTCTCTTCCTCTCTTATTTTCTCCCTTGGCCCCTCTACTTCAGTGCCAGGGAGCCTTGCTCCACCTGGCTTCGTTTCCTTAACCCCCTTCTCCTCCCAACCCAGTGGGTCCTCCCCCACCCCTTACTGCCAGCTCTGATCACCAGTTTCACATATTATTATCCCCCCAAGGTCAGCTCCATCACTTGCACCTTACACTGGGTTCTTTTACACTTTTGCTTTAATACTTTATATATTTCCAATCCCTCTGGGACAAGGAACCTTCCCTGCCCCTTCAGGGCTCTGGCCTCCTCCACCCCTTGTAGCTGGCCCAGATCACTCAACTACCTGTTCGTATTTCCTAATGCCTAGGCCAGCTCCATAACCCTCTCTGCCTGGTGACATCCATTTGAATATAACCCACTGGTCGCCGGCTCTGGCGCCTACACCCTACCACATTGGGGATACAATGGGTGAAAACAGACATGACGTTAACCACCCTTGGTAGTTATTTATGCATGTTGCAGGGCTGCATAGGGCACCAATACAGCCCTGAAACATGCATAAATAACCACCAAGGGTGGTTAAAGGGTGGTTAGCTTAGCATCATGTCTGTTTTCACCCTAAATGTAGGGCTTCCCACATGAAACTCCCCATTCCTTCATTATACACCCTTTGGTAGCCATCTTGGCCACCAGCACCCTACCACCATGGGGTTAATCCTAACAACATATCCCACCAGGATTGGGGATACCGCCTATACCTTCTGGTTACCACCTCCCCCCAGGCCCCTCTTACAAACATTCACACTCCCTCAATAGTTCTGCCCCTTGGATGTATCATTATCTGTCCGTATCTCTTCCCAGGGGCCCACATTATATGTATCTTTCCCCCTTAATATCTTCTGGTCTGCCGGACAGTTGCCCATGCCTCTTGCCAGTTTCTCCCCTCTCTAGGGAATCCCATAAGCTTAGCTCCTGACTCATTCTTGCTGTTAGGAGTGTGTCTCCAGACACAATTATGGCTAAAACTCTATTTTGCTCTCTCAGCTCTTGGACAAGCTCCACATATGCCTCTATGCAGGACAGTTGTGCTTCCTGCTGCCTTTCTGCAGCCTCTGAGTCCTAGCTGCTGACTTTGGTCTGTGTCCTTCCAGTTTGTATTTAGTATATAGACCCAACAAACCCTGCCCCCTGGGGTGTGTCTGGGTGCCCTCTTCCAGTCTCTATACTACTGGAAGCCCCATCCTTGGTGGCTGCAACAGTCTCAATGAATGTAGCCTCATGGCCATGATCCACCTAACTGCTTGGGGACCCTCAGCTCTGAGGGGGTTCCCGAATCCCGACCCATGATGGGGGTCACCTAGGGTGCTCGCATTCCCCACTACATGTAAACAGGTGTTCCCCTGAGTCATTGAACCCAGACCGCCTTCCACCTTGAGGCTCCTTCTCAATCCCAGTTCTCCCTCTCTGTCTCCGGGACTCCATATTCACGAGATGTCTCCTGCTTGGTATGAGCCCAGGGCTGTTCTCCTGTTCACATATGGAGAGTGAACAGCTTTTCCATGACTGCTTTCCCAGCTGGGAATATTTGGTAAACACCTCCTCTCCCAGGTTTGATGAACATTTGTGGCTCTGCTCTTCATACTGAATCAAGCTTCAGGATCCCCCATCTCCCGCTAAACAGGTGTCCCTGAAACCTTTCAGCTTCATGAATACGCCCCTATCTGCCCCTCCCTTTTGACACAGTCTATTCTAGATTGTACGCCCCTTAGGACAGGGACCTGTCTTTAATCATGACTGGTCAGCACCAGGCACATTGCTCGTACTATATAAATAATTATAATAACTTATTACTGGGGATGATTTATTTTTCCCAGACTTTCTGTGAAGTTCTTGCTTCTATGAAGTTAAAGCAGAGTTCTCTGGAAAGAGATCATGTAACAATGGAACTGCTGCCCTTTGTCATGCCCATATGCAGGGACCCATGTTCACTGCCTTGTCCCCACTAACAACAAGACAACGCAGTGAGCAAGGGTCCCTGCCCATATGATTTTGTGCATTCTGCTCCTCTTGGCAGTGCAGAGAGAGCTGAGGTGCATTTCTTCCTGTGCCTTATTAGCATGATTGTTTACTAAGTTTCAGTTTAATCTCTGCAAATCCATTCTAGACACATCTGTCGCAGAGTTATAATTTGGCCTGCAGCGGGTATAATTAATAGGGATGGAAAGAACCCTGCCTGCCATGAATTTCAAGGTGAGTTTGCACTGACTGACAATGAAAGTAGTATATTTGTGTGCCTGTAACCTAGGTGCATGGGAGCTGGTGACACTGAAAAGCATGGTATACCCTTGTAACATTTTGAAATATCAGAATGTAACTTGAATGCTATTGTCTTGCAAGTAAAAACAGCAGTAGTAGGTGGGGAAAGCCCCGTGTTTGGAATAAAAGGGTTCTGAATATTGAGAGGAACTTTCTGTTGAAGGCCTGGTGGTGTTACTCACTCTCCCCTTGCATAAAAGGTCTGGGTGTCTGGTTGTGATATCCCTGAGTACACACCCCAGAACCTGGCTGTGTTCTATTGTATGGTGGAGACCCTCAGGAACATCCAGAATTGATGGTGTCTGGACCAGTGGGAGTCTCTGCCTGGGAGTCAGAAGCTTCTACTCCAACCTCAGTATAAGCAAGATGCCTGCAATGATCTGGTAGTGCTAAGTAGTTGACTAACAATTACCACTGAGCCACTGTTGGGTGCTGAACACTAACCAGCTGGGTACAGACTAACACACAACTTGAAATCCACACATCCGAACATCTCAGTATCACTCTCCCACTAGCTCGGAAGTGTCTCAATTTGCAGGACTCAGCTATCTCTAAAGCTCTTCTATCCCCCATGCTTCTGCTTTCATCATAACCAACCACTATGGCCATGATCCTCCAAGCTCAAATGGGGGTACTCTCTTGCAAATTCCATCATTGCACCAAGTCTGTATGGCAAAGGCACACAGGGTGGCTGTTCCACAGCTTCAGAACTCCTTTCCCCTGGATGTTAACCAAAGTCAGAACATTTTCTGAGGCACTGTAAAACCTATTTATTTGTCTGGGCCTTTAGCAGGAGGGAATAGGGCTCAGGGAGTGGTTTTAACTGGAATTTTATATAGTTTATATTTGTACAGATTTTTATTTCTGTCTACAGCAATACACAGGGACCTGTGTGTGCTGCATTTCCCCACTGATGGCAATGGGGAAATGCAGTGAACAGAGGTCCCTGGCTATACAAGTCTATTCATAAATATATTTTATGTTGTCAACTGCCTTGAGCCTTCAGGGAAGAATGGGTTAAAAATCTAAAATAATTGTTGCCTTCTGGACAGCCTCTGTATATTGACTTGAAATCCTCAAGCAGCACCAGAGCAGGCTTTTGTCTGGCTGCATATATGTCAGAGGTGGGGAAATGGTAGCTCAGGAGACACATGCGGCTTTCAGCCACCTGTACTTCAGCTTTTGCCAGAAACGATCCAGTAAGGTTCTTGATACTTGCCTGTGTCCATGCAGCTCTTTCAGGAGCAAGAGAAGCCAAACCACCATTTTGGCCACTGGAAACTTATGGGGTCTGTTGAAGCAAGGGAGAGCATGCTCTGTGCTGCTGCTGCTGCTGCCTGAACCCACCAGACCACGTGGGAGCCACAGCTTTGATGCAACTTTTGGGAGATTTTGGGGAAGCTGTGCTACACTCATGCGCTGTTCTTGGGGTCAGAGGAAGCCGTGATTGATGTGGCTCTTGGGAATATGAAAAATCTGGTATGCAGCCCTTGGGAACTTTGCCCACCCCTGATCAATGTAGTTAGCATGGTCTGGCATTTTTATCTGTACTACTGCCATGGCTAGGTCCTTTCACTTTGTGTCAATTTCACATTGGTCACCTCAGGTCCTGGCTCTCCTGCACAACTACAGTCAGGGAGTGCCTCTATTCACATGGGAGACTCCTTGCCCCAGCTATGTTTCCTGTATGCCCTAGCAAGGTTGGATAGTGTATAGGGCATATGCTATTAGAGAGGTGAGGCCTGGCATGTCAGCAGGGGTAGAGAATGCAGTTCATGAAAAACCAGTTTGATTCCTTTACAAGAAGGGTGGTGTCGTTCCCAAACCATTTGCTGACTGTTGCAGCTTTAACCAATCTGCTTTATGGGATGAAGATCTCACTTCCCTGCCACGCTGTCCACTGCCAAAAGAGAAGGATGAACCAGTCCTCTTCCTCTAACCTTGTCCCGTAATACAAGTACATAAGTCCCTAATAATAACAGAATAAAGGGGCATCCTATTAAGTGCAATAAAGAGAGTTAAAACAACATAGCTCTTGTGTGCAGTTCTTATTCAGCCCAAAAATTCCTTGCCACAGATAAGGTTGATCGACACAAATACTAAGGTTGGTAAAGGATAAATAGCTTTGTGATCTGTAACAGTATCTGTAGTGACACAAGAGGAAATAGCAGTGATCCAATCTGGGCATGTTGTAGGGGTCAGGAAGGAATTGTGATGCACTTGTGGAGTAACTGGCTAGCTGGGGCTTGCAGGCTGCCTTCTGGGCACCAGAGTTCAACAGGAGGTAAGTTATTTGTATTCTGCTAACCCTAGCTGGAAATGATTTTTTGTAGAAATTCCCAGAGAGAATTCTTTGATCCTTCTGTAAGGAAGAAACACTGGTGTGAAAAAGGGTTTTCTAAAACCAGGGCCGGCCCAGGGCAAAGATAAATGTGGGCTACCTGGCAGCCCCTCCCCCTTGGGGGCAACCTCTGCGGTGCCCTAAAGGTGGTCATGTTTGGGGCCCCAGTGAGAGGGAATGGTGCCCCCACAACCTGTCCTGGTGAAAATAGAGGCCACTGCAGGGCCCTCAGAAAGAGCAGGGCCCAGGGTGGTTGCCTCAGGTTGCCCTGTGGTAAAGCTGGCCCTGTCTAAAACCTCACCCAGTTTAGTACCAGCAGTAGAACTGGGCAGTGTCCCTGTGAGCCAGTTCATGCCACCTTTGTAGAGAAGGCATTTCCAGAACCCATTCAAGATGGAACTGGATGACCCATGCTGTGTGAGCAAGTTCAAGGGTGAACTTACATGTAACTCTGTGAAACTTCAATGTCCATGGGGCCTCAGAGCTGTATAAATCACCCCTGGATCGCTGTTTCATACGAGTGAGGCACTCTGATTTCCAGCCCCGCTTTAAACTCTGATCTGACATTTAGATCTGATGTATTCATCAGATACAAGTTTAAAGCGGGGCTGGAACTCCGAGTGTCTCACTCACATGCAACAGCAATCTGGCAATCATCCAGGGCCGATTATACAGCTTCTGGGGTCCTGCAGACATCAAAGTTGGCAGAGTTATGTGTGAGTTCACCCAGAGTTTTCCCTCTTCTGGTTAGAGCAAGGCCAGTCTGTCAATCCCTGCCTTGCTGCAGGAATGTCTGCTTGTTTCTGTAGAATGTTGAGTTGTTTGAACAGCATGGCAGGACATTCCACCTGCTGTAGGTGACGTGTTTTTCTGAGTACACCTGACATCGGTATGACTCACATTGTTGTGTATTGGCAAATACAGTTAGTTCAAAAATACAGCACCTGTACAGCCTCTTAGCCACTGTGTGTATACAAGTCCTTGGTACTTTACCATGGAAGCCACTAGAAACTTTTCCACTCACCTCAAATGGTGCAGGGTCTGCTCTTACAGGAACGCAACCTTAACATGGTTGTGCGACCAGGACTTATGATTATGACTTGAGTTACAATATAGTTATGATAACCATTACCAATGTTAATATGTGTGCTTTGGAAGAAGTACTGTATTTCCACAACATATGTATGGAAGTTATAAAGTGTAAATTATAGATGAACCACAGAGGCAGCTGAACTCAAGCAGAAGGCCGTCAAGGTACACACAAACCTCTCTCACAAGAATAATAGAAGCGACCAAACTAGATGTGTAAATGAACTTAAGACACAGAAGTACCTTGCAACATGGACCTGCCTGCTGTCATTCTCATCGTAACCAAGCCAAGTACGTGCACTCGAGACCTCGCATCTTCATGAATGTTAGACCCCTTGTCTCTCCCTCTGTTCCCCTTCCTAAGTCTCTCCCCCAGCTCCTGTCTCTCAGATTGTAAGCCCTAGGGGCAGGGACCGTGTCTATTTTATTACTTTGTAAAGTGCCAGGTACACTGCTGGCGCTATATAAATGTTTGTTAATAATAATAATAATAATACCTGACAGAAAAGAACAAGCAAAACCGCTTACAGAAATCCATCCAAGCTGGATTTCTGACTTGCCTGACGAAGGATCCTGTGAGGTCTGAAAGCTTGCAAACCTCCACCAACCTAAGCTGGTCCAATAAAAGATATCTCTACACTACTTTGTCTCTACGACCTATTTTTGGGACCAACACGGCAAACACTCTCTCTCTCTGTGACTATGAATGAGAACTGGAAACACAGAAGTTATCTTTTAACCATAAGACAGACATGAAAGAGTTTGCTGGCTTTTAAGATATACAAGAATGGTTGCAGTACTACTCCAGCGCCTGTTTTGCCAATATATGCTAAGAAAAAGATCTCTGTTATAACAATGTAAGCTTTGGACCTGGCCTGGAAGAGTCAAGATTATGGACTCTTAACTCTTATGCATTTTAGGGTAAGAATAATATAGGTTGGGGAAAAGCAAGCTGGCATTGCATTCATTTACTGTTATTTTCTGATATACATAAAGGTTCAGAGTTTAACACTTTTATAAACTCTCTCCTACCATAAAGCTGGGGTGTTTCTATGACTGAAACTTGGTAGTAGGGTGGTCAGATATGCAAATTTTAGAGGACACATGAGAAATACAGGTTGCAGGACATACAGGTTGCAGGGCTGCATTGGCTCTAAATTTGCATATCTGGCCATCCTACTTGGAAGTGATATTCTGGGGGTGATTCTTGGTTTGTTTACCAAGATAAGCCTAACCCTTTAATATTTAAGTGACAACGTATCTCCAAGATACAGGTGATAGCAAGCTTGCATGTGTGGACTGGCACACTCCAGTGAGGGTGGTGATCTAGTGGGTAAGCTGAGTCATGGCTGGTCTGGAGGCAAGTCGGTCTCAGCCAGATAGAGTGAACCCCAACCATCTGCATCACTGTAGGTTAATGTTTTTCCTTTGGAAATCGTGATTAATGCTGGCTTGACTCAGGAGTCCAATATTTCCACCCCAGACCTTACTGGATGTTTTCTTGCCACAGGACTAGTGCCCTCTCATTAAGGATTTTCCAGTTGTTTGGAGCAAGATGACTGACAAAGTCAGGAATTCCAAAATCCAATGTCATCATAATAACCCCATGAGGTATTTTTCCAGGCTGAAATTGACACACTCCCCATTCCCAACGCACATGATTCCATCTTATACACCCATATCATAGCATCTGTAACAGGGTCCCCAGTACACTCAAGGGAGTAAGGTGACTAGGGAGTCATGATAGAAATCTGGAGACAGACAGCTAGGGTCATGAAACAAGCTCTCATGTGGTTACATCATGACTGATGCTCATAGCTTGGAAAAAGTAAAGAAGCTACAAGAAATAGGAATAGATATAGCTGCTCTCTCTGACTTTATCTGGAGAGCACAACTGCTGATTTGATGGTGGGTCACACCTTTCCTCTTGTCACAACAAGAAGTGGAGGTTGGAAGTTAGCATGACCATACCTGTCTTGAGGCTGGTGCTGAAGGAAGCAGCTTGCACTGCAGTGTCATATTTTTTTATTTTATTTACAAAACATTTATATCACGCACCCTCCTGCAACTCGGCAGCTCGGGGTGGCGAACAGCATAAAAACATCACCATAAAATTATCTAATTACAATATAAAATATATAAAATCAACACATAAAATAGCAGCTAACAAATAAAATAAAATCCTCACCCTACCCACCCCCTCCCTGAAGGCCCGGCAGAACAACCAGGTCTTATAACATCTACGGAAAGAGGTCATGGGACAGACGGGCCTCCAATGGGAGAGAGTTCCACAGCCGAGGTGCAGCCATGGAGAACGCCCTCCCCACCATCACCACCTGGCATACCCGGGGGACTTTGAGTTGGGCGCCCCTGGCTGACCACAAGGGCCACGAAATGACCCAAGGCTTGAGGTGGTCTCACAGGTAACCAGGACCCAAGCCATTTAGGGCTTTATAAGTCATAACCAACACCTTGAATTGGGCCCGGAAGACAATAGGCAGCCAGTGCAGAGTCCGGAGCACTAGTGTAGGGCCGCCGCATTCTGCACCAGCTGAAGCCTCGGGACCGTCGCCAAGGGTAGCCCCACGTAGAGCGCGTTGCAGTAGTCCAGTCGAGAGGTAATGAAAGCATGGATGACGGTGACCAGATCCAAGTCCGAGACATACGGCCGCAGCCATCGCACCAGATGTAGTTGGCAGAATGCGCCTCTCGCCACAGCCTCCACCTGACAGTCCAGGCAGAGCTGCGGGTTGAGGAGCACCCCCAGACTATGGACCTGAGCGGCCAGAGGGGGGCAAACTAGAGCCACCACCACCCAGCCCTACCCACCAACATCACCTCTGTCTTGTTGGGATTCAGCCTCAGATGACCTGCCCTCATCCAGTCCCCCACAGCTGTCAAGCATCGGGTAAGCACCAAGACTGCCAGGCCTGGGTCTCCAGAAAACAAGAGGTAGAGTTGTGTATCATCGGCGTACTGATGACATCGTATGCTGAACCCTCTCATGACCTCACCCAACGGTTGCATATACACGTTGAACAGGAGAGGGGACAAAATAGAAACCTGCGGGACTCCACACATGAGATTCTGGGGAGACAGTGTACATTCCCCAAGAACCACTCGCTGAGTTCTCCCGGCCAGGAATGAGCGGAACTATTCAAGAACAATTCTGCTCGTCCCAGCCCGGTCCTGCAGCCTCGCCACCAACATCTTGTGGTCAACAGTATCAAATGCTGCCAAAAGATCCAGTAAGATCAGAATTGAGGATCTGCCCTGATCCAATTCATGGCGCAGGTCATTGACCCAGGCCACAAGTGCAGTCTCCGTGCCAAACCCGGGGTGAAAACTAGAATGGGAGATATCAAGAAAACCAACCGGGTCCAGATGCTCCTATAACTTCCGGGCCACCACCCACTCAATAACCTTCCCTAAAAAGGGATGGTTAGAGACTGGCCGATAGCTAGCTAGGGAGCCAACATCCAACATCAACACTGCCTCTTTGAGATGGCTCGGCACCCTGCCCTCCCTAAGGGAGGCATTGACCACCCCTGCCAGCAACGGCCCTAACATCTCCTGGCTGGCCTTCACCAGCCAGGACGGGCATGGATCTAATTCGCAACATGTGGCCCTAACAGTCCCAAAGACATCTGCCACGTCAGTGGACAACACCCACTGAAATTGATCCCACAAAAACAGACATGACAGGGCTTCCTGTACCTCTGATACATCCACTGCTGTAAATGGAGCATTGAGATGGTGGTGAATCTGGGCGATTTTATCTACAAAAAAATTAACAAACATGTCACAGCAGGCACTGGAAAATGCCAGTTCCAGGCGGAGAGAGGCCAGACTGACTAGCCTCTGCACCACCCGGAAAAGCTCCTCTGGACATGATTTTGCAGATGCAATGCATGATTTTGCAACTCCTTCTTTGTTGCCCGCACTGCAACAGCATAAGCTCTTAAACTAGCTTTATGCTGCAATCGGTCAGCTTCAGCACAAGTCCAGCGCCACTGTTGCTCCAACTGCCATCCATCCTGTTTCATCCGGCGCAGGTCCTCCATAAACCACGGTGACCCAGTGGACGCTTGGGAGCCGTTCAGTCGATAGCCTCAGCCAACAAGCCGTCCCAGAAGGCAAATGAGGTAATCGAGTGAATGATCATTAAGATTGGAAGGTATTTCTCCCAGAGCAAATGCCACTGGGATTTGAGAGGCACCTGATGGGTGAATTCTGAAGCTCTTTCCTAAACCCCACTGGTATCAGCACAAATGGAAAGTGTCGGGCAGAGGCTCCTTCACTGGCCGTTTCCACGTCTAGTTGGGCTGTGGTGTCTCCAGGGGTAAAATGGATACAAATCCATTCACTGCAGATTCCAGATGTCACCAGCATGACACATGAAACACAACCTGTCTGCTCCTCCTGGCGAGCTTCTCCCTAGCAACGGTAGCAGGTGAATTGGCTGTTTGCTTTACATCATCAAGAGAAGTTGGTATTTGGCAGCAAAATCCTTTTAAGTAGCTTCTCCTGTTGAGCAGGAACTATCCAGCACCCCAGAGATACACCTGATACTGCAGCCAGTGGTGCCGTCTGGTCCAATCCCCAAAGCCAATGGGCCAGCTCATGCTCCGGTTTTTGGATCAGGAGCAATTCCACTAGCTTCTTGGGTCAGGGAGAAGAGAGCTGGGTTCACAGGACATATATTGAGATGGGGCAACCAAGACAAAGTGTCTGTCTTTACTAGAAATGAGAGAAGCAGATGAGGGGAGGGGAGGGAGGGTGCTGCTGAGGATTAGCAGTAACTCCCTGAAGTTTCACAGGGTGCTTCTACCCAGCACAGCAGACTTTTGTGTTCCTGTGTTTGCTTGTCATGGGGATTGCATGGAGTGAAAATTGAGAAGAGGATAGTCCCCTGTGCCCCAAACCTGGTGAGAAGGGTCATGTAGAGCTGTCACCTTCTCAGCAGCTTTGACCTGGAAGGGGTGGGGCAGAGGAGCTCTCCTCCCCCTTTCCAACATGAACACACCCTTTTTGAGCAGCATGACATCACAATTTTCTTCAGTGGATGTGGGCACAACAGAAAGACGCAGAACTCCATGCCCTTTCTGAGGTGGTCACTCCAGTCCCTCTGAAAAAGATTCTAGTGGTGCCTCTGGATAACCTGAGGAAATATGGGCTTAATATGGAGCCTGGAGAGAATATGTGAAAATTTGGCGGTGGGACATCTCCACAGGGTTCCATCTGGCAAGTATTGCGAACACACATTATTTTTAACTGTCCCTACTTCCTGGAGTTTTCTTGTGTCACAGTTTTCAATTGTAACATTACTTACATGTTGAACCTTTTGCATTACATATTTACCAGACTTGTAGTGTACATGTAGGCCTGTGTTACACATGTGTGACCCTATGTTTCTCCGTGACAGATGTATTCCCTCACTCGCTGTTTTTATACTCCTATTGAGTGCCCACCAGCTCAGTTTGTCTCACCCAAGGGCAGATTTTCCAAAACAGATCAGCAAGCAGGAAATCTGAGTATGGAAGATCGGACTTCCCACGGCCACACAAGAAGCCCCCCTAGTCTAACTAGCAGGCCTATAGCTAGGACACTGACACGGAGGATGTGGGAAGACTACATTACAAGGGGGCAATTTCTTCAAACTAAAAAAAAACTGAGGAAGGAAGGGAAACCTGGAATACATCCTCTTTCTACGGGGGCAGGGAGGGGTAGAAGAGAGAGTTTTCAAAATTTAGGGGGGTTGTCCCCCTCCTTAGTGGCCTGCCAACTAGGGTTTGCACTTAGATCCAACAAGTCTAACACTTTAATTACTAACCACCCTTCCAATGTTCCTCATTAGAGCCTCAGGTGTCCAGCCCTGTGTGTTTCTATTTAGAAGTGGCTGGGAACAGAGGAAGAGGATATAGGTTACTCTAACTAATGTAGCTAGTCTAGAGTAGAGCTGCCTCAAAAGCAGCTTCTGCAGACTGGTTAGCAGGCCTGGACTACGGACACTGGGACTCCAGATTAAACCAGATTATGAGGCCCCCTCACCCAGGCCACCTACATACGACTACTGCACCAGCACACAGCAGCCCCAGGCCAGGCCCTACCCAGTTGCCTGATGTTAGGGCCCAGCCCCTACTCCCTGCCCCCCATCAACCCTGCCCCAACTCTAGCTTAATGAGTGAGAGATGGGAACTGGACAGAGACTGAAATGAGACAACAGCCCACAGTAGCCTTCACCAGGCACATTCCTGCCTGCCCATCTATTAGGTGTCTGTCTGCCACATGGCCTCTATGTGGTCACCACACAGCTGCCACTCATGTGGAGTCTAGGGACACTGCAGGCCCACCATTTGGGCCAACCAGAGCTAATGGGCACCCGCTTATCTGCGTCTCATTGGTTAGGTTTACCTGCAGTTATTTGAGCAGGCAGTGCAATGTTAATGTGCTGGACAGTTAGAATACAGTCTGTAGAGAAAGCAGAGCAACATGCTGTAGCTTATGTCCTAGCCCTCCTCCTCCTGTCCCATATCACCAGGACAGGGACCCTAGGTGGGACTTTATGGTGCTTGCATCCAGGTCTGCCAGCTCCAGAGTGTCCCACCTAGGGTCTCTGGCCAGCTGAGAGGCATGAGCAGTAGCAATCTTCCTCTCTTTGGCTGCCTCTCAGTTGAAAGGCACACTAGAGATCTCCCTCCCCCAGTCACTTCTCAGTTGAGAGATGGGGAGGGTGATTGAGGGGGAGGGAGATCTCTAGCATGCCTCTCTGCTGGGAGATCACTAGTGCCACAGGTGGAAGCTGCTACAAGCAGATGAAATACGAGCGGGGGGCTGCCTGTTTATTAGGTTGAACATGCTCAACATGTGAGTGGCGGCTGCATGAACCAAACATGGACTCCAGCGAGCTATCGTCTTGTTTCATTTATTTATTTGAGAAACTTATTACCCCGCTCTTCCTACCAAAGGCAGCCCAGGGAGGCTTATAACATAATATATAACACACATAATAAAACAACAACAAAAAGGGGCAAAAGTCAAGGTGATGAGGGACAGGAGGAGAGCTAGGACTGATACGACACTGGATTTTGCAGGTGAATACGGAAAAATAAGAATAACTCCACTGTGTTGCCCTCCCCTTCCTCCAACTGAAGATATTGAAATCTTGCTTAACCAAAAGTTAGAGTTGCATATTATATGCCATTTTCACCTTGTTTTACTGTTTCACAGATTCTATGCCTTTTGCATTCCAGTAGATGATAATAATGACACTAACAAGGAATGCTATATTTAGATTAGCTGATGACATCAGTAGCAAACAATGACATAGTTTACAGATCACAGACCACACACCTTTCACAGCACTCGTACTGATGGGAGCTGCGGCAGAATAATGTCTCGCATCCCACAAGTCAAGTGGCATGAGATTGCATTTCAGATTATTCTGTCTTCACAACATACTTACAAATTATGGGCACCCTAAGAACAAATCATATCCACTGTCTCCTAACTAACATTTTTAAAGACATCAGGAAATTCATACAGAAAAAAATATTAATGTGAGCTATTTGTTCGCAAAACACAAAATATGCAACAATAGTTGATACTGAAGTTTTTATTCCTACATTTGCTGATTACATAGCATCCTATGCTACAACTCAGTATTGGTAAACATCCCCAAACCCACTGTAGACTAACTCAGTACAACACGCAAAAGGGGAGTAGTGCGACTGTCACGAAGGAACATAGGGTCACACGTGTGATACTGGTCTACATGTAGACTACAAGTCTAGTAAATATGTGAAGCAAAAGGTCCAACATGTATGTAATGTTACAATTGAGAACTGTAAAACTCGAATCAGGACTGTGACACTGATGAAACTCCAGGAAATGCAAAAAGACAAAATAATGTGCATTCGAGAACCCTAGCCAGACAGAACCCTACAGAGATGCAAATGGATCTTCTGGGTGACTTTCTGTGTACATGACAGGCCTCAGGTTTCTCCAAGGTGGGAAGGAGAAACAAAGGACTGAGAATTGTTATTTAAGGGGGCCATTAAGCCATCTTCTATCTCCCTCTTGGAGAGAGCCATCTTGAGCAACTGCATCTGCATCCTAAATCTTGCCAGCCAGGAAGACTGAGCCAAGCTATGGACAGAGGAAAGACTTTGCTTTCTAGCAACTCTAAGAACCAGAACCCAGTCACCCACATCTGCGACTGAGAAGGAATCAGAACTAATGGACTTTCGTAGGGTAAGATGCTTATCTAGGAACTCAACCAGTATAGATTAGGAATGTGTTATATTTACCTTTAATTTCTAGTTACCACTCTGTATCAGTTATCTTGCTTATGTAAATCAATAAACCAACTTCTTATCTCTATGAAGAAGTGTCTGTGTCTAACATTGGAACACAAGTGAGCAACAAGAGTTTTCAAGCTCTTCGGACCCCAGAGAGAAAGAGTCTGTAAACAGGAAGGATCGGGCCCTTGGGTGGCAATGGGGTTGTCCCTGCTCAGGGGCGGATTGGGAAATAAAAGTGGCCCGGGAAAATATAGTGTTAGTGGCCCTGTGCCGGCGGCAAAGCCGCCGGTGCGCCGGAAATGGGCTAAGGGGGCGTGGCTTGGGGTGGGCAGAGTGTACCAGATTTGGGGCCTATCGGAGCTGAGTCCCCAGACTCAGATCCTCAGCAGCCTGGCAGGGGTGAGCGGGAGGTTATGGGGGGATGGCAGGGGGGAGACTGCC
>QEPC01012768.1:1357571-1371157 GCA_003113815.1 Sphenodon punctatus
GGGGATTGGCGTCCAGACGTTACTTTTGCTTGGTTCCCTGTGGGGGTTGGTTTGACCACGCTTCCCAGGACCTTCCCCCGGCTAGCCCGGGAAGCGTGGTTGAACCTGACCCCATGTGGGTATTGAGCGTGATGAACATCTGGCGCGCGCCGTTCAGACGTTCAGGGCCCTTTGGCCCCGCGGGGGGGTTGAGCGTGGTTCAGTGTGGTTCAGCGTGATCTCGTCACGTCTGAAATCACCCTCTGTCTCGCACCATGTTTGGCTAATGGGAGTTTCAATCCAGTCAGTGCAAGTTTAAAGACCTACCTTTTACCCAAGTGCGGACCTGGACCTAGATTCCACATACTGCGCACTGGAGTGGCTAGCAACCTCTACCTGCCTGGTTTACAGGCCATGACCCTTAATTAGCTATATTAGTAAACCACTGAGCACTAATGAGAGTGATTTCTTTCTCTGAGCCATGGGCACCATGACAGCAATAAACTTAAGCCCCATGATGGGCCTCATGATACAGCAGCCAGGCTGGACAGTAACACAGGAGAGGGAGGGATTTGTGGTTTGTACTTTCTGTGGGTAAATGGATGAATCATTCTCTGGGTTGCTGTGCTCACTGACCACCGCGTTTGATATGAGAAGGAATTTAGAGAAGAAAAAGTAAGCAGGGTTTGGCTCCCAGCCTTCCGTATAGTACCAGTTCAAGGTGTCAAAGCAATACAGGGCAGGGAATGCTAGGAATGTGAAGGGGGGGGGAGACGGCACCTCCTCTCCAAGACGCAGAGAAAAGGGGGAGGCTGCACATTGGATGGAGGAGAAACCTGTTTGATCCCTGAAGGGCAAAACACACCCACATCTCCTTCTCAAAACAAGGCTTGGCTTTGGCAAACCAGCCTTCTAGTCAGCTCCAGCAGGTAAGCACTCCACCTCGTCTGCTGCTGGGGAGTGTCAGAAGAGATACCTGCTAAAGCCACAGCCAGGAGAAAAGGCAGACGCTGTCCTCGGCTTGACTTTGGAGAGTAACACCACAGCTGAGGGCAACTCCAGGTAGGACTGGGTAGACCTCAGAGCATCCTCTCAGTGAGCCCCTGAGGGAAGAGGGATGTAGAAACCCTTTATCTGTCCCCGTCTAACACGAATCCTTCCTTTTTCTGGGCACGTTTTGTGTGTCCAGCAGATAAGGGGTTTCTCTTCTTGTCTGTCTTCCCTTCTCTTTCCTACATCTATGGAAGAAGCCATTCTTTAGGGAACTATCACAGCAGGCATCTTGCTGGAGGTTTGAGAGAGATTCCACCACAAGAACAAAGCTATAATAGGGGCAGGCAGTGAAGCTGCACTGGGGCCCATGCTCCCTGGTGCCCCTGTGTCCACTGCTGCTGGAGGCCCCATTCCTCCCTCTGTATCAGGGTCCATTTCAACCGAGGTATGCCCTCTACTCCACCAATAGATCCCAGCTCTCAGGAGTGTTCCTTACCTGGGGCTGAAATGCATAGCTGGATCCCTCTAATAGACAGAAGAGAAATTAGGTCCAGCTGAGGCTCAGATAAAAAGGTGATGGGCTTAGAACCGAAAGGACATGGGAGAGGCCAGGATCTGGGCCTGGATTTTGTGGCATGACCCCGAACATCAGCACATATCTGTGGGACCCCTTAGTTGTGTCAGTCTCTCAAGTGCTATGAAACAGACATCAGGGGTAGAGGACATTTTGATCATGGGTTTAAGGGGGCACGTCTCTTCTCCCTTTCCAATTTAGGGGCACAAGGGGTAGTCCCCTCCCTTAATTTTGGCCCCTGCAATTGCAGTTTATTGTGCTCAGTAGTTACTTAACTCAGCCTTGGTTTTAAATTCTATTAGAGGCTATTTTGTTTATATTAAATGAATTTTAGTTTAATTTTAATTTTGTTAATTTTAACTACATTCACTATTTGTAATGTTTCTTTGCCATTTATTTTATAATTTTGAAATTTGTGATAGAGCAAAGCTAACAAATAAAACTTACCTACCTACCTACCAGCATTTGAATGTCCCAGAAGCTGGATGCTACTGCTATTTTGTAAGCCACCCTGAGCTGCTCTGTGAGCAGGAGGGTGCGGGGTAAAAGAGTAGTGAAATAAATAAATAAATAAATAAATAAATAAACAAACAAATTTTACCTGGGTTGGGGGCTCCAAGGAGGAGCTGCCCTCTTCACTTTGGACTACTTGCACAGCATTTGAATACCCCAGAAGCAGGATGCTACTACTATTTTACGTAGGCAGGGCTTGGGGATTCCAAGAAGGAGCTGCCTCCACTTTGGACTACTCGCCTAATGGAGAGAAAACCAGTGTGAGCTAGATCTATCCTTTGCCTGACTGAGGCAGCAGTGGCTGGATGTCAGGTGATGGGGGAAGCTGCTGTAGAAGCTTTTGGCTCAGCTGTTCTCTTGCCAAGATTGATTTTGTCTTAATGTCATCAGGATGCAATTCATGCTTGGAAAAGGCGGGAGGGCTGGTAAAGTGGAAATGAGCCTCTCCCTGAACCTCAAATCCTGTTATACCCCACCTGTTATTACAGTCCCAGCTCTTTGCCCGCCTAGTAAGCATTTATGATAAACAGTGCAGTGGTGGTGAAGTAACAACTGGAATGAAACCCAGCTCAGCCAAACTCATTTCTTGTGGCTGCTTCTATACCACAGCATGGAAATAGGGTGATTTACTCCAAGGCAAAAGAAGCCAGATAAAATACTGGCTATAAGTGCTGCTATGCTATCCATTTACAATTGGGATAATTTCCCCAAGAGTAAATGTTTCATAAGCATGAAGTAAGAGGAGTGTACTATCTGTCCAATGTGCTTACATGGATCACATGACCATAACTTTGTGGGTAGAGGAGGGATGGTCCAGCAGCTTTGGTATGGGCTTGGGACTGGCTTCAATTCCCTGCTCTGTTCCTGTGTGACCACACAGGAACAGAGCAGGGAATTGAAGCTTCAGGGAGAGGCTCATAAGCAAGTTCCTTAATCCTTCTGTGCCTCAGTTTCCCCATTACTAAAACAGGGTGCTTGATGTGAAGTTTTAATATCCCCATAGTCTGCCTGTTAATCTCGTCAGAGCTATATTCAAAACCTGCTCCTGGAGCCTTGCACTGATGGTTATCTTTGCTCAGAAACCAACTAAAGGTGGTGGGATCCCAAAGAACGCGTGATCGGCAGGTCTCAATTTGAAACTTGCATCCTCTGGACGTCTGTCTCAGTTCCTCCCTCCTCACATTTAAGAAGTACCTGAAGACTTACATATTCTCCAGATGCTTTTAGGACACACTGCTAATTCCCCTTAATGTGTTTTTTCCTTCCCCTTGCTTTTTTAAAATAATGATTTATAATTTAAATTGATTTTATATTTTATTGTAGTGGTATATTTTTTAAGACAAGAATAACATTAATGCTTCATTCACACTGAAGCCTTCCCCACTGAGAAGTCTCCACTTATTCCTTAATCTGCATTTGCCTTGTTTAGTAGCAATGCATTCACACAATTGTTGATTCCCCTGTATTTCCCCTCTCTTCCCGATTCCCTTTGCTATCACCCCAATACGAAGGGCATGTAGGAATATCCTTGTGATATCTCTACATTCAATATTCTAGAAGTAATACAGAGTGGAAAGGGGAGTCCGAGTCTGCCCCACTAGCCCTGCCCCTGGCTATGGGCCTGGTCCAGTGCTAACACCAGCCACAGGAGGACCCTTTCTCTCTTTACAAAGGGCGTTCTAACTGGAACTGCTTCAAATATTTTAGATGAAAAAATTTCAAGAGAACTCTCTAACATTCCAAAATGTTTCATGAAATGTACTGACATTTCAAAATGCTGCAAAATTTTACAAAGGGTACTGAAATGTCAAAAGTGTCCAAAATGTCAGAATTTCAACATTTAATTATTGACACCATCTACATAAAGATATTAAAATGGTGACACTTTTGCCAATGTTCAATTTTGAGTAAAAAGAATCCAGCTTTTTGTGTTTGTTTCAAAATGTTGAAAGCAAATTTAGATTAGAACGTTTGAGGTTTTGAACAGTCCTAGTATTAGGGAGAAAGTTTGCATTTTGCTTATACTGAAGTCCAGGCTCAGTTGGAAGTATGCCAAAATTTAGAAGCAAAATGTTTGCCTTGGTAATTTATAGGGATTAGCTGACAATAATTAGCAATGAATCACTTGCAATTACACTAATTACATTCATCAGCTAGTATGATGAGTGGGGCTATGTAAATGTGCACAATAATGAGTGTAACACGACTGGGCTTGCCTGGTGGGTGAGTGTTGTCAGGGCCCACAGGAACTTTCACTTCTGGGAATTAGTTCCAATGTCTCCTTTATTTGATATAGGAAAGTTGCAGTCTCTCTATGCCCACATACAAGTTAGTTCTGGGTACAGGCTTCCAAGCTTGTACAGGCATTCATTTCCGGCCGCGAGCTGAGCGGGTCACCGATCGAGGGTGGACATATGTGGCCGAAAATGGACACGCGTCGCCCACACATGTGCATAATCGGCAGCGGTGTCACGTGTAAACCCTCCTCCCGGTAGTTTTGAAAAACAAGCACGGGCGCCTCAGTGATCATCTAAAAGCAGCCTCATCACTTGCCATAGTTCCTCTTTCAGGCTCTCGCAAGCCTCAGTCTCTTCCAAGACTCCTGGGTCAGACAAACTCCTTTGATCCCTTGGAAGCCTCCAGCTTTAGCAGGCCTTAGCATAACCATACACAGTTACTCACAGTCCTTTGGCAGGCTATTCTCTATTCAGGTAGCCAAGCAGTATTCTTCCGGAGCTCTCTCCAAACACACAGGCTCTGGACAGCCTGTTTCACCAAGGCGCTCATCTCAGGTCAAACAGCCTTCTCTTGGGTTTGCCTTGTCAAGGGAGAATTCAGCTCCTACTCCCTTCAGGTCTTTCTCAGTACTCCAGAGTCTTCCAGCCAAGCTTCCCAGCTCTGGTTGCCCCAGAGTCCTAACCAGCAGAGCTTCTTCTTGGGTGTTACCTGTCTCAGCAGGAGAACCTCTTTACTGGTCCTACTAGTCTGCTGCCTCTTACCACGCTGAGCTATTCCCAGGTGTGGCTCCCTAGGGCTGGCTCCCAATTAGACACAGTCCTGTATTACCTCAGCGCCTGCAGCCTGAGTAGCAGTCTTCAGGCTGGTGCTAATTTATTTAAAGGGCCAATGCCCTGCAGGGACTCTCTACACTGTTACAATGAGCAAGCTTTTGGGAGAAGGGAAAGCCATTTACTATGTTTGCTAAGCACATGGAACAGCAGGACCCTCATGTGGTTTGGGGTGGGGATAGGAGGACCCAACCTGGTTGACAAGATGCTACTGCGATATACATATTCTATATTCCAAAAAACTACTGTTTAGGAACACAGTTAAGGTTCTTCTCATTCTACACGTAATTAAAAAAGAGAGGAACTTGTATGTTAAGACATCTTCCATCAACTCTTCACCACTTATGACCAGGCAGATGCTTGCAGATTTGCAAGGGGCCACTCTGGCTAGAGCTAAGTAGCACTTTACAATGCTGGCTTCCCAACAGGCTGCCCTTGCAGGAGAAGTGTCCCCATGCCCACCCCCAAGCCCCTTTTCAAGGTGTTGTACGGGGGGAGAGAAGCGCATCTACCAAGCAGGGTTTGAAGGCACTTCCTAGAACGGGGGGTGGGAGGACCCTCTGGGCTACTCCTCCCTGATCAACTGCTGTTCAGGGTGGGGAGAGGAGTATGCATGTTCCTTTGGGTTCCCCCTCCCCTGGTCTGCCCCCGCACCAGGTCCCCCGGGGCAACTCATCCCCCCAGTCCAAGTCCTCATCCCCTCTGCCAGGCATACCTGGGGGCAACTCTTTGCCAGCTTGTTAATTTCACAGATGGTGGGGTCTGTTACATGCGGCTGGCCTTCTCACCATTGCTGCTTGATCATGCAGCCTCACACCCCCAGCTGTGAAATTAACAAGCCAGCCCCACGGAAACTCCCCTGCCCAACTCCCCCCAGGCTCTCTGTAGCTGCTACAGTTAAAAGAAAGAACAATGCATACGTGAAAAAACTATCTCCATAGACTAAAATTGAACTTTGTAAACAGTATAACAAAAACTAGAGCACGAATTGTAATAAAGCAGCACAAACTGGGGAATATACTTAAATTTTCTAAACTACTTACAAACAACCTGATAAATTTCCTACCCTGCTCAACAGATTTTGGTGGCAACCTGGAAGAAATTGCACCAAATGAGATAATTTTCAAACATTTATATATTATGAATCAGTCATCTGATGTTCCCAAACTTTTACTACCATGGAACCGCTAACATACTAATGATGTGTGTGAAATTTTAAACTCATACCATATATATTCCCCATTTTACAGGACATCAAAATATTCCTCCTTATTATGGAAGACTGTACTCACCTTAACTAATGGAGGAGTCACTACCGCAGCTACATAATAATTAAATTTATATAATTAAACATACATTATAAATTGGAATAATGTTTATTATTATGGGTGGGTAACAAAGCCTGGAACAGAGGCAAGGGAATTTCTTCTTTACTAAAGGTTTAACTGACTAAAAGGACACCATTCCCTGGAGTGCGCCCAGCTTTAAAGATCAGTTGTTTGGAATTTTGCTCCCTCTCTTTCATATGCTGATGCACATTTCTCATGCTTGCCATACACATTTCCATAGAAGTTTCTTTCTCCTGTAAATCCTGCAGCCATTGCAGTGCCCTTAACCCACTGCTGATGCAACAGAACAAGCAGCTGTGTTGATTTGCAGAGGAAAATGGAACCTCCCCTTTCTACTGGTGGTGGGACAATGGGTGTTTTTAAACAAGCAAGGGTTGAGGAGGGGTCCATGGCCACTGCGTAGCATGGCAGCGAAGCACGCATGTGAAGTGAGTGAGGAGGGAGTCTAATGGGCGGCTCCCAGGGTGGGTCACCACGCTCATGCAGTCAGCCTCCGAGTCCACACACTCCTGCCACCACAGATGGGCCCTGCAAACAATTCATATGGGCAGCCATTTTCCCTCCCCTCTGCCCGGCAACATCTCCATCCCAAGCCCTGTCCAATTGCTTGCCCTCTGCCATGACACACAGCTGTGGACACCATGGAAACAGGAAGCTGCAGCAGTCAGGAGCTGGTGTAGCTGCTGGCAGTCCCGGACAACAACGGAGGTGAACACTGAACAGGGACATGCAGGAAGCAGCTGTCTGAGCTGCTGTTCTCTATGGCATTGGCTCTTCTCTTGTGTGTCCCGAGGTGGCTTTGTGTGTGTGTGTGTGTGTGCTTTGAGCCATCATGGTGTTGTATTTTGTGCATGTGTCCTTTAAGAGTTCTCCAGAGAGCTCCCGGCAGGGCTGTGGGCGGGAGTGGTGAGACAGATGGCCACAGACCTGATTGCTGGCGTGGGTGGGCACCCCTGTTCCTACGGGCAGGGAATGTGTGGGTGCCTGTCCACATGCACTTTTTTGGCTTGCCCTGCACAGTGCACTCTAGATGTTTTGGCAGTATCCTGTGAATTGCTATGAGTGGGTGCTGTGTGGCTCACAGGAGCATGCATCCCCAAGCACCACCTTCAAATAAGCAGTTGGATGCATGGTTAAATTGGGGAGGCCACGCATGGTAGTGTCTCATTTTAAAACACCCTATGTAGGCTGCCTTTTCCTCCATTACCACTACTACACTGCGCTGGGCTGACAGACCCCACTGTTGTGGATGTCAGTGCTGCTGTTCTGGCCCACCCAGCAAGCAAGTGGGCCAGGCCCAGATTTTTTAGAAGGCAGGGCCCTGGGTGGGTGGTAGGGCCAAGCTTAGTGTCTCTCATATAGAAGAATTGTGTTAAGTCCCAGCCCCAGTAAGGTGATTCTTTCAAAGGAAAGAGTGCTGCACCACTCTGCTCTGCCTGGTAGCTCTTGGCTCTTTGGACAGGCATTTTCTTTTGAGTCCTGCTTCCCACTGCTTTCTCTGCCAGAAGGAGGAGGGCCCCACAGGAAGTGATAGCCCTGGAGGGCAAGAAGTTCCTGATGGCGCAGCACAGCCCTTCCCTCCGCCAACAAAGACCTGGGGACTTACTTGGACGCCTGCCACTGGTCCAAGGACCTTCTGAGAGGCAGGGCCTCAGTGCAAGTCTTAGGGAAGGAGACACTGGTGCCATGGCAGCCAGCAGGACACCGTCATTTAGGGACAATGGAGGGGTGTGTGTGTGTGCTGCCACTCCTGTATTAAAGGGAGGCTCTTGGCCCGCTCCCAACAGGCACTTCCTGTGGCCCCCTCCCGTTCCTGCAAGACCTGGGGAAGCTGGCCCAGCTGCACCACCCTAAGGCTGACCCTGCTACCACTGCTCTTGTTTAGGTGGTCCAAAGCAGATGCCCCCATGTGCCCACCCTGGACAGACACCAGCTCTCTAAATACCCTGCTCCCTGATGTTTCTGGAAATGAGGAGGTGGCTGCAGGCTCCCTCCTTCACCTGATTGGTGAGAAAATCAGTGCATAGACTATGAACAGTTGGGCCACACTGGATTGTACTAAGTCTAGGACTGCACCTGGGCAGTGCTAGGGTCTGAAACAAAGGAAAGGGGGTCCGGAGGTGCGGTGTTGCCATTATTTTTAAGGATACACTGTCTGTGAGGAGATTTCCTGTGCAAACTATAATGGATATAGAGGGCCTTCATCTGGTGTTGGATTTGGCCGGAGATATACTGCTGATTGCACTGACCAAGCTGGTGTGGGAGGTGGTCTTGCAACATCCATGACGACACCAGTCTTGGAGGGACAGAGCATGAGTTCATGGCCGCCATGGCAACCATGGGCCTGTCTCAAAGAATGGTGGGCCCCACACATGTTGGAGGACATGATATTTTGCACAGACCTTGAGGTGGGGGAATCCGTTAGTAGGGGAGGTGTCATCAGTGCCCTTGTCATGGACGGATCATTATCTCCTCCAGGCTGGTATCCTGGCGCATGTTGGCCCCATACCTATGCCGTTGTAGTGTCCGCTATGCCTCATTGTGTCTGCTAAGTGCCGCCCAGCCGAGCTTTTCCTGGTGGTGAAGGGGCTGGTCAGTCAGACCTCCCTCCGCCTGGATTTAGAGTCATCAAATGCCCGCTGTGATTTGTTTGTGGACTTTTTGCAGATCAGAGTCCGAGACATATGGCCTAAACTGACATACCAGATGTAACAGGCAGAATGCCCCCTTCACCACAGCCGCCAGATAAAATTGCTCAAATCCACCACAGTTTTGACGCAACATTTTTAACAGTAGTTGATCCAGAGGCAGTAGAAGCCCCATCTTGTCCTGTTTTGTAGGATGAATTTTGGGATGTATCATCCTCAGATGGGGAAGATGCCCTTGGGAATGTTTGAGTCACCTATTGTGAATTAGATCCATGCCCATCCTGGCTGGTTAAGGCTAGCCGGGAGACATTAGGGCTGTTGCTGGCGGGGATTGTCAACACCTCCCTTGGGGAGGGCAGGGTGCTGGACTGTCTCAAGGAGGCTGTGGTGCGGCCCCTGCTTAACAAACCATCACTGGACGTTGGTGTCCTGGCCAGCTATCGACCGGTCGCTAACCTTCCCTTTTTAGGGAAGGTTATTGAACGGGTGGTGGCTCGGCAGCTGCAGGAGCATCTGGACAATGTCAATTTTTTTGTTCCCTTGCAGTCTGGCTTTCGTCCGGGTTATGGCACGGAGACTGCACATGTGGCCTTGGTCGACGACCTCTCCCATGAGTTGGACCGGGGTTGTTCCTGTTAGATCTCTCGTCTGCGTTTGATATCATTGACCATGAGTTGTTGGGGACTCGCCTGCAGGACCAGGCAGGGATTAGCGGGACTGTTCTTGAATGGTTCCACTCTTTCCTGGCTGGGAAAACCCAGCGTGTGGTCCTGGGTGATTTTTCATCTTCTCCCCGGGGTTTCACATGTGGGGTCCCGCAGTGTTCCATCTTGTCCCCTCTCTTGTTCAATGTGTATATGTAGCCTTTGGAGGAGGTCATCAGGGAGTTTGGCATACGGTGTCATCGATATACTGATGACATCCAGCTATATCTCTCATTTTCATCAGACTCAGGCCCAGCAGTCTCGGTGCTTACCCAGTGTTTGGCGGCTGTGGGGGATTGGATGAGGGTGAGCCACCTGAAGTTAAATCCCGACAAAATGGAGGTGATGGTTGTGGGGAAAGCTGAGGGAGTGGTGGCCCCCATCATTGATGGGATCTGTCCTCCCCTGGTATCTCAGGCTCAGAGTCTGGTGGTGCTCCTGGATCCGCAGCTCCGCCTGGATGTCCAGGTGGCGAGTGTGGTGAAGGGGGCATTCTGCCCGTTACATCTGGTACGTCAGCTTATGCCATATGTCTTGGACTCTGATATGGCCACGATCGTCCATGCTTTTATTATCTTGAGACTGCACTACTGTAACGCACTCTACGTGGGACTACCCTTGGTGCTGGTTCGGAGACTGCAGCTGGTGCAGAATGTGGCAGCTCATCTCCAAACGGGGACGGGCCAACGCAAACACATTACATCAGTGCTTCGCTTTCTGCACTCGCTGCCGATAGTCTTCCGGGCCCAATTCAAGGTGTCGGTGCTGACCTTTAAAGCCCTAAACAGCCTGGGCCCCACCTACCTGCAGGACTGCCTCACCCTCCGGGTCCTGGAGCAACCCCTGCAGTTGGCGGAGGGTGCCCTCCTTGAGCTCCCCCGGGTTTCTCGGGTGTCGACTCTGAGGAAGGCGTTCTCTGTGGCCGTGCTGTGGCTGTGGAACTCCCTCCCACTGGAGGACCGCTTGACCGCCGACCTCCCCTCTTTCTGCAAACAATGTAAGACCTGGCTGTTCTGCCATGCCTTTCCCGAGGGAGATGGGATGGGAGGGTTGGGTTAGGGTTGGTTTGTTTTATTGGATTTTAAGTGTTGATGAGTGATTGTTTGAATTTGTTTTTAGTATGTTGTTAGCCGCCCTGAGATGCTTTTAGTAGGAGGGGGTGGCATACAGTTCTTACTATAATTAAATAACTAACTAAACAAATAATAGCCAAATCCACCTCCCTAAATCCACCGAACCAGCTGTGCTTATGGGTTTGGGATTCCCTGATACCGCTTTTTGCCCTCAAGCCTGGGACAGGAGGACACTCTCTCTGATTTCTATAGTGACAGGACAGGAAATTATCCATCCCTTCCAGCCGGCGATTTGACTTGCTGACCTTTAGGGCTGACTGAGAACTGCAGGAAGGAGCTTTTCCCACTGTTTTATTGGTTCTAAATAGCCTCAGTGCCAACCTGATGAATCTGGGTCCAGAATACAATCTGTCATTAAGGCTTGGCTTCCTCACAACCAGGTTTATGGTTCCGCCGACTATGGAAATTGGGGCTTCACCTGATGGGAGGGCCGAAAACTCCACAAAGAAGTAGAAGCAGCCCCTGGCATCTTGGCGGCAACAGGGAGTGTAAAGGGGATGCAAAATGGGTTGTGCAGTGATGAAGCTACCAACTACCCTATTTTCCCAGTACAATCCATTTTCACTGGATTTTGTCCCCCAGCTGTAGGGGGTATGACAGATCTGTGAGGATTAGGGCTGCACTGAATAGGTGTTCTGAGTAATCACAAGGATTTCTGAGGTTCCGAGTATCAGGACCAGGTCTTTGGTCATCACTCGGAACTTTTTCTGAGGACTTGGAAATCGAAACTTGGAAATCTGGACCTCTGAAATCCTTGGAACTCAGAATTGCGTAAACTCGGAAACACTCAGTGCCTGAGCCAGCACATGGTACCACCATGTGTGCCACCAGCCAGCAGGCATAGCCACAAGAAACCAAACCAAAAGATATGCCTCCCTTGCTCTATGCCTCCCTATTCAAGGCAAGCCCCCTCCCCACACACCATTCATTAACCAGAAAGTATCCCACCTGTGTCCCAGCTGGGCACATCTTGGCAAAGTTTATTTAATGTATTTATTTATTTCACAATTTTTCTACCCTGCCCCCCCTGCTCACAGAGCAGTTTGGGGTGGCTTATAAGGTGTATAAATAACAAATTGTATAGTAAGCGGGAACCTTAGTACTACTACTAAGTTGAACCCACATCAAAAGAACCCCAAAAAGCCCAGCAAAAGTGAGACAATCACAAGACAAAAACAAAAAGTGCAACTGCAAAAGTCACATGGCAAAAGACAAAGTACCCACAGCACGGCCCTCTATAGTGTCAAGCAGGGCAAGCAGCACCCCATTTTAAAATATATATATATATAAAAAGCGGGGCTGGCTATTAGCATGCCCCGTGTTTCCATGCAAGCTCTGTGGTGGGTGGGTGGGTTGCACTGGGGTGCTCCACCAAAACACAGCATTATCAATCAAATAAATCAATTAATCAATCAAGTTTCAACAAGTTTGGTCCCATGCGTGCCACCAGTCAGCAGGCTGTGTAGCAATTATTTTTAAGGATCCGTGGTCTGTCAGGAGGTATCCGGTGCAGGCTGTATTGGGGGTAGAGGGCCTCCATCTTGTGTTTGATTTGGCAGGGGACATATTGGGGGTGCTGCTAGTATACCATGCACCTACCTGTACAGCAGCATCCCTACTCGCTCTGATTGAGCTGGTGTTGGATGTTATATTGCGCTCCCCAAAGACATAAGTCTTGGGGGACTTCAACATACATGCTGACATACAACATAGTCTCAGTGGTGCAGAGTGTGAGTTCATGGCTTCCATGGCAACCATGGGCCTGTCCCAAATTGTCAATGGCCCAACGCATGATGTGGGGCATACCTTGGACCTGATTTTTTGCACCGGTCCTGAGGTGGGGGATTCGTTGATGGGGGAGGTTGTCGGTAGAACCCTTGTCCTGGATGGATCATTACCTCCTGCAAACATATCTCCTGGTACATCTCTGCCCCCTGGGGATGTAGAACCGATTCAGATAGTTCGCCCCCAGAAACTAATGGAACCTGAGCAGTTCTGGAAAGCTCTTGAGGTGTTATCCTCTGTTCTTGACGACTGCCTGCTCGATGACCTCTTGGCTTTATGGAATTATTACCAGCGATGTACCTGGTGTTTTACAAAGAATAAGATAGACATGGTCCCTGCCCAAGAACTTACAATCCAAAGAATACCTGGCTGTTGGAGGCCATCGACCGGACGGCTCCGAGGCGGCATCCGCTCCCTCGACAGCTCCTCAGGCCTTCGTGGTTTATGGAGGGCCTGAGGTTGCTGAAGTGGGAAGGGCAGCAGTTGCAGCGATGGTGGCACTGTTTGCGTGCTGAAGCTGACAGATTGCAACATAGAGCCAGTTTACGTGTCTATGCTGTAGCTGGAAGGGCAGCAAAAAAAGGAGTTTTTTGCTCTGTCTAGCCTCTGAAAAATCTCATCCAGCGGAGCTTTTCTGGGTGGTGAGGGGGTTGGTCAGTCCTCCCTCCCTTCGCCTGGAATCCGAGGTATCTAATGCCCGCTGTGACATGTTTAGTGATCATTTTGCAGAGAAAATAGCTCAGATTCACCACAACTTCGACACCGCACTTATTGCAGTGAGTGAACCAGAGGTTGTGGAAGTCCTGCCTTGTCCGATTTCATGGGATCAATTTCAGTTGG
>QEPC01012768.1:1373592-1417623 GCA_003113815.1 Sphenodon punctatus
CGGGGTGGGGGATGTTCTTGGGGCTGTTGGGGCCACCTTTTGTGAACTTGATCCATGCCCGTCCTTTTTTATTTATTTATTTTATTTTATTTATTTAAAATTTATATCCCGCCCCTCCTGCCCATCAAGTTTTGTGAACTTGATCCATGCCTGTCCTGACTGGTTAAGGCCATCCGGGAGACGGTGAAGCTGTTGCTGGAGGGGGTGATCAATGCCTCCCTTTGGGAGGGCAAAGTGCCGGGTTGTGTCAAAGAGGCGGTGGTGCAGTCTCTGCTCAAAAAACCATCACTTGACATTGATTCCCTCGCCAGTTATTGGCCAGCCTCTAAACTTCCCTTTTTAGGGAAGGTTATTGAGCAGGTGGTGGCCCAGCAGTTGCAGGGGCATCTAGACCACACTGGTTATCTGGCTCCCTATCAGTTCAGTTTTCATCCAGGCTATGGCCCGGAGACTGTGCTTGTGGTCTTGGCCAATGACCTTCGCCGTGAATTAGATCAGGGTCGTTCGACCCTGCTAACTTTGTTAGATCTGTTGGATGCTTTAGATATCGTTGATCATGACATGTTGGTGACTCACTTGGGGGATCAAGCCGGAGTGGGCAGGATTGTCCTTGACTGGTTCCGCTCCTTCCTGGCCGGGAGAACTCCGCAGGTGGTGCTTGGGGATTGTTCTTCATCTTCATGGGACCTCACGTGTGGTGTCCCACAAGGTTCTATCTGGTCCCCGCTTTTGTTCAATGTGTATATGCAGCCACTTGGTGAGGTCATGAGATGGTATGGGGTGTGGTGTCATCAATATGCTGATGTCACTCAACTCTACCTCTCGTTTTCATCTGACCCAGACCCGGCAGTCTCGGTGCTTGCCCGATGTCTGGTGGCTGTTGGGGATTGGATGAGGGCGAGCTGACTGAAGTTGAATTCCGACAAGCTTGGAGCAGGAGGGGCAGGGTATTAAATGATTTTATGAATAAATAAATAATCAATCAATAAATAGCCACATGAAACCAGACACACACCCCGCCCCCAAAACAACATATGCCTCCCTTGCTCTGTGCCCCCCTATGCAAGGCAAGCCCCTTCCCACACACCATAAATTAACCTGAAAGTATCCCCCCCTGTGCCCCAGCTGGGCACATCTTGGCAAAGTTGAACCCACATCAAAAGTACAGTGCCAAAAAAAAAAAAAAGTGCAAAAGCGGTCCCTTTGGTCTCTATGATGCCAACAAGCAGTGCAAGCAGCACCCACTTTAATATATATATTTTTTAAAAGCATGGTGGCTAGTAACCCCCAGTATTGCCCCTATGGACTGGACATCCCAGGCCAGGGCAAGCGGAGCAAGGCGGATCCCTCTGGCCTCTATGGTGACAACCAAGCAGTGCAAGCAGCACCCACTTTAAAATATATATATTTTTAAAAAGCATGGTGGCTAAGTAACCCCCAGTGTTGTCCCTAAGGCCAGGCCAGGCCAGCCTGCCCCTCCAAGCTGAAATACTCACAGATACAATAGTGTAGCACACAGCCAAATTCACCAAAGAGAATGGAAAATGCCCAAATGGCCACTTTTATTTTGCCCCTGCCAGCCAATCAAAAACTGTCTTGTGCATGTCCTTCACTCACCTGTCCCCTCCCATTACCCCCCTGCCTACCAAATATGGCACTAAGTTTTATTTCCTAGCTCAGAGAAGCTAAGTTTATTTATTTATTTATTTATTTAGTAAATTTCTACCCCGCCCCTCCTGCAACGCAGCTTGGGGCGGCTTCCAACATTAAAATCATAAAAATACAATAAAATACAAAATGCTTAAAAACCTTAAATATGAAATATAAATATAACTCACAGGGCCAGACAAAAACCAACAAAAATGGGTAGGGGACTAAACACCCCCCTCCCTCCCAAAGGCCTGGGCAAACAGCCAGGTCTTACAGTTCCGCCGAAATGTTAAAAGGCTTGGAGCCAGGCGAGCTTCCTCCGGAAGTTCAGGTCTGGGTCATTTCGGTGACGCACGCATCCATCACTCAATTAAGGGTTCCGAACTTTCTGAGTACCGGCCTTGGTCCTCAGAACCTCGGAACTCGGAAATTTGGAACTGAGTACTGTGATCCTCAGTGAATTCTGAAAAAAACCGAGTACCAAGTTTCAGCTCTAGTGAGGAGCCCAACTCTCCAGTGTTTTGCTCGGAGGGTCCTCTCCAGAGTCTGTGAGTGCACCAACCTTCTTATTTATCACCAGTAACAGGTATGCTACTGCACCTGTTTATATCCAAATTAGGACATGTCGTGGATTTAGGTTTCAGACAGTTGGTTGCTCTATGCACTGAATCCAGCACAGCCACACCAAATGCAACAATCAAGCTCCTAATCACTTTCCCTTTTTGAGCTTGTTGGTGATGCTAGTAACAAAGAAGGAAATCACCACTGGCAAAAACAATAACAAAAGGCTGAATGTAGAAGGTGACTGTATTATTAACTACTGCTACCATGAGGAAAGGCCCAGACTGCATTATCCCAGCATCCTCTACCAGTTGACAACCAGAATTGACAACTTGGCTGTGGCTCGCCCAGTCTAGTGAAGTTACCCAGGCTACAGAAAAAATGCTTCAGGCATCAAAGTGAGAGTTACTACTTTGAGATAGAGAAGGCGGAGCAACGTAACACAAATGCCCCATACACACATTGTGTTACTTCTCAAGAGAAACCCTGTGGTATCTCTGTTACATCCACATGAATCATGAGTGTCAAGATTTGTGGTAATACCACTTGGTGACTTTTGAAAGGTAATGAGTGACAATGACAATTACAACTCAGGGATAAGTCAACGTATTGTGTGAATGGTGGTAAGATGTAACAGTTTCACAGCTAGGGAATGACTGGTAGCTAATCACCCATTCCTAAAGGCTCATTCAGGCAACCTTCCCAACCACAGGGGAAGCACACACGTGGCAGCACAGCATGCACGGGCTTTCCTGTGGTCCAGGGGTTATTTGCACAGCAAGTCCTGACAGCATGGGATTGCTAGCTTGGCAGATCCCCTTCCCACAACTGGTTGACATCAGGGGGGAGCAGTACAGACTGTGCTCTGTGTTCACTCCCCTGCTCTCACACTGTTGTGTGAATGAGCTGTGACTATTCACATGATCAGAGATGCTGCAGAAATACCCAGTGGTATCTCTAACGCAAGGTGTTGTACCTCTCAACATAAAACATGAGCAAACCTCTTAAATCCAGTTGGCAACTGCAATGTGGACAGTCTAGAGCCTCTTGCTGCTCTGTGGGAAGACTATAATTAAGAGATCAAAGAGGGCTTGCTTCCTTTAACAAGCCAGTAATTTAACTCTCAGAACATGAGCAGCTCCTTGCCCAAAGCACAAAGAAGTGCCAAGTGGCCATTAGGGATAAGGTGCCGCTCGTCCCAAGGGCCCCACAAGAAAAGGTGGATACTAACGTGGTTATTAACGTTTCTGTCTCAGCGTTGAATCATCAAGAAGGAGATGCCCAGGGTTCATTTTTTAATCTTTCTTTGCAGGAAAGAAGAACCTCAGTCAGTGGCCTTTTTTACACGGGCTGCCGTGGGGGTGGGGATGGGGATGGGGATGGGGATGGGGAATGGTCCATATGCATGCGTGTGCGTGCCGCTGTAAGGGCGGTGCGGGGGTGTGTGTGTACAGATGGGCACACACCCATCCCAGCACACAGAGCAACCTCCTTTTTGCCGGTTGCTCTGTGCATGGGGGGTAGGTGGGGATGTGTAGGTTGCAGGAATGCGCACCTCCAAATTTACATAAGATGCTCCCCCACGTGGACAATGGGTGTCCATGCGTGGGAGCATCTCATGTAAAAAGGGCCTGTGTCTAAGGATTAGTAGATGTTACATTACCCCTGGGGAGAAGTCAGCGCATCTAGTGGATAGTAGTCTAGACTTAAATGAGAGTTTGGAGTTTGAATCGTGGTCTTTCTGGGCAGCGTTGGGCCAGGAATCTCTGGCTGTAAACTTAGATGTCAACAACAGGTCTGGCCATCTGACTGGTGCATGTGCAGTGGGTTCAATGGAAATGGCATAGTGTCCCGACTTTTGTATGTGCCTTAAATCCTGTCTATGGGATTCCTAGGTTTTCCTGAGATTATGGAAATGATTGGATGGCACCCCCTGGAGTATAATAAGTTCTTTCTGGTGCTTAAATGAAGAGTGGAAACTCTCATAGAGTCATAGGGCTGGATGGCACCTCCAGAGTCCAACCCCTGCACTGAGACCTAGCCCTTTCTTGGCAGATGCTTATCCAGCCTCCTTGTCAAAACCTCCGATGATGGAGATTCCACAACCTCCCTCAGCTACTTCCTCCATTGTCCTGACTGTCCTTGACTCCTTACAGTTAAGTCTCCTCCCACCCCTAATACTGAACCTAAATTTGTTTGTCTGCAAATTAACCCCATTGCTTCTTGTCCTACCCTCAGTGGCTGTGGAGAGATAATCACTCTATTTTCTTGCTCCCAGCTGGGCAATTTGCTGTTACCTTTCAAAAGGGTTCACAGAGCACACTGAGGGGAAAGATTAGTTGTGCATACAAGGACAAAGGTTTGGCAAGTCTCCAGCTGTTGAAGTAAATGGCAAAACTCTTATTGATTTTAATGGTGAAGGACTGTGCTCTCAGTAATGCACAGGCACACAAAAGTCTGAAGTTCTTCGCATGTGGTCAGGTCTAGATATGTCTTCTCAGCTGCAGCTCTGGCTGTTTGGCCCAGGCTCAGCTGCACTGAGCCTACCAGCTCATACCATGGAGGTCACTATACTGTAAATACTTTCCTTTTCTCCTGTGAAACAGGGTTGAAGAGTTGAAGGGCTCAATATAGCCCATTCTCAGCCAGCAAAGTGAATTACTGAACACAGAGGCCGGAAACCTTTAGGTCCATAGGCTGAACTGGCTCAGTGGGTGTCGTCTTCACACAGACAGCACCCACACCTCTGCCCAGCCTCACCCCCAGGCAGGCCATCTATTCATTATTTATTTATTATTATTATTAATAATAATAATTTTATTATTTTATTTATTTATTTTAATTTTTTACCTTGCCCTTCCACCAACGGGCAGGGTGGCTTACAATATTAAAATATAAAATACAAATATAAAACAACCAAAAATAAAATACAAAAACATAAAATACCCCACAACCCTACACCACCGTCCCCGACCCCTCTTCACCTCAACTTCCCAACCATAAAGGCAGCCTGCCAGATGTGCAGGTGGAGCAGAGGCAGGACAGGCTGTCCATGCACCCTAGGGCACTGACCAGCGGTGGGCCTGTGGTCCATTTGCTTGATGGATGGCCACTGCAGCCCCACAATGCCATAGAGTTGCAGGGGACTCATTACTCCGGTGCGTAGCCTTGGGGTGCTCCTGGATCCTCAGCTGCACCTGGGAGATCAGGTTGCAGCTGTTGCCAGGCGTGCCTTTCGCCAACTCCATCTGGTGAGAAGGCTGCGTCCCTTTCTTTCCAATGTGGATTTGGCCACCGTCATCCATGCCTTCATTACCTCAAGTCTAGACTACTGCAATGTGCTCTATGTGGGGTTGCCCTTCAGGGGCTGCAGCTGGTGCAGAATGCGGTGGCCCATCTCTTGATGGGAGTGGGTCACTGGGAGCACATTACACCAGTGCTTAAGAGTCTGGCTCTGCACTGGCTGCCCATAGCGTTCCGGGAACAATTCAAGGTACTGTTTTTGACCTTTAAAGCCCTAAACAACTTGGGCCCTACATATCTGAAGGACTGCCTTTCTCCTTATGTTCCTTCACAACCCTTGGTGCCCTCTTGCGGGTTACATAACTGACCCAGTTTCATATGACTCGGACCCACAGAGAGGCATTCTTGGTGGCTGCCCCACAGCTTTGAAACTCCCTTCCCATGGAGACTCACCTGAGCCCTAATTTGAGGGTCTTCTGGAGTCACTGTAAGACCTTTTTATTTGGCCAGGCATTCAATGGACAGGGATAGACTGGGGGGAGGGCAATTGGGGTGTTTTTAGTTTTGTGGGGTTTTAATTATTTATTTTATATTTGTATTTTATG
The DNA here is from genome assembly GCA_003113815.1 of Sphenodon punctatus. Lineage (NCBI taxonomy): Eukaryota > Metazoa > Chordata > Lepidosauria > Sphenodontia > Sphenodontidae > Sphenodon > Sphenodon punctatus. The sequence goes on from QEPC01012768.1 coordinate 1,379,652, forward strand.
TGTTTGTTATAAGCCGCCCTGAGCCTTCGGGGATAGGGCGGGATATAAATCCAAATAAATGAACTCCATGGTGTGTGTGGGGAAGAGGGCACCGCGTGAGTGGACCTTGGGCCACAGTAGCTGCCTGGTCCATTTAAAATGGACCCAGGCAAGACTGCAAGTGGATAGACAAGGGGGTGCACCCCTGGACTTGCTCTGGGGTTGAGAACCCCCTTGTCCATGTGAAAACAAACTTTCTCTTTGAAGTGACTGTGACCCACTCTAGAGATTAAAATGGGGAGGTGGTGTACTTGCCAGTGCCTGGAGGCCTTACATAGAAATTAAATAGCTGCTTTCTTAAGCCCATTTTGCTCAAAATAAAAATACGGGTCAAGTAGCAAGACAAGGACAACATTCACCCAGCAAGGGAAGGAACAGGGGAGGAGCACAACCCATGGTTGCTTTCCCTGTGAGGAGGCATTGTATGAAGGAAATGAGTTTGCAAGCCCGTAACTACTACCCTCTGCTGTTGGAGTTGATTGACATGGAAGTTTTTTGATGCACAGACCAGCCTCACACAACACCCCAATCTCACGGCACTCCAAGTTGCTTCCCTCACTGGGAGAATGCTGTGGGAATGAGCTCAAAGGCATTTACTGGGCCAGCTTCTGTTGGTGAGTGTGTGCAGAGCTGCTGAGCCTCAGAGATCTCTTCTTCAGGCAGGAATACAGGAATTCCTGGAATGACAGTAAGCTCTGTGGAGCTCAAATGCTTGCATGCTTTTGACAACAGATGCTCATCCAATAATACGTTTGTATGCTTAGTCTAAGAGAAAAGACTACGGGTGCTTTTAGACGAGACAAAATTTGTGCATGAGGGTAAATAAATGTGCGAGTAAGCAACACATTTAAACAGGTCTTGCGTGTGTAATGTGGGAATGTCTGGATTCAAATCCAGTTTTGTAAAATCCCAACATTGGGGTTTAATAAAACTGGATTTAGACATTTGCGGGAGAAAATATGGAATTCACGTTTAAAATGTAATTCCCACATAAAAATACAGATTTAGAAAAGCCCCGCAATGCGCCCATCCGTGCATGCGCTGATAACATAATGTTAATCCACAAAATGATACACTTCCAAGCATTAAATGTGCGAGATTCTGCAACCCTTTATTTTGCGTGAATGAAAACTAATCTGCAAGTTTGATGCATATCTAAAAACTGCCTATGGGGGTGGAACATGATTGTTTCCAAATATCTAATAGGATGCGATAAAAATGATGATGAACATTTGTTCTCCCCTGTCACAGAAGGCAGAACAAGAGGGAATGGTTTAAATTGCAACAATATAGTTTGGTTAATTTTTGGGAAGACCTTCTCAACTGTGAGAACGGTTGGTAATGAAATAAGTTGCTGAGGGAGGTTTTGGAATCTCCCTTCTTGGTTTTCAACAGCTGGCTGGATTGTGGTTCTGTAAGCAGACAATATACTGCCCTTGGAGCAGGGGGTTGGGCTAGATGATCCTTGAGATCCCTGCCAACCCTAACAGTCTATGATTCTATGAAGAGACGCAGCCCTTGTGGGGGAAGAGAGCGCCGGGGAAGGGACTGCTTGCTTATGCTTACCAGTTGCTCCACAAATTGGGGAAGTTTGAAAGAGGCCAAATTCAGCCCAGCTGAGATCAAGAACATGTCTTAATTGAATCCCTTGTAGTTTCCCTTTCCCCTTGTAGCACCTCTCACAGCCAGTCTCGCCCATTCCTGCTCTGCTGCTTATCCTAGCTTTTTCCTCCTCCAGGTAGGGATGGGGGAAGGCATGTTTGGGTGTAATTGCTTAATAACTTGGGAGGTGCTCTGAGGCTGCAGAGAGGCACTCACATGGGTTAGTTTGATTTAAAAAGCAGAATTATGGAACAAACATCTCTCATTTCCCCCACCCTCTTACCTCACCTATGTGCCTAGAGAGACAGACATTGGGTGTGTCTCTACGTGTAACACTTGCCGCTGGGTTTCTTTACAATTAACACTTGCCATTGTTCCAGCTGCCTAAAATAGTGACAAGCATTATGTTTGTTCAAGCAAGCCTGGGAGCAACCCACGGAGGGAACATGGCTTTGTGGGGGTTTGGTGCTCAAAAGAAATCTAGGGAACTCATCAGGGGACACCACAAAATAGCAGAAAACCCAACATACAGTGAATATCTGTTTACTGCCATCCTACTGGGGCTTTACCCAGTCAGTTTTACCAGTGGGACTTTTCCAAGTCACTTTTCTCCAACAGGGAGCTTTACCTTGCAGCAGTTTTGTCTTGTCAGTTTCACCAGTGGAGCATTTGGGCTTCACATATTTTTATGCTGGCAGGGGCGTAGCTAGCTTAGGATGGGCCCAGGGACAAGAAATGTCTGTGGGCCCCCCCTTTTTTCCTGCCGGTGGTGAAGCTGCCGGCCGGCCTAGAGGCGCCTCCGAGCTTGGCCAGCCTAGGAGCGCTGGGCTGCTGGTGCTTGGGACTTACTTACTCTCTGAATAGTCTGCAGCGTACTGCTGGTGGCCTGCTGCTGGAACCATCCGACTTCTGAGCCGGTGGCAAGCTGGTCCCACAGTGCACTCTGTCCCTCATGGCTCGCTGCTCGCACACTGGAGCTGAGTGCATCTGGCAGTGCCATTGCTGTCCCGGCCCACCTGACCAGCCCTGGAGGCTGGGGGCTGAGCAGGCGGGCTGGGCCGGCTTGATGCGGGGAGCGCTGGAACAGGAAGGTGTCTGGCTGCAGTTCCACTCAATGGAGCTGCCACCGGGCACCTTCCCACTCAGGCTGGGTCTTCCTCGAGCTAGCCATGCCTGGACTGGGTCCGGACTAGTAGGGAGGACTCCTTCTCTGCGACGCAGCACCAGGGGGGTGAGCTGAGCTGTGAGGCTTGCGTATGTGACCTGGCCTGATGCAGACTGCTGCATGGGGCCCCTCCCTGCCCACAGTTGCAACAATCTGTCAGACACAATGTCACAACCACAGACAGGGAGGGGCCCCACGTAGCAGCCAGAAGGGCTCCCAGCCAGTTCAGGTGGTAATTTTTAAAAGAAAAAGGGTGGGGGGGAGAAGGGTGGTTTAACTACCTTGGATATTGGGCCCCCAGCCAGCATGGGCCCCGGGATGAATGTCCCTGTTCGTCCAATGGTAGCTATGCTGGCATTTGATGGACTCCCCATGGTGGCCAGAGTCCATAGGGTGGCTGGCAGCATAAATGTGGAAAATTTTTCATGCTGCTCCACAATGGGATGATAGTAAGGACCATGGGGTTGATCCCCCCTGTGGTTTAATATAATGTGTGTTGTCTGTCTGGGGGCTGACTTGTGCTGTGCTCATGAGTAAGAGCAGCTGTGCTCGGATGCTTAATGCCCATACTGAAGATGTGCAATACCCTTTCTCAGTTATCCAAATTTGGTGCCTGTGCCAGATGGAAGGTTCTTGGGAACAAAATCTTCTCAGTCTCCCGTGGCAGTATGATCAAATTTAGGAGTGACCTACTCCCCCATGCTCCATCATGATCCTTGCACTTGGCAGGGAGTACCCTCTGGCAGGCAACATTTGCCCATCAGGTTCAGATCGTGAGGGCGTACAGAGAGGCATTCGCAGCTGCTGCTCTAGTATTATGGAACTTCCTTCACCTGGAAATTATCGAAGCCCCAACCAGGCACACAGGCAGGCGGGGCTTGGCCTTTATAACACCGGCGCCTCCAGGATGGTGGTGCCAGTAATCAGAGTTGAGAAGCTGGCCACTGGAAGTTTCCTGTGATTGTATGTGATGCTAGATTCCTGAGCTAAGTTCCTTTGTGTTTATTCCTTGGTCTTGTCATTGTGTGTTTGTGTTCCCTTACCATCCTCATCATCCCCCCCGCTCCCTTCCTTCCCTAAGCCTCCTCAAAATGTGTAGTGCTTGCGCAGACTGGGGTACAATTGTTAGCAACGTGTGGTGACTGAGTGCAGCCTTATTCCCCTTCCCTAGTGTGAGTGTTTCCCCCGGGTGCAAGGATTCCTCTCCTGGGTCCTCCCTTTCCCCTCCCCCTGGAGTGTGAACGTCCCTTTGCCCATACCCTCATACCTGATTTGTGGGCCCCATCTGTCCCCCTGCATCCCCTCACATGTCTCCTGAGCCCCCTTCTGAGCAACTGGGTGAGAGTGTGGGTCACGCCTTTCTTCCATAGCTCTGCGCCCAATGATGATAGAGGCCGCTACCCCTCTTGGGGTATAGGGCTACCATTCTATCCTGACGGGCAATTTCTCCCAGGGCCAGTGCAGAGCATACGAGTGCTTGTTTTGTGTGAGTGGAAAAGAGGTTCCCTGGTCCCTCATTCCCCCTATCCCACTGACAGGATTACCGGCACACAACCTTGTTTCTACTCCCTGTTTCTAGGGCTCCTCGCCATGGATATTGCTCAGGAAATTAGGAAATTGGTATTAGCTGTGCAGGCACTAGCCATGGACATTAAGGATCTACAGACCCAGCACACGGGACTGGCAGCCTTGGTGGCCCAACTGCAAGCCGTCACGACTCCCGCATCCCTACCTGTGGCTGCAGCCACTCCTGTGGCCCTTGCAGTACCTCCCCCGTCCCCTGGGGCGGCCGCAGCTGCGAGACCCCGGGGACCTCGTATTGGTCAATTTTTCGGAGACCGTAGGGCGTTCCGAGGGTTTTTGGCCCTGTGCAAACTCACCTTCAAGGTTCAACCCATTACATATGCTACCGATGAGCTCAAGGTTTCCTTCATAGTAGGTAATTTAGGTGGAGTAGCCCTAGAGTGGGCTACTAATCTACTAAGTAGCGATAGCCCTCTCTTCTCCAACTATGAGGACTTTTTATGAGACTTTACTCACTTGTTTGACCACCCTCACCGTATTAGAGATGCACAAGTGTCAATCTTCTTCCTTAAACAGGGCCGAGGAACACTTCTGGAATACCTCACGCAGTTCCAGCAGCTGGCGCTGGAACTCCGATGGCCAGAAGATATGTTGATGGCAATGTTCCGACGAGGCCTCATGGAGGAGCTTAAGGATCAGCTGGTGTACACCGCCCTTCCTGACACTTGGGCAGAGGTAGCAGCCCTGACCCTCCAAATTGATGATCGCCTGGCAGAGAGATGATGGGAGCACCAACAAGACACCAGGACATCCTCCTATCGACCACCCACTCCTAACGTCCCGGTTAGTAATCCCCCCAAACCCTTAGACCCCGAGCCCATGCAACTGGGCGCCGCTCGGGGACCACTCACGACAGAAGAAAGGGACCGTTGACATGACAGAAGAAAGGGACCGGGCGTGTTGTTATTGTGGAGACCCAGCCCATTTCATCCAAGACTGTCCTGCCTTGCCCTCCAACTGACGGCAGCCGGGAAATGCCTCGAGTCGAGATGGATAGGGGCCATCTCGACCATAGAACGTCACTCCCCTGGCCCCAGCTCAAGACCACCCCACGTCCGGGTACCTCTTACCATCACCATCGACCCTCAAAGATCTGTACTCATCTGGGCGTTGATTGATTCAGGAGCCTCAAGCAACTTTATTGATGCCCAACTAATCACAACCTATGGTATTCCAACTTGCCCAAAAGAGCACCCAGAGCCAGTGCATACAATTGATGGCTCCCCCATAGTGTCAGGCCCCATTGTCCTACAGACTAGATGTGTGCCTTGTGCGATTGGAGTGCACCAAGAACCACTGAATTTTGATATTGTCTGCACCCCAGTATTTCTCATAGTATTGGGGTTGCCGTGGCTTGTACAGCACGAACCCCAGATCTTCTGGAGAACCCGCCAGCTTCAGTTTGTATTGCCTCACTGTTCTCAGAACTGCCTAGTGCCCCCACTTGGGCCTAGGCCAGTGACGGCTATAGCCGGGAGTCTTATACCCGAATCATAGGAGATGCCCCCCCAGTATTGAGATTATGCTGATGTCTTCAGTAAACAACAGGCCTTTGAACTGCCCCCGCACAGGCTGTACGACTGTCCAATTGACCTGATTGCGGGGCAGGAACCCCCGCATGGATGAATTTACGCTCTCTCTGCCCCTGAGCTGGAGGTGCTCCGCTCCTACATTAAATTCAATTCAATTTATTGGTCAAAATTTAACTTACAACACTAAGACCAGGCGTGGAATAACCATTGCCTCAGAATATCTAAAGATAACTGCACCTAAACATACAGAACACCTATCTTAACATAATTAATATAGTAAATAAAATACATAATTATATAAAATATATACAATTCATTCCCAACCCAATTAAGGGAAAGTTACAAATAAAATCAGGATGTCTAAAATTAAATTCTAAACTAAACAAAATTAAATGAAGAAACAATATAAATTCATATGCATGAATGCTCAAAATAAAGTAACAATTAATGAATACAATTATAATCTTGAAAATCCAAAAAGGCTGCCTGCACCTTTATGGCTTTATATAAGAATTTGGCTATATCACCCAGAAGGGCATAATCCTGGGTTGAAAGCAACATCTGGAAAAGCTCAGAGTTAGCTCTTCCCGGGTATTTATCCAGATAAGATTGGAGGAACTGATGTCTTAAATTAACATAAAGATTACACTCCAACATAATGTGGGCCAGCGTCTCAATCTGCAAATGATCAAAAGAGCAGAAACGTTCATCAAAGGGTATCTTATCCATACGTCCTTCAGTAACTTTAGACGGAAAAACATTCAGGCGAGCCATAAATAAACGCCTCCCCAGAGCAGAGGACATATCCAGTTTCCAATAAGTAGTCATATTCCCCACAGCAGGCACTAAATCCAGGTAGTTGCGCAAAAAATGCAAATTCCTGACTTCAGCGATGTCCTCCTGCCGTGCAACATCGTTAATCCTTGCTGCAAGTTCACTCTTAACCGCCCTAATGCCTTTTGAGGAGAAATATTCAACCAAGAAACCCAGATGGATTATCTTTCCCTTAGCTTACTTCTCCAAGAAGATTGAAAGTTATCCTTCGCAAGCAAAAGGAACATCTCAGTCTGGGGATAAAGCTCAACCCGGGTCCACAATGAGAGGGCATATTTTAAACCACTCCTACATTGACGAGAGTCTACGTAACGGCTTCATCCGCCATTCCCAGTCCCCAGCAGGGGTTCCTAACTTCTTTGAAGATAGGAACAGTGGCTTGAACAGTGTAACCATCAAAAACAGGTACCCCCTTCCCCTAATTCCTGAACTACTGAATCGACTCCAAGGCGCCCGCATATTTACGAAGCTGGACCTTAGGGGCGCATATAACTTAGTGAGAGTACGACAAGGTGACAAATGGAAGACAGCCTTTCGGACCCGTTACGGGCACTTTGAATACTTAGTAATACCGTTTGGCCTGGCCAGTGCTCCGGCCACTTTTCAACACTTCATAAATGATATCTTCCACGATATCCTGGACACCTTCGTCATCGCCTACCTGGATGACATTTTGATTTATTCCACATCCTTAGAGCAACAAGTTCAACATGTCCACCAAGTACTCCAACGCCTCAGGCAGCATAGACTTCATTGCAAATGAGAGAAATGTGCTTTCCACATTCGCACCGTGGAGTTCCTTGGATTCATTATCACCCCTGCCAGGATTGAAATGGATAGGAGGAAAGTTGCAGTCATTCATAAATGGCCCCCTCCTAAGGCAGTGAAGCCACTTCAACGATTCCTGGGGAGTATAAATTACTACAGACACTATGTCCCCAACTATGCCAAGGTCACGGCCCCATTGACCCAACTTCTTTAAAAAAATCACCCTTACATCTGGGGACCCAACCAACAGCACAGTTTTGCCCATTTAAAAAGGGCTTTCACTACCGCACCTTTATTACAGCACCCCGACTTTCAGAAACCCTTTTTCATAGAAGGAGATGCTTCCAGCATAGCTATCGGAGCAGTCCTTCTGCAATCCACAGAAGACGAACAGCAGCTCCTTCCATGTTGCATACTACTCCCATCAACTTACCTTAGCCGAATGGAACTACACCATCTTTGACCGAGAACTGCCAGCAATTAAAGCCGCGTTTGAGATAATGCATCTGGAAGGAGCTAAACACCCTGTCACCGTAATGATGGGCCATAAGAACCTAATATTTTTACAGTCCGCCCAGATCACAAAAGCTCTCCATGCGAGGTGGGCCCTTTTTTTTTGCACGCTTTACCTTCATCATACAATGCTGTCCCGGCATGCAGAATGTCTTGGCCGATGCGCTGTCTCGTTACCATGAAGGACGGGAGACCGAACCACAGTCGCAGGGCCCCATCCTAGAGCGCAAGGTCTTTGCCGTCACCTATCTCTCCCTCAATCAGCTCCGACAAACCACCGCTCGCGAGCTCCCCATGCCAACAGACCCTACCTACACACTTGAAGAGGGCCTGCTTAGAAGGCAGCACCAAATTGTGGTTCCCCCATCTTGCTGCCCCCATATTTTATGGGCCCATCATGACGCCCCCTTGGCAGGCCACCCAGACAAGGACCGGACACGAAAGCTCATACAACAGACCTTTTGGTGGCCTTCTATTACCTCGGACGTCCAGCAATACGTAGATCACTGTTCTACTTGTGCCTGTACAAAAGTACCCTGCAAGACCCCAGTGGGCCTTCTACAACTATGCTCGATACCATTAGGACCCTGGCAGCAAGTGGGGCTTGATTTTGTGGTCGAGCTACCCCCCTCCCGGGGATACAACACAATCTTCGTCATAGTAGACCATTTTACAAAGCTGGCCCACTTTGTGGCATGCAAAGGACTGCCATCCGCACCACGTACCTCCCTACTGTTTCTCCAGCACGTGGTCAAACTGCATGGTTGGTCTTCCGAAGTTATCAGTGGCCGAGGAACACAATTCACCTCCCGTTTTTGGACCACCCTATTTAAGGCCCTGCGAGTGAATCTGAGACCAACCACTGCCTACCACCCTCAGACGAATGGGCAAGTAGAGCGGGTTAACCAGAATCTAGAACAATACTGCCGCTGTTATACCAACTACCTACAGGACGATTGGTATTCCTGGTTACCCATGGCTGAGTTTGCATACAATAATGCCCCTAACACATCTTTAGGAAATTCTCCATTTTTTGTAACCTATGGTTATCACCCCCAGATGGGCACGCATGAGTCACCATCATCTCAAGTCCCGGCGGCCGGAGCTTTCTCTAAACAGATTCTACAAACCCATGTCCTCGCTAAAGCAACCTTAGAGAAAGTCCGACAGCAACATAAAAGACAAGCGGACGCCCATCACTGCCAGTCACCACCGTTACATCCTGGAGATCTCGTCTGGACTGAACGGCGCCACTATGCCGCCTCTCGTCCTTCCGCAAAGCTGAACCATTGATATTTCGGGCCGTTTCCTATCCGCAAACAAGTCAACGAGGTTACATATACCGTTCAGCTACCAAAGGGCTGTCGGATACATCCCATTTTCCACATGTCTCTATTGAAAAAAGCCATTTCTCCTGATACGCCTGCAACCCCAGCAGCAGAAGCAGCCCTAGCCCTCAGAACCTTGGTCCGGACTTTGACGTCTGAGCCATTTGGACGCGAAGCTGATCCGCAGCAGATTGCACTACCTCATTGACTGGCTCAGAGGATCGCTCTTGGGAACCTGCCTCAGAGGTTTCGGGCCCGTGGCTGATCCACGCCTTCCACTGTAAACGTCCGGAAAAACCTGGTCCTTTCCGGTGCCTTGACTGGGGGCCTCCAGTGCGGGGGGGGGTATTGTCAGCCGCAGCCGCTGGCCCCCTCGGGGTGGGCTGCGGTCGGCCCCCCCTCGTGGCACCAATCCAAGAGGCGGCTCCCGCACCCGCTGCATCTCTTCCAGCAGCACCTCCAGCAACGCCGCTATCGCCCATTGCCAGGACAACCCCTGGCAATGCAACGCTGGCAGACCACATGGCCACCCGATGCAGCACCAAGCAGCCCCGCCCACCAGAACGCTGCTCCATGCGCCTGCAGGCAGGCAGGCAGGCAGGCGGGGTTTGGCCTTTATAACACCGGCGCCTCCAGGATGGGGGTGGCAGTCCATGTGCAGCTGGTGGAGCATCTCTGTGGGGGATGGTCATGGGGGGAGGGCACAGACAGGTGCACACCCATCTCCACGCACGGAGCAACCCACCTTTTAACTGACTGCGCTGTGAGTGGGAGGTAGGTGGAAATGTGTGGTTCACGGGAGTGTACACCCATGCACCCCCCCCATTTAAATGGGTGCCCATGTGTGGGAGTGTCTCATTTAAAAACAGCCCAAGTGGCCCTGCAACATGCATGATGGGTGGGTAATGGGTGCGGAGGCACTTGTCTAAAAACACCCATAATCTCAGGGAGATGAGGAAGTAGAAGGTTTGGGAGGTGGCACTTTGCTATGGTGACAGGCATAGACATGCAGGGTTTCTGGCTGACTTGGCAGGCTCCTTTGTGTGGAGAATAAGTTGCACATGGTGTCAACATCTATGGTCCCATGCAGAATCTCACAGAAACTCCCTGTGGGGAATTGTTCTCTCTCACTCCAGGGCTGGGTAGCCTTGAGATAAGGCAGCAAAGGACAATAAGTCAAGGGGTGGGGCAAGATGAATCCCCATTATTCAGCCAAGAACTCTCCAAATGAGACCATGTGAATATTACTATTTATTTCATGTATTGCAGTTACATTCCTGAGCCCTAGCCACAGGCCGGCATCCCACTGTGCCAGGTGCTGCTCTAACAGGACTGGCATACAGTGCCTCTCCCAAATGGCTCACAGTTTGGTGGCTCATTCATACAATTGGCTCACGGAGGAGGGTGGGGGGTCAGCATGGGCTTCACTCTGTGTTCCTTCCCCTGGTGTGAGTAGATTGTGTGAATAAGCCCTAAATAAAAGAGCGTATTCAAATCATTAGGGATATGCAAACGCGGTTCAGAGTTCGGACCGAACTCGGTCTTTTTGGACAACCGAACCTGAACCCGAACCCAAACTTGATCCGAATGCTGAACAACCAAACAGTTTGGTCAGTTCAGACTGAGTTCGGATGAGTTCGGGCAGCAAAAACGTGGCTGGAAGGCAAAAACATGACAGGGAGGGGGAGGCAGCTGAGGAGCAGACTTCCGGGCACCAGGGGTGGAGAGGCTTGGAGTAGCAGCCAGCCTGTCCAATAACTATCCCTTTTCTCCTCAGACCACAGAGAAGGGCAACAAAAATGATCACAGGTATGGAACAGCTTCTGTATGAAGAAAAGCTTGATAGGTTAAGGCTCTTCAGCCTGGAGAAGAGACAACTGAGAGGTGATATGNCCTTTGCCCATACCCTCATACCTGATTTGTGGGCCCCATCTGTCCCCCTGCATCCCCTCACATGTCTCCTGAGCCCCCTTCTGAGCAACTGGGTGAGAGTGTGGGTCACGCCTTTCTTCCATAGCTCTGCGCCCAATGATGATAGAGGCCGCTACCCCTCTTGGGGTATAGGGCTACCATTCTATCCTGACGGGCAATTTCTCCCAGGGCCAGTGCAGAGCATACGAGTGCTTGTTTTGTGTGAGTGGAAAAGAGGTTCCCTGGTCCCTCATTCCCCCTATCCCACTGACAGGATTACCGGCACACAACCTTGTTTCTACTCCCTGTTTCTAGGGCTCCTCGCCATGGATATTGCTCAGGAAATTAGGAAATTGGTATTAGCTGTGCAGGCACTAGCCATGGACATTAAGGATCTACAGACCCAGCACACGGGACTGGCAGCCTTGGTGGCCCAACTGCAAGCCGTCACGACTCCCGCATCCCTACCTGTGGCTGCAGCCACTCCTGTGGCCCTTGCAGTACCTCCCCCGTCCCCTGGGGCGGCCGCAGCTGCGAGACCCCGGGGACCTCGTATTGGTCAATTTTTCGGAGACCGTAGGGCGTTCCGAGGGTTTTTGGCCCTGTGCAAACTCACCTTCAAGGTTCAACCCATTACATATGCTACCGATGAGCTCAAGGTTTCCTTCATAGTAGGTAATTTAGGTGGAGTAGCCCTAGAGTGGGCTACTAATCTACTAAGTAGCGATAGCCCTCTCTTCTCCAACTATGAGGACTTTTTATGAGACTTTACTCACTTGTTTGACCACCCTCACCGTATTAGAGATGCACAAGTGTCAATCTTCTTCCTTAAACAGGGCCGAGGAACACTTCTGGAATACCTCACGCAGTTCCAGCAGCTGGCGCTGGAACTCCGATGGCCAGAAGATATGTTGATGGCAATGTTCCGACGAGGCCTCATGGAGGAGCTTAAGGATCAGCTGGTGTACACCGCCCTTCCTGACACTTGGGCAGAGGTAGCAGCCCTGACCCTCCAAATTGATGATCGCCTGGCAGAGAGATGATGGGAGCACCAACAAGACACCAGGACATCCTCCTATCGACCACCCACTCCTAACGTCCCGGTTAGTAATCCCCCCAAACCCTTAGACCCCGAGCCCATGCAACTGGGCGCCGCTCGGGGACCACTCACGACAGAAGAAAGGGACCGTTGACATGACAGAAGAAAGGGACCGGGCGTGTTGTTATTGTGGAGACCCAGCCCATTTCATCCAAGACTGTCCTGCCTTGCCCTCCAACTGACGGCAGCCGGGAAATGCCTCGAGTCGAGATGGATAGGGGCCATCTCGACCATAGAACGTCACTCCCCTGGCCCCAGCTCAAGACCACCCCACGTCCGGGTACCTCTTACCATCACCATCGACCCTCAAAGATCTGTACTCATCTGGGCGTTGATTGATTCAGGAGCCTCAAGCAACTTTATTGATGCCCAACTAATCACAACCTATGGTATTCCAACTTGCCCAAAAGAGCACCCAGAGCCAGTGCATACAATTGATGGCTCCCCCATAGTGTCAGGCCCCATTGTCCTACAGACTAGATGTGTGCCTTGTGCGATTGGAGTGCACCAAGAACCACTGAATTTTGATATTGTCTGCACCCCAGTATTTCTCATAGTATTGGGGTTGCCGTGGCTTGTACAGCACGAACCCCAGATCTTCTGGAGAACCCGCCAGCTTCAGTTTGTATTGCCTCACTGTTCTCAGAACTGCCTAGTGCCCCCACTTGGGCCTAGGCCAGTGACGGCTATAGCCGGGAGTCTTATACCCGAATCATAGGAGATGCCCCCCCAGTATTGAGATTATGCTGATGTCTTCAGTAAACAACAGGCCTTTGAACTGCCCCCGCACAGGCTGTACGACTGTCCAATTGACCTGATTGCGGGGCAGGAACCCCCGCATGGATGAATTTACGCTCTCTCTGCCCCTGAGCTGGAGGTGCTCCGCTCCTACATTAAATTCAATTCAATTTATTGGTCAAAATTTAACTTACAACACTAAGACCAGGCGTGGAATAACCATTGCCTCAGAATATCTAAAGATAACTGCACCTAAACATACAGAACACCTATCTTAACATAATTAATATAGTAAATAAAATACATAATTATATAAAATATATACAATTCATTCCCAACCCAATTAAGGGAAAGTTACAAATAAAATCAGGATGTCTAAAATTAAATTCTAAACTAAACAAAATTAAATGAAGAAACAATATAAATTCATATGCATGAATGCTCAAAATAAAGTAACAATTAATGAATACAATTATAATCTTGAAAATCCAAAAAGGCTGCCTGCACCTTTATGGCTTTATATAAGAATTTGGCTATATCACCCAGAAGGGCATAATCCTGGGTTGAAAGCAACATCTGGAAAAGCTCAGAGTTAGCTCTTCCCGGGTATTTATCCAGATAAGATTGGAGGAACTGATGTCTTAAATTAACATAAAGATTACACTCCAACATAATGTGGGCCAGCGTCTCAATCTGCAAATGATCAAAAGAGCAGAAACGTTCATCAAAGGGTATCTTATCCATACGTCCTTCAGTAACTTTAGACGGAAAAACATTCAGGCGAGCCATAAATAAACGCCTCCCCAGAGCAGAGGACATATCCAGTTTCCAATAAGTAGTCATATTCCCCACAGCAGGCACTAAATCCAGGTAGTTGCGCAAAAAATGCAAATTCCTGACTTCAGCGATGTCCTCCTGCCGTGCAACATCGTTAATCCTTGCTGCAAGTTCACTCTTAACCGCCCTAATGCCTTTTGAGGAGAAATATTCAACCAAGAAACCCAGATGGATTATCTTTCCCTTAGCTTACTTCTCCAAGAAGATTGAAAGTTATCCTTCGCAAGCAAAAGGAACATCTCAGTCTGGGGATAAAGCTCAACCCGGGTCCACAATGAGAGGGCATATTTTAAACCACTCCTACATTGACGAGAGTCTACGTAACGGCTTCATCCGCCATTCCCAGTCCCCAGCAGGGGTTCCTAACTTCTTTGAAGATAGGAACAGTGGCTTGAACAGTGTAACCATCAAAAACAGGTACCCCCTTCCCCTAATTCCTGAACTACTGAATCGACTCCAAGGCGCCCGCATATTTACGAAGCTGGACCTTAGGGGCGCATATAACTTAGTGAGAGTACGACAAGGTGACAAATGGAAGACAGCCTTTCGGACCCGTTACGGGCACTTTGAATACTTAGTAATACCGTTTGGCCTGGCCAGTGCTCCGGCCACTTTTCAACACTTCATAAATGATATCTTCCACGATATCCTGGACACCTTCGTCATCGCCTACCTGGATGACATTTTGATTTATTCCACATCCTTAGAGCAACAAGTTCAACATGTCCACCAAGTACTCCAACACCTCAGGCAGCATAGACTTCATTGCAAATGAGAGAAATGTGCTTTCCACATTCGCACCATGGAGTTCCTTGGATTCATTATCACCCCTGCCAGGATTGAAATGGATAGGAGGAAAGTTGCAGTCATTCAACAATGGCCCCCTCCTAAGGCAGTGAAGCCACTTCAACGATTCCTGGGGAGTATAAATTACTACAGACACTATGTCCCCAACTATGCCAAAGTCACGGCCCCATTGACCCAACTTCTTTAAAAAAATCACCCTTACATCTGGGGACCCGACCAACAGCACAGTTTCGCCCATTTAAAAAGGGCTTTCACTACCGCACCTTTATTACAGCACCCCGACTTTCAGAAACCCTTTTTCATAGAAGCAGATGCTTCCAGCATAGCTATCGGAGCGGTCCTTCTGCAATCCACAGAAGACGAACAGCAGCTCCTTCCATGTGCATAGTTGCATACTACTCCCATCAACTTACCTTAGCCAAATGGAACTACACCGTCTTTGACCGAGAACTGCCAGCAATTAAAGCCGCGTTTGAGACATGGCGGCATTATCTGGAAGGAGCTAAACACCCTGTCACCGTAACGATGGGCCATAAGAACCTAATTTTTTTACAGTTCGCCCAGATCACAAATGCTCTCCATGCGAGGTGGGCCCTTTTTTTTTGCACGCTTCACCTTCATCATACAATGCCGTCCCGGCACGCAGAATGTCTTGGCCGATGCGCTGTCTCGTTACCATGAAGGACGAGAGACCGAACCACAGTCGCAGGGCCCCACCCTAGAGCGCAAGGTCTTTGCCGTCACTTATCTCTCCCTCAATCAGCTCCGACAAACCACCGCTCGCGAGCTCCCCATGCCAACAGACCCTACCTACACACTTGAAGAGGGCCTGCTTAGAAGGCAGCACCAAATTGTGGTTCCCCCATCTTGCTGCCCCCATATTTTATGGGCCCATCATGACGCCCCCTTGGCAGGCCACCCAGGCAAGGACTGGACATGAAAGCTCATACAACGGACCTTTTGGTGGCCTTCTATTACCTCGGACGTCCAGCAATACGTAGATCACTGTTCTACTTGTGCCTGTACAAAAGTACCCTGCAAGACCCCAGTGGGCCTTCTACAACTATGCTCGATACCATTAGGACCCTGGCAGCAAGTGGGGCTTGATTTTGTGGTCGAGCTACCCCCCTCCCGGGGATACAACACAATCTTTGTCATAGTAGACCATTTTACAAAGCTGGCCCACTTTGTGGCATGCAAAGGACTGCCATCCGCACCACGTACCTCCCTACTGTTTCTCCAGCACGTGGTCAAACTGCATGGTTGGTCTTCCGAAGTTATCAGTGGCCGAGGAACACAATTCACCTCCCGTTTTTGGACCACCCTATTTAAGGCCCTGCGAGTGAATCTGAGACCAACCACTGCCTACCACCCTCAGACGAATGGGCAAGTAGAGCGGGTTAACCAGAATCTAGAACAATACTGCCGCTGTTATACCAACTACCTACAGGACGATTGGTATTCCTGGTTACCCATGGCTGAGTTTGCATACAATAATGTCCCTAACACATCTTTAGGAAATTCTCAATTTTTTATAACCTATGGTTATCACCCCCAGATGGGCATGCATGAGTCACCATCATCTCAAGTCCCGGCGGCCGGAGCTCTCGCTAAACAGATTCTACAAACCCATGTCCTCGCTAAAGCAACCTTAGAGAAAGTCCGACAGCAACATAAAAGACAAGCGGACGCCCATCACTGCCAGTCACCACCGTTACATCCTGGAGATCTCGTCTGGACTGAACGGCGCCACTATGCCGCCTCTCGTCCTTCCGCAAAGCTGAACCATTGATATTTCGGGCCGTTTCCTATCCGCAAACAAGTCAACGAGGTTACATATACCGTTCAGCTACCAAAGGGCTGTCGGATACATCCCATTTTCCACATGTCTCTATTGAAAAAAGCCATTTCTCCTGATACGCCTGCAACCCCAGCAGCAGAAGCAGCCCTAGCCCTCAGGACCTTGGTCCGGACTTTGACGTCTGAGCCATTTGGACGCGAAGCTGATCTGCAGCAGATTGCACTACCTCATTGACTGACTCAGAGGATCGCTCTTGGGAACCTGCCTCAGAGGTTTCGGGCCCGCGGCTGATCCACGCCTTCCACTGTAAACGTCCGGAAAAACCTGGTCCTTTCCGGTGCCTTGACTGGGGGCCTCCAGTGCGGGGGGGGGTATTGTCAGCCGCAGCCGCTGGCCCCCTCGGGGTGGGCTGCGGTCGGCCCCCCCTCGTGGCACCAATCCAAGAGGCGGCTCCCGCACCCGCTGCATCTCTTCCAGCAGCACCTCCAGCAACGCCGCTATCGCCCATTGCCAGGACAACCCCTGGCAATGCAACGCTGGCAGACCACATGGCCACCCGATGCAGCACCAAGCAGCCCCGCCCACCAGAACGCTGCTCCATGCGCCTGCAGGCAGGCAGGCAGGCAGGCGGGGTTTGGCCTTTATAACACCGGCGCCTCCAGGATGGGGGTGGCAGTCCATGTGCAGCTGGTGGAGCATCTCTGTGGGGGATGGTCATGGGGGGAGGGCACAGACAGGTGCACACCCATCTCCACGCACGGAGCAACCCACCTTTTAACTGACTGCGCTGTGAGTGGGGGGTAGGTGGAAATGTGTGGTTCACGGGAGTGTACACCCATGCACACACACCCCCCATTTAAATGGGTGCCCATGTGTGGGAGTGTCTCATTTAAAAACTGCCCAAGTGGCCCTGCAACATGCATGATGGGTGGGTAATGGGTGCGGAGGCACTTGTCTAAAAACACCCATAATCTCAGGGAGATGAGGAAGTAGAAGGTTTGGGAGGTGGCACTTTGCTATGGTAACAGGCATAGACATGCAGGGTTTCTGGCTGACTTGGCAGGCTCCTTTGTGTGGAGAATAAGTTGCACATGGTGTCAACATCTATGGTCCCATGCAGAATCTCACAGAAACTTCCTGTGGGGAATTGTTCTCTCTCACTCCAGGGCTGGGTAGCCTTGAGATAAGGCAGCAAAGGACAATAAGTCAAGGGGTGGGGCAAGATGAATCCCCATTATTCAGCCAAGAACTCTCCAAATGAGACCATGTGAATATTACTATTTATTTCATGTATTGCAGTTACATTCCTGAGCCCTAGCCACAGGCCGGCATCCCACTGTGCCAGGTGCTGCTCTAACAGGACTGGCATACAGTGCCTCTCCCAAATGGCTCACAGTTTGGTGGCTCATTCATACAATTGGCTCACGGAGGAGGGTGGGGGGTCAGCATGGGCTTCACTCTGTGTTCCTTCCCCTGGTGTGAGTAGATTGTGTGAATAAGCCCTAAATAAAAGAGCGTATTCAAATCATTAGGGATATGCAAACGCGGTTCAGAGTTCGGACCGAACTCGGTCTTTTTGGACAACCGAACCTGAACCTGAACCCAAACTTGATCCGAATGCTGAACAACCAAACAGTTTGGTCAGTTCAGACTGAGTTCGGATGAGTTCGGGCAGCAAAAACGTGGCTGGAAGGCAAAAACATGACAGGGAGGGGGAGGCAGCTGAGGAGCAGACTTCCGGGCACCAGGGGTGGAGAGGCTTGGAGTAGCAGCCAGCCTGTCCAATAACTATCCCTTTTCTCCTCAGACCACAGAGAAGGGCAACAAAAATGATCACAGGTATGGAACAGCTTCTGTATGAAGAAAAGCTTGATAGGTTAAGGCTCTTCAGCCTGGAGAAGAGACAACTGAGAGGTGATATGATCGGAGCTTATAAAAATCATTTTGCCTCGCCATCATTAGTGGATGAGCTCTGGAAGTATGCACATCTATTTGCCGCACGAGGGATTTATCTCTCAAGGCTGTACGTCAACCCAGTTATCTCAGCCTTACTTCCATGTGACCCCAAGGTTACATCCTCCCCGTCACCCAATACTCAGGACGCTCCTAAATCTGGCCTATCAGCTGGTGGTTATCCCAGGCAGGCTCTTTTGCAGTTGCCTATCATCTCCCAGGAACCCCAGAAGGCCCCTGGTGTGGGGGAGATGCATTGTCGGACCTATGCCTCCATTAATTCCTTGGAGGATGGGGGTGCTTCTCAGCCTGTAGTTGGGGCTATGCGAGCTACTTCCCTTCCAACTGGGGGTAACTCAAATTTAAACTTAAATTTGATAAAAGTCCAGCCTGGACCCAGTGGTTTGGTGACCAAACCCCCTATTGTACAACGCCCAAGGGTTTTTGCCAACTTGGGAAATGATAGTTATAATCCTCCTATCCAAAGAGGAATTGATGTTGTGTCATCTCCTGTCCTCAATATAGGTCAAATGGATACTGTTGCAGATAATATAACCAGTCTGCCTGACTCCATTACTCAACTAGTTTCCCCAGCCCAGGCCCAAGAGCTGTCCTTACCTCTAACTATTGAGGGCCCTTTAGTTCCATCTGGACCTGATAGAGGTTCTCCAGCTCCACTTGCCTGACTAGCCCCAGGTCCTTTAGCAGGGAATTTGAACATATGCTCCTGAAACCTGGCGGGGTGGGATAGGCATAAAATGGATCCTGACTTCCTGACTTACATAGGGAAGTTCTAGATCATCTGTATCCAAGAAACTTGGACCAGAACTCCCCTTGTTCTTGAGGGGTATAAGGCCTATGATTTGCCAACTACTACATATAGCACCAGAGGACTGCCTCATTTCTAATAATCTTATGCACCAGGAACTTGAGGTTATTAAAATACCTGCTTTAGCCTTGGCCCTGGTTTTGTCCATTGGTGAACTTACCTGGGTGGTTATATCTGTTTATATCCCACCGTGTAATGCGGGTTCCTTTAGGCATACCAGCTGGATTGACCTGGAGGACTTGGTAGAGTCCCTCTTAAATAAATATCCCGAGGGGCTACTACTTCTAGCAGGTGATTTCAATGCAAGGCTAGGGGCGAGTGACCAGGATCTGTTGCAATATTGTGATCCCTTGCCACAGGATCCATACGGCAGACTTTCATCTAGGGTATCTAAAGATCCTAGGATTAACTCGTCAGGTATTAGACTAACTAAATTTATTACATCTAATAGCCTTCATGTTCTCAACAGGTCAGGTTTTGGTGATAGCAGGGGGGAGCTTACCTATTTGGGACATCTTGGGTCCAGTACTGTCAATTTTGCTCTGGTTTCTTCTCCTGTTATTCCTTATTTACTGGACTTCTATGTGGGGTCAGTCCTGGTTAGTGACCATGTCCCATTGGGTATCTCCTTGGATACAGTTTCTTTTTTGCCCAATGACCCCACGGGCAGTAATGTTGACCTGGATGATTTGGAATATCATAGTTCTGTCCAATGGGACAGGATACCTGTAGGGTTCCCAGCCTCTATTATTTCAGACCCTGGTTGCCATCACCTGCGTGAAGCTCTCCTCTCCTCCAGTAGAGACACTACCACGGTGGATCTATATAATCAATTAATTGACAACTGTGGTCAGTTGCTTAAGACCCTGCGAGCAGGACCGTGTGGACAATCTAGGCAATTTTCCACTCCCGCTGGCAAGGGCTGGTTTGACAAGGAATGCAAGGTAGCCAAGACGAAATTGGCTAGCCTTTATAGAGAGTATAGGAGGTCATCTGTGACCAAGCTTCCAGCCTCTTTTCACGTACTCAAGTTGGAGTATAGGAATCTCATAAAATCTAAGAAAGGGCAATATGACCAAGTTTGTTGGGACAGATTGCAGGTAGCGGCAGAGCAGAAGGACAGCAAGGAGTTCTGGAGGCTAGTCAATGCTGGCGTTGCCCGTAAACCTGTGTTAGTATTTTCACCTATTCTATCTAGTACCTGGATGGACCATTTCCGATCCCTATTTAATTCCACTCCAGAAAATGATGGTGGGGAGTCCCCGCTAGACAATAGCAACCTTGGGCCTTGTTGGATACCGGTTACCATAGGTGAAATAGAACTGTTGGTTGATTCCTTTAAAAATGGTAAAGCTACAGGCTGTGATTTGATCCATGTAGAGTTCCTCAAGACGCACAGGGACTGGTGGTTTCCTGTATTGGCCACACTGTTCACAGCTATAAACAACATAGGGCCATACCAGCAGGGTGGGGAAGAGCGATCGTCATCCCCATCTTTAAAAAAGGCTCCAACAGTGATCCGGCCAATTACAGGCCCATCAGTCTCTTGTGCATTGTGGCAAAGATATATGCCAAGTTTTTGTTACATAAGTTTACTGATTGGTTGGTCGAGGAAAAGATCATTGCTATTGAGCAGGCTGGCTTTCAGCAGGGACATTCCACCACTGAGTTGCGCCTGGCCCTTTACCATGTTATTTGTAAGTATAAGTCCTGCAATGGGTCTTTTTTTGCTGCCTTCCTGGATCTGAAGGCAGCATTTGACTCTATAGATAGGGCATGTCTTTGGAGGAAGCTTACGGACTCTACTGTTGACAGGCGCCTACTATATGTAATTCGCTCTCTCTATACCAAGTCCTCTCTCTCTGTGAAGATAAATCACCAGGGACACCTGATGCCACCTATAAATATCTCTAAAGGCGTTCGACAGGGCTGTGTGCTGGCACCAGCCTTGTTTAATTATTATATTAATGATGTGGCATCCTTGATGGTGGCCCCCAGGTATTTTCCTCCAAAAATAGCAGAAAGAGTGGTAGGATGCTTCTTATTTGCGGACGACGTTGTGTTACTGTCCCAAACACAAGTTGGGCTAAAGCGACAGTTGCCGTCCTTCATGTCCTTTTGTAAGGAAATGAAACTTATCATCAGTGTTCAAAAATCTAGGGTTGTGGTCTTCACCACCAAGAGGCGAATCTACAATTGGGATATTATGGGGCACAACTTCCAGCAGGTCTCTAACTTTCGTTATTTAGGCCTCTTGTTCCACCAGTCAGCAACTTGGAAACACCACGTCTAGTGAGCCATTTTGGCTTCCAAAGGCCCCTCCCGAGCGTTGCTGGGTTTTTTTTGTTCTGGTAGGTAGGTCAGCTGCTTCATCTGCCATTCACACTCATAACGCCAAAGTCTGGGCGCAGGTCCTGTATGGGGCCGAAATTTGGGCTCCTTTCTGTGCCCATATTTTAAACTTGGTGCAGGCAGGGTTTTTTTTTGGCCCTCTTGCATGCACCTAGGGGTACGCCATACGCTGCATTAAGAGCAGAATGTGGCCAGCTTAGCTGGCAGCAAACTGCTATTGAGCGGGCCCTTGGGTTGTGGTGTAAGATGACAGACCCCCATTCCCCTGAGCTGTTGCGTGCTATTGGTGCAGATGGTTATTGTAATCCTTGGCAGGATAGAATCCAGGCCTTATTGGCACGTATGGGGCTGTCACTAGAATATCTGGTCCATAAACCCCTGGCATCACTTGCTAAGGAGATTAAAATTAGGTCCCGGGATATATATAGACAAGTGGAAATAGGTATAGTTGCTGCCTCTCCCCATATGTCGCTCTACCTTGATTTTGTTCCTGACCAGGGGCAGATGGCTCATTATCTCTTGACACAAATTTCTGCTCGGGGCAAAAATTTAATTTTGTCTGCCCATTGTAACGCGTTGCCATCCCAGGTTATGGAGGGGTGTTTGGCGGGCACCCCTTTTGGTACCAGGCTTTGCCCATTCTACATGGCAGCAGTGGAAACTGTGGGGCACATGCTGCTCTAGTGCCATCTTTATGATCACCTGAGGCAGCAGTACTTGGGAGAATATCTAGTTAAACTCCCAGGTCAGTCGGAATCAGCGATTCTTTCTTTTTTGTTGGATAGTCAACATAGGAGTGTCATCCAAAATGTGGCTCGTTTTCTGATCCGTATGATCCATTGTAGGGGGAATTTTTTGGCATTTAAACCTGTCCAAACTTAAGCCAGTTCTAATTTATAGGGCTGGGTGGATTATATGTGTTTATTCTCTCAACAGACTCCCCGGTATATATCCTTTTATGTTAATGACTTGATTTATATATGACCTGTAGGGTTTTCATGAATCCTCCCTGTGGGTGGGCTGTTATATTTGCTGAGGAACTACTATGTTATTGGGCTTTGGAAATTGATGGATTTTAATAATTTGTGTAATGTAAATTTACTGTATTTTGATATTCTATAATTGTTCATATGCTATGGCCTAAGGCTACGCATACTAATAAATTCATTCATTCATTCAAATCATGAGTGGTGTGGACCACGAAAATAGGGAGCAGTTATTTACACTCTCTAACAGTACTACAACAAGGGGACACTGTTAAATTAACTGTCAGCAGATTAAAACAAATAAGAGAAAGTATTTCCCCCTCATTCAGTTCATAATTAACTTGTGGAATTTATTGCCAGAGGAAGTGGTCAAGGACAGGAGCATAGCTAGTTTTCAAAAGAGATTGGATAGTTTTTTGGAGGATAGGTTCATTAATGGCTATTAGCTAAGTAGGTTTGGGTGATGTAATTTCTTACTGTTGGGGGCTGGGACAACAGGGAATGGATTGCCCATTGTGACCTGTTGTGTACTTCTCCCAAGAGACAGAGATGGGTCACTGTCGGAGACAGGATGCTCGGCTTGATGGACCGTTGGTCTGATCCAGTACGGCACTACCTATGTTTTTATGTTCTAATGTATATTGCTGAATGTTGTTACTTACCTTTGTAAAGAAGGCTGAATTCACCACGAGGCTTCGGAAGAGTGCTTGATTACATCCTTTGCCGAGACCTTCATGTCTCAAATAGCCACTTATGAGGGCTAACTCTGTTAATCTGTCCTGTCTGATAGAATTTCTGAGGACTCATTTACACAATGGCTTCCCCTGGAAAGCAACCTGTGCTGTCAGGGTTGCTCAGCATGCATTTCCGTGCCTTGCAAACCTTTCGCACGACACCCCAAACCAGCAGAAGCTGTGCTCTGTTTTTGCACCTTCTCAGATGGGTGTTGTGTGAATCAACCCGTAGCTGTTTTCATCTGTCTGTGAAGGTGAAGGATGATCTTTCCAGTGTCACTAATTTTAGCCTTTGGGGAAATGGGAGGGATTTGGTCCCCTCTAGTTACTTTCCCCCTAACTACCACTTGGGATAAACAGTATTTTATTGATGCGCTCATGACATCATGTGCAATGGTGCATGCTGTTAGTAGGGTGCCAGGGTTTTGTAATTTTTCAGGAAGGATGGATATTAAGGGAATCCTGTAACAAATATTAAGGAGATGGATCCCCGTGGCAGAGCCTTCTGAGTACCAATCACACCATTCCTAGTACAGTCTGGAGGTTGTACAAAGCATCCAAGATTAAGAATATCTTGGGCAGTATAAGGGGATTGTGTGAGAAGTGATGAAATTCCTGTATGTTCTCTGGTGCTGGCACCATTTCCTGGTCCTCCTTCCACACTTGCTCAGTTCTTGCTCCTTGTTCCACAGTCAGGAAGGGTGTCTTTTGGAACCTAAGCTGGCAATGGAGGATGTATTGGTGTAGACCAGCGGGTCCCCAAATCCTGCCTGCCTGACCCTATTCTGGACTTGAATGGAATTCTATGACCCCCCAGACAGTAACCTCAGCATACAAAGTGTAGCATTGTGACTCCATCTGCATATGGAGCAACCCCACTTGGTGTCCTGACCCATAGTCTGGGAACCTCTGGTCTGGACTGAGAGTTCATGAATATTGTCAAATTTGTACATTGGTTGGAATATTCATGTCAGTTCTAATTTAGGGGACATATCCAGCACTGCAGCATCGGCAGACGTGGGAATATAGGATTTTCTGCCGTAGAAGAGATCACGCAGCTCTCTTATCCAAAGTCTGTGGTGGTTCGGATTTGGGGTTTTGGTTCAGTGCAAACAAGATATGAGTCTTAGCCTCTCTTTTACTTAGGTGTTCCTGATAAGTCGCTATGGGCAATGTTGCTGTATACACCTGGGAGACGAGCTGCATCTAAATTCTGAACGATTTTCAGAGGGAGAGTGGTGGGCTCAGGACGTGACAGCTAACAGTGAAGGAGTAAATGCTGTGCAGGCTATTTCACTGGGTATAAATGGACAGATGCAGGACTGGCCACCCCTGGAGCTGCTCTGGGAGTGCACCCCCTGGTCCAGCCCAACAGGTTGCCCGGCCTGCAGTCCATCTGCATGGGGCCCCTCCCCACACCATAGAGTTTCTGGGCAGATCACCTAATGCTCTAGGCTGCCACCCACAACTCTATGGTGTTACCTGGTGCAACCTCCAGCCAGAAGCAGAGCTTCTGCCAGGGTCCACTGAGTAGATGGACCGGACCGCAGTTCCACCTTGGGATGGTGCCCCGGGTTTGGCCAGCCCACTCTGCTGGTGGTACTCCAGGATGTTCCGGAGCACTGCAAGTGGGGCTGGAGCAGAGCAGACAGCACCTGCTCCACTCCAACATCTGGCGGCACACCTTTAGATGGACAGGCCACCCGGGGCTGGCATGGCCAGCACCGGGGCAGCCCGTCTGTCTAAGAATACCCAGAGTGCCTGCAAAGTGAAAGGGGTAGCCAGCCATTGCTGGTAAATCCAGGGAAATAGAGGCCTTGCGCAAAATGGTGGTGTGGGTTCCCTCCTAACATAACATAAATGGTTATTTGTGAGCCTCTATGTGTTGCGGGAAGCCTTCCCAAAACAATATAGACCAGGATCCCCACATTTGAGGTCTGTGAGCTCCTGTTTTACACTCAAGTTTATTAATAGATCCCATGTTTTGGGGAAACCCTGAAGTCTGCCCCCTTACACCCCCCCACCCACCCCGAACACATGGAGCCATTTGCAATTGCACAGTCTGCACATATCTGGATCTGGCCCTATAGACAGTCAGTGCAATGTGTTAATGGACTGGGGTCTCAATCTGGTTTCATTTCTAAATCTCTGCAGTTCACTTTTGAAAAATGCAGATGAGCAAATAGGTAGAGGGTGAGAAAGAAAGATGCTTATGGGAGGAGGAGGAGGCAGAGGAGGTGGTTACATCGAGTTGAAATGGTTTGGAAACTCCTGATAAGCAGCTTTTAATGTGTTGGTTTGTGTCTCTCCCTTGGACTCAGTAGCTGCCATACTACTGCTGTTTGTACTTGTTTCCTTATCACAAATGCAATCTCACCAGCCAGAACTGTGAGTCTATCTGCCAAGGATTTGTGTCAACAAGAAGAAAGCAGGAGGGGGAGTTTTTTTTATTTCAGCTACAGGAGCTGCATGCTCCTTGCTGTGTTTATTGTAACAAAAGAATCCACTATGCATGGACTAGATCCAGGTGATTAGCTCTACTGCACAAATAGCCTTAGCAGCAGAGTGGGCATCTTATTAGGGCATTTTTAGAGAAGTAGGGGAATCTAGCAGATTGAGAAATCTGCTCTTTAAAAGGTTGTGCAGGGAGCATCTAGACGCACTGGAAACCACCAGCTGTCATTGAAAACAGCGGCACCCGGCGTCTCACACATTATTTTTAAAACCGGATTTGTAAAACCTTGATATTGAGTATCAGCCGCCCTGAGCTGCTCTGTGAGCAGGAGGGCTGTGGGATAAAGGACAACTGAAATAAAATAAACAAACAAATAAATAAATGTGTGAGCCGCTGAGCACTGCTGTTTTCAATGGCGGCCAGCGACTTCCAGTGCGTGTAAACGCTCCCTGTGCAACTTTTTAAAGGGCAGATTTATTAATCCACTAGATCCCCCGCTCATCTAAAAATGCAGAACTGAAAGAAAGGAAATTTGCATTAGAGCTGCATTAGAGAAATTTGCATTAATCACCTGGATCCAGCCCATGCATAGTGGATTCTTTTGTTACAATAAACACAGCAAGGAGCTTGCAGCTCCTGGAGCTCAAATAAAAAACCTCCCCCTCCTGCTTTCTTCTTGTTGACACAAATTCTTGGCAGATAGACTGACAGTTCTGGCTGATGAATCTGAAAATCCAATGGGAGTATTTGTTTCTTCAACTAATACTTGCATTCTTCTGATTCTCTGCCTCTGAGAACTTTAACTTTGCTTCATTCCACCCTGCTCTAGAGTGATCTGCCAGACCCTCACTTGTTGCTGTCTCTGACCAGTTTGTTTATGCACTGCAGTGAAATTGACAAAGAACAGGGCTTGTTGCAGCATGATTCAGCTGTGGGTAAGACTGCCAGTCCCGCACAGCCAAACCCAACAAAGTTCTTTCAACATGCCCAGACACCTGTTTGCAAAGCCAGGTATTCCAAGCTGAACCCCTGATGTAAAGAGAAAAGAGTAAAGTCTGAAGAATCTTCCCTGCCAGTGAGGTGCCAGTGTGGCCAATGGGCAGTTTCATGTATCAGAACTGTACAGTCACGGATCTGTATGTTAGGTGAATGTGGTGCTTCTGTGAAGCAAGGGATTAATAACACTTTCTGAGCTGGGAGCAACCTGTAAGGGCTCCACATTCACAGAGCTCTGTTAGAATGATTTCCAATCCACCTACATACCTCTAATGCAACTAGGGCTCCATGGTGCTCGGCACCGCATAAACACAGCAAGAGAGAGAAGATGGAGTCCTTGTACCAAAGAGCTTATAACCTTAAAAAACCAGTTCAGACCAGCCAGGGGTGGGAGGGGAAAAGAAAGGCAGTAGACATTATTGTACCCATTTTACAGATAGGGCTCTGAGGCGCAAAGAGATTAAGAGACTTGCTCAATATAACACAGGAAGTTTGTGACAAAACTGAACCAGATTCCATAGTTCCTGGCAAGTGATTTAGTCACAAAACCATCCCTGACCTTCAGTATCCCCTTGCTGTTCTAGAGCTGGTCTTCTCCGGAGCAGAGATTGCTTGTTACACTGAACCGTATGGTTGTCTGGTGGTGCAATCAAAGTGAAGTGTGTGCAAGATAGGTTTCTAGCTGGGGTCTGTGGTCTGCGTACTTCTCAAAATGTGGCTATGTGCTGCCTCTTACCTGCTGCATCTGGGAAGGATTATCCACCACAAGAGCTGTGTTTAAAATGAAGAATTGGCTGCTGTGAGCGTAAGACTGAAAGATTGTCACACTTCTTCATTCTGGGCCCCCTGGTGGCTATATGGTGAAAGCGTCAAGTCTGAGCCTGGCAGAGCAGGTGAAGCAAAGGAGTTGAGGGAACTCACATGGCTAAGTTATCCTGACTAGAACATGTAACAACTCCATCTCCAGCCTTCCCAACCATGCAGTGCCGCAGTAATAATCTGAGCTGCTTTCTTTTCCCCCAGGTGTACCTGCTGGGAAAGCCGGGAACTGAAGCAGAAAGGAGCCTGTAAGAACAATGATGTCTCTCGGAGTCAGGAAAGGTAAATCATTTATTTGCCCTCGCTTAGCCCCTCTGTACCGACCTCTTCCTTAAAATCTCTCCTATGTCATCACTGCTCAGGTCTCTGACCCTTAGCTCCTGTGCAGTGTCTGATTAGTCATGGACTTCCCCACTACCCTCACAACCTTATCAGTGAATCATAGGACTGTAGAGTTGGAAGGGATCTCAAGGGTCATCTAGTCCAGCCTCCTGCTCCAAGGCAAGATATCCTCTGCCTACAGCATCGCAGTCAGATGCTTGTCCAGCTGGGTTTTGAAAATAACCAAGGAGGGAGATTCCAAACCCTCCCAGCTTATTCCATGATCCCACCATTGTCCAACAGTTCTTACAGTTAGGAAGTTTTTCCTAATATCGAACTGAAATCTGCATTGCTGCAATTTAATCCCATTCCCTCTTGTTTTGACTTCTGTGACAGTGGAGAACAAATACTCACTGCCGTTTTTGTGGCATCCTTTTTAGTACTATCATGACTGCTGCTGTCCCCTTCAGTTGTCTTTTCAGTAGAAGCAAACCCAACCATCCTCCCATATGGACTACAACTCCCATAATTCCGTAGGAATGTTTCTGCAAGGAGAGCTTCCAGCACAAGTGGCAGGCAGGACCACAATTAGCCCTTGCCACTTGACTAAACATGCCCAGCTCTTTCAAGCTTTCCTGATATGGCTTGTCTTCCAGCCCCTTTATCATCTTCGTTGTTCTCCTCTGAAACTTCTCCAGTTTGTCTATATCCTTCTAGAAGTGTGGTCTGTCTTCTCGGTGGATGACCACTGCAGCCCTGCTCTAGACCTGGCTTCCAAATCTGTGTCCATGTGAAAATATCCATATGCTCACACCCCATGTAGCAGCTTCCTATTCCTACTAGTGGTGGCAGTCCAGCTTTGGCTGCAGCAGTAGTGGCCTGGTCACCTGGTGCACCATTGCTGCACATGGGTGCTCTGTCAACAGTCACATACAGGTGTCCTCAAACTCTGGTAGCATCCACATACATTCACCTCCAAAACTGGGGCACTGGCCTCCAAAAGTGGAACTGTGTGATATTTCCCCCCTCCCCTCAAAGTGGGACAGTCCTGCCTAAAAAGACACTGTGAGGAGGGATGCTAATTCAGTTCACTAAATACGGGGTATTGATGCTGCTGCAGACTCTCCAACCTGCTGCCTGCACTGGAATGCCAGAGCTGTGCTTGCTGTGGCGAGAGATGGCTTTTCTCTCTGTCTAATGCTGCTTGAGGGTTCATGTGGCAGTGTGAGCTGACCCAGCAAAGGTTTATGAGTTCAGCTTTTCCAGTTCCAGGCCAGTCAAATCCTAGCTGAAGGGAGACTAATGGTGGTCAGCTGAGGCTGGGAGAAGTCAGCTAACTATAGTGGGGAACACAAGGGGAGGGGCACAAGACCCTCCATGAATTACTCATGTTTAATCCCCTCCTCTTTTCCCCTAGCCTTTCTTACTTTTATTCCCTCTCTGACACTCCTCAAGCTTCCCCCACCACTCCTGTGCGGCACTCTCCCATGCTAAGAATTAGCACACCCCAGTTTATTTGTGACCCTTTGGTATTTTCCCACCTTCTGTTAAATGTTTTAATTAATCTTAATAATATTTATTTAAGGGAGTGATGTAATTAAGGCTCACGGAAGGATATGAGTGGAGGGGAGGAAACATAGGGTGTCTTTAGACGCAGTGGCGATTGGGTGCTTAAGACATTTGCTACGTGACTGCGTTGTGTCTAAGCACCATCACTATTTTTGGCCACTGGTCTGCCCCTCCGTTAGCCTCCCATTAACTCCGTGTTGGTTGCACGAATGTCTCTGAGCAGCAGCTGAGTGTTTTCCCTCTCCTCGTGGCTAATGTTGTGTTTAAAGGCATCAGGTGGTGTGTTCACAGACATTTCCAGTCTGTCTACCCCAAATCCGCTATTCTGTGCTGCTGCCAGGCAGTTCGTTCCTTGGTGCACACTGTCTTTGGGCTCTCCCGCAGGGGTGTGTGTGTGTATGTGTGTGAGAGAGAGAGTAGTGAAGAATGAGCTGATTAGCTGCAGTGCAGAGTGGAGGATTTGGGGCAAACCCAACTGCTCTCCCACATGAACGACAACTCCCATAATTCTGCAGGAATGCGATGCTTCTGCAAGGAGATCTCCCAGCACAAGTGACAGGCACGACCCTGATTAGCCCCTGGAGATGGAATGGCAGCCATTGTGTCTAAGTACTGCAACATATTAAACACGGGGAAACACGTGTGGCTAAACAATGGTGTCAACACATATTCAGCCACTCCTTTCCATTGCGTCTAAAGGCAGCCATAGTTTGTTTTGTTTGTTTTTCCCCATGAATGGGGTGGTGTTAAGAGAGAAGATCCATCAGTGAACAATATTTCTCCCAGGTTGCCAGCTCTTACAATTGCATCCAGGGCCTTGTGGTTTGGGATTTTCACATAAAGCCCCAGCTGCTGAAGTAATGAGAATTTGAACTTTAATTTTTTTCAAAAGTTTCTTCCCATAGATAAGGAGAACTGAAAGTGGGGGGCACAGCTTAAGGCATTTGAAGGAGTGCTGTGAGGTCAAGGATGCTGCTATGAGACCGATGAGAGCATAGTTAAAGGAAGTCTGAGGAAGAACTGTGAGCTGGATGAGGCGGGTGCACATGAGAGGTCTGAGAGACTACTGTGGCGGACAAGAACACAGCTAAAGGGGGTGTGAGGGAGCACTGTAGGGGCATAGCTAAGTGGGAATGAGCAATGCATGGAGAAGATAATGGAATGGGCCTCCTGCTGCAGCAGTGTGCAGCATATGCACTCCACATTTTTGTGGGCCCCGCTGCACCTATTATGGCTATTGGCTATGCTCCTGGAGCAGTGTGAGGCAGATATGGGTGCAGCCTAAAGAGGGTGTGAGGGAATGAGTGTTGTGTGAGGCAGATGAGGGTGCAGCTAAAGGGGAGTTCTGAGGGAGCACTGTGAGGTGGATGGGGGCACAGGTGAAGGAGGCCTGAGGGAGTGCTGTGAAGCAAATGAGGGGGGAGCTAACAGGGGTGTGAGGTGGATGGGGGCAGAGGTGAAGGGGGTCTGAGGGAGTGCTGTGTGGGTAGATGGAGACACAGGAAACAGGGGTCTGAGGAAGTGCTGTGAGGAGGAGGGGGCTATAGACAGTGGTCTCTCAGTCTCTCTTAGCTATGCTCCCAAGCTGATGCTTTGAAAAGTGGCACAGGTAAGAGGGTGTGGATCATTTAAAGGGGGTCCTTCCCTGTGCATTGCCTGTGTTTCTAGTCCTCCTGGTCTTAAAGCAGGGCTGCTGTGTGCTCTAAAGTCTCAGAAACCAAAGACAAATCAAGTTAACCCAACATTTAGCATTGCCGTGCACAGGTTTCCTTGTGTGGTAAACCCCCAACCCATGGGAGAAGCTAGCGTGAGTGCCTCTCTCTCCTCACCCCCCCACTATTTTATGCATCTGCCCCTTTCAGATAAGGAAATGGTATTCTCTTGGCACAGAGAAACAAAGCAACATGTCTAAGGGGATACAGTCTAGAGAGTGTGGGGTTGCTTTCAAATATGAGATGGGAGACAAAATAGTTAAGATGCCTTTTACTGGATAAACATTTATGGTATGAGAAGCCTGTGACAAGGTAGGTTCAGTGATCTAAGGTCTCCTGAGTCATAAACTATCAGTTTCCCCACTGACTGGACCATCCTGCAATGGTTTCCATTAATCCCCATTGTTCTAGGTGCCATATCTAGGAAGGCCTAACTTGTTTATTTGCATTTCCCATAACTGTAGGGAACAGAAGGAGGAGTTAAAACAATTGAAAATTGTCCTTTTTTCCTACCAACCATGGAATAGCGTTAGGGCAAGTGGTAGACAGGATTAATTTAAGCTCTGTAGCTGAGTCTGAAACTATAACTTAGTTACAGGGTTCTTAAAACAAGTGGGGGGCATGGGCACTGAGTGGCACAACTGAGGAGCACCCACTCAGGTGGAGTGCATGGGGAGGGATTCTAACGGATGGATCCCAGTGTGGCTACTGAAGCACTCACCTTGCACTTGCCCACCACAGACCATGGGAGAGGGGAAAGCACTCTGGTCTGGCCTTTGAAAGTGACATGTCCCGGCATGAGCGCTGGGGAACCTGGGCTCCCAAGTGCTTGCGACCAGTTCATATGACTTGCACGCACTTTCTCGGTTCACGTTCAGATGTGTGCCTCCTGTGTGGCCATGCATGGTAGAAATCTTGTTTAAAAACACTCATAGAGATGCCAAACTGGCCATGAAAACCACCAGTGTGTGTTTCCACTGATGTCACCTGAAGTATCTGTAAGTGCTTTACAATCCAACATCTTCTCCATTCATAGTCCTGACTTGTTACATACCTGAGGAAGGGTCCTGTGTGGCCCAAAAGCGTATACGTTCTCACCAACAGCAGATCACATTTTAATTAATTTGACCAACACAGCAACCATACTCTCTCTCATTCTTTATCAAGTTCACCCCCACAACATCCCTGTGAGGCAGGTCAGTATTCTATACTCAGAAAACCTTCAGTTTAAGAGAGAAGTTAAGGCCCTTATAAATTCAACCATGCTCCAAAAAGCATGGAAAGGAAATGGGAAGTTAAGGCTCCTGCCTTAACTTCTTGTGATGTAAGCAGTAAACATGTTGTACAGTCTCGCATATTGTGCTCGCTTACAACTTAGGCTCCATACTCCCACACTTTGCCTTGGTCCTGCAGGCCCAATTAAAGCACACAAAACTATTTCTTCACATACCCTGCTCAATGGTGGCAAATCACTGGGTTGACTTTTTTGCCACTCACAGAACTGGTGTTGCAAGTTATAACTGCACTTCGTTGGACAAATGTATGTATGTTGCATTAACAGGAGAAAACTACAAGAAAAAAACTGAGAGGTATCCCCTCCAATTATATCATTATATATGGGAATAATGATATATTCCCATATATAATGCAAAAATTAAAGCAAATATCTGTGGAATCTAAAGCATTGGTTAGGACGTTAAGAACAGACTGCCGAACGCTTCCAATGCTTTATTTTGTTTTGAGAACAATTAATTCTGAATGAGGGGGAATATTTGATCAGAAAAGCAAATTTTATTGCCTAATTGTTCTAAAAGGTGAAACCCCATGGCAAACAGACCATTATGTGAGGGAAGGGAAACGCGTGCACACAAAAATATGTGCATGCATAAATGAATGACTGCATTTAGGGTGAAAAGAGAAATAACACATAACTACTTGAACACAGCCTTAACATTTCTTATGCATGTTGCAGGACTGTATAGGTGTCCTATGCAGCCCTGCAACATGCATAAGAACTGCTAAAGTGGTGTTAAAGTGGCATTAGTGTTATGTTTGTTTTCACCCTTACAGATGTAAAACAGTGACAGAAGCCACATTTACTCACACCTTCAACTGCATACTACTTCTCATACTTCCATCTTGCACTAGGACCAATAAGGAGACCTAAACTTGTGGAGAGGCAAGTCCTTCACATAGATTATGCAGTTCCCTCCAGGTTCTTTAAGACTTTACCTGGGTTTTTTTGTTTTGTTTTTTAAACTGTAGCAGATTGCAGACTAGAATAAGAGGGCTGAGCTGAGCCCTTGAGCATTGCTATTAATTTATGTATTATTATTATTATTATTATTATTATTATTATTATTGTTTTATTTATTTATGCCATTGTAAAAGGGCCAAGCCCCTGTTGGCGTTGTAAGAGGGCTTAGCCCCTGAGTGGTGTTGCCACCGTAAACAGGAAGCAGAAGCAGCTGTAGACTGGGTGTAGCTAGAAAAGCCCAGACACTACTGAAGCATGGCAAACAGAGCTCACTCTGCTCTTGGACTCAGAGCAGAGAGAAGCTCTTTGGAGGTAACTGAGCCTATGTGACTGATGAAAGCTACTTAGAAGAGTGAGTAGCTTGGACAAGATTGGAAAGGACTCTCTACTTAAGATAAAGAGCCAGAGGTTTGAAAGAAGTAAAGGTATCTGTGGCTTGCAAGGACTTGGGGTTGGTTATGAAGGACTTCTGCGGTGTTAAGACCTCTGGAGACTAAATAAAGAAGTGTTGGAATTAATTCTCAGTGCAAGTTGGTAATTTTGTGCCCTGATGCTGACAATATTTCTTACAATTATTTTTTTTACAAATTCTTACTATCCTACCCCCTCCTGCCACAGGCAGCTCAGCAATACTCACCACCCGGCACCTCAAAGCTGCTACATAAACCCTATCACATTTGATCTCCAAGGGGCCAGTTTAGAGAAAGTAAGCAATTTTATATTATGATGAACACATCACACAACAATGGCCCAGTGATTGGGGGGCAGGGGAGGAAGATCAAACAAGATGGGACAGGTGCACACCCCTACCCGCACACAGTTTGGCCTGTCCCTGTTTCACACCGTTTCACACCGAGGGGCGAGTTTCACACTTAGGGGCCCGCCCCAGCAAAAGCCCAATCGCCCGCCAATTTAAGAAGTGATGGCTGAACCTCCAAACAGCGGGTGGTTCCTGAGCACAGATACCCATCAGTGTGAGACTCCAGAAGAAGGTCTCAAATATATCCAGGGCCTAAACTGTTTAGGACCCTGCACGGGGCTTGCTGGCTTGCAAAGCCTTGTGCTGAGGGGAGAGAGCATGGATCCCAGCTCTCCACCACCCCTCTTTCAGGGTTTTGCAAAGGAACACCCTGACCCGGCTTTGCAAGGGGCTGCCCTGGCCTGGAAAGCTGTGACCTAAGGGGTCCAAGCTCTCCTGTCCAGGCCCTCAAGCGGCTGCCTGGTCAGTTTCAGGCTGAAACTGACCAGGCAGCTGCTAGGGTCCACTCTGGCTAGA
Source organism: Sphenodon punctatus (assembly GCA_003113815.1). Classification (NCBI taxonomy): domain Eukaryota; kingdom Metazoa; phylum Chordata; class Lepidosauria; order Sphenodontia; family Sphenodontidae; genus Sphenodon; species Sphenodon punctatus. The sequence continues at coordinate 1,414,469 of QEPC01012768.1, forward strand.
GCTGAGTAGCCCTTTGCAAAGCTGGCTTCCCATGGGAATCCCCTGACATGGGGGTGTCTGCCTGCCAGGGCAGCCCCTTGGGAAAAGCTCCCTCAAATTCCTTTGCTTGCAAAGACCTGCATTTTTTTTTGGGGGGGGGGGATTTGCACTCTCTCCCCCCTGTGCAGGGATGCCCTGGGGGGGATTTTCTGAAAGGGCTGCCCTGGCAGGAGATATGGGGGACCCCCCCCCTGCCAGGGAAGCCCCTTGGGAAAAGTCCCCCAAGACCCTTTGCAAAACCCTGTGTGTGTGTGTGCGTGTGGAGAGAGAGAGCAGGGATCCATGTTATCTCCCCCTGGCACAGCGCTTTGCAAAGGGGGGTGGGGGGTTTCCAGGAGGTTTCCCTGGCATGGGTTGTGGTGGATCCCCCTTCCAGGACAGCCCCTTGCGAAAAGCCCCCCAAGCCCTTTGAAAAGCCCTGCATAGGGGAAAGGAGCAAAGATTCCTGATCTTTTCTCCCGGCTTTGGGTGGCTTGCAATTTAAAGCCCTGAAAGACGGGCGGGGGGCTTTTCCCTAGGGGCTGTCCTGGCAGGGAGAGTGGGGAACCCCCCTTCCAAGGCAGCCCCTCAGGGAAAGCCCTTCAAGCCTCTTTGCAAAGCACTGTGTGGGGGATAGGGGTGTACATGTCATTTTCGTTATTACCATAATGATAACAAAAATTGTCATTTTCATTATTGTTAATGCAATGATGACTAGAAATAATAACAAAAATAGAAATGAAAACGACATTTTGTTTTTGAAATAAAAGGAAAAAACTGAAAAACATATTTCTGGCTATAACGTTTTTGTTCCTTTTTCAATTCTGATGAAACTTTGGGGAGATTTTACCCCCAATGGAGGGCACTTGTGAGGTTCGGAGATGGATAGGGATCGGGATTCAAGGTTAGGAACGGTCCAAGGACCCACAGACACTATGAACAACGAGGTTGTGCCTGGAAACAAACCCTCGGGATCGTATAGGGCCTCTAGGATGAATAATCCGCAGCCTGGATCATCATGGGGTATCTGGAGTGAGCGCACACCTGTTGCTGTCACCAGAAAAGTGCTGTTGCAAGGGGAGAGAGTGCGCTGCGAGACAGGGGCTTTTTGGGGACTGCTGCCCCATTGCAACTCCGTGAGAGCGCCGGCTCACCCCAGACCAGAGTGAGCTGTGGGTGGGGGGCATTGTACTGCATTGTTCCTTTTGATAAACCTCACCTGTTGCCCATGCCCACCAGTGACCTGGCGGAGAGGGTGCGTGGGATTGGCCGGTTGCCCTGCCTGGAGCTTGAAAACTGAGAGCGGGGAGCACCCGCACTGAGAAGCGCTGTTGCAAGGGGAGTGAGTGAGCTGCAAGACAGGGGCTTTTGGGGGACTGCTGCCCCATTGCAACTCCGTGAGAGCGCTGGCTCACCCCGGACCAGACTGAGCTGTGGTTGGGGGGCATTGTACGCGCGGCCTTAGGCGCGGGCTGGGCGCTGGGCGTTTTGGACAACGGATTCTACCACACTTTCATCAAGAGAATATAATTTTATAGATTGAGACCAACACATTTAGTGATTGTTTTATTGCGTTTGGCTACCCCCGAGGCGGATGCGCTGTGGGGTTTTGCTTAGAGTGCCTGATATTTTGTAATACGTATTTTTCCCATGACACCTTGAGCTAAGAGAGGTAGGAGGCTAATTGAAGCAGGCTTCCCACCACTTAAATTTAGAAAAATAGACACTTATTTTGGAGCAATGGGCAAGTCCAAATCTAATGAGAGTTTTGCAATCCCTGCGAAGAATAGATATGACACCCTGGCCCTCTTAGAAAGCTCCCCTCCCCCTCTGCTGGAGGAAAATAAGCCTGGACATAGAAGCCTGAGAGATATAAGGGAGGGGAATGCCGGAATGTCACTATTTGTGTTTGGTCAGTCAGATTCTGGGCCTAAGGGTGATAATTCTACAGCAGTATTATTAGCTGATCATGTGGCCATGACGGCCACTACGATGAAATTTATATTCACGAGATTAAACATGCTAGCAGTTAAATTGGATGATATTACAGCTCTTATAAATAAGGCCCCTTGTGAGCTAAGATATAGCAATTCTGCTCAGCCTCCCCGGACTCATGATAGGAAGACAGAATCTCTGCTTGTGGAAGAGGGCTTCTGGAGGGAGAGACAGACTCATAGTGAAGGCCTTGACCATTTCCTATTAGAGCCATGTAGATTGATTGTTCATGCCCACCCCCTTCCACGTGGTAGACTTCCACTATGGACAACTCCTCGTGAAGTGACTGAACATCTCTGAATATTATTACACTTACCTATTACAAGTAGAAATATCAGGCAGATTGATCTCCTATATTTAATGCAATCTGGAAGTGGAGTGAGGATTCATTTTGACTCACTAGGAATTGCTGCAAAGATTTGGGAGGGAAGGCACATCTTAGAAAGACAGGCCATATTTTTGGCCAGAAGTTATAAGAAGCTAAAATGTGGGCTCCCCCCCCCCCCCCCCAAGCAGGAGGGAATTAACAGCACTTGAACAGAGGAAGGAGTGTTAAGTAGAGAAAAGGACCCACTCAGGGACAAATCGCAGAGATCTTCCGCGTCCAAATTGAATGGGGAAGTATTATTGAATTTTAGCCCAGTAAGCGCTAATCCATTCCACACTGAGGGGTCAGGAGACATGGAATTCTTACCAGAGAGAATTAGTGACAAGGGAGGTTCCTTCCTGACCAAGGAACGTGAGGCTCTGGAAGTTTATAGATAGATGCCATTACAAAATCAAAATGTCATTTTAAAAAGAATGGCGGATTTGCATGATCATCTGGTTAAGCTGACGGCTAGTAGTTGTGATGTCAATGGTGGTCCTAAGTATGGGCCACCCTCGAGTTATGAGCAGGTGACCAGGGGAAAAGATGGTCAGAGTAGAAACGGAGGGAGGCAACCCAGCAAGACTGATGGCAATGATTTTAGTCCAGCCAGGCCTGATGAAGGGGGTAATATCTATGTGGACCGCAAAAAAAACAAGTCCGCTTGAACCATCTGCTTGAATGTTTGTCTGTCTTCTCCCCTGTCTCTCCCACTGTCCCCTCTCCCTGTCTCCCCCTCCTTGTCTTTTAGATTATAAGCCACAGGCAGGGACCG
>QEPC01012768.1:1435066-1448904 GCA_003113815.1 Sphenodon punctatus
TATGAGAGATGGTGGAAAAAATGTTTTAATTTTGGAAAACTGATTTTGTGTTTAAATGTGTTGTATGATTGTAGTTTTGTTGACATTGCCAATGACTTTTTAAGTCATGGCAAATATTTTATTAAATAAATTCAATTCAATAAGGTAGAGTCACCTACCTCCTGGCCTGCCTGCAACCCCCTGGATTCAGTAGTGGCGTCCCCAGTCTCTAACTCTTCCCTCGTGGTGGCTATCAGGTTTGATTCTGCAGAATTTGGGCCCTCCTGTTTAAGACAGGGTGCCAAGTCCTGGGCCTCAGAATCAGGTTGGCCAGTAGGCTCCACTCTGTTTGGTTCCCCATGTGAGAGAGAGGCCTGCAGTTCACTCCCTGAGTCTTGCCCTCTCATGCCTTCTGGCTGGGCCTGAGACTCCTCTCTGGTGTTTTCCTGCTCCTTAGTGGAGTTTGTAGGTTGGGATGCAGCCTCTGTGTGGCTCCCAGAGGCTTGCTGCAACCCTTCCCCTCCACCAGGCTTGGTCTCCATCTTTCCATGTTCCTGGGAATGGCCTGGGGCTACAGCTATCTCTGTAGTCCAGTACCATATATAATTTCCCACCAGCAAGTCATGATTAACTGGTTTGGGTGTTACAGCAACCTCTAGGTGCCCCGTGACTCCCTCCGATTCCAGGTTTATGACTGCTGTGGGTACAATTTCCTCAGATCCCAACAGATGGGCAATTTTGACTTTTCTCATAGTGCTGATGTGAACTTCTGGTACCAACTTTTTGTGGGCAATAGTCATTGGTGTCCCAGTGTCTAACCAACCCATACACTTTCCCCCATTCACCTTAGCTGGTCTTAGCAGCCTCTCTTCTCCCTTGGGCAGGTTAGGGAATAGGGAGAGTAAAGTCAGGTTCAACCCCTTCGGGGATGAGGTGGACTACAGATGTAAAATTCACACTGATAGTCCCTAAACCTCCTCTTGTCGGGGGTAGTCGCATACCAGATGCCCCGGTTGATCACAATTAATGCAATTCCTTCAATCTTTATTAGGGGATTGGAAGGTGTGTGCCCTTTGGGGGTCTGAGTGATCCCATCTTTCAGACTTCCATGTCCACATTTGGCCTGCCTTGGGCCGGCTTGGCCTTATTTGTTTGGGTGGTTTTGTAACCATTTTGTTTGTTATGGAACCCATTTTTGGACTTTCCCCCCTTTTGTTTGTGTTCCCCATAAGCTAAAATAGCATTGGCAATATATTCATATGCCCTTTTAGCTGCTTCTGTGGGATTAGTTATTTTTTGGTTAAGGATATGTGCTTTTAACCCTGAACCACAGAGAGTTGAAAACTGTTCCATAACCACTGAATCCATAGCAGTATGAATGGTAGCATTACCTTCCCCATTTAACCATTTAGCACAAAACTGTTTTAGCATGTTACAAGAATCAGCATAAGACATACCCTCCCCCCTTTTAAAATTATGCAACTTCTGTTGGTATGTCTCTGGGGTTACCTGGTAGCTGTCCACTACTCCTTTTTTGAATTCCTCATATTGCCATTCCACCTCTGTCTTAGAACTGACTATATTACGTGCCTTGGCGGTGAGTTTCGGGAGAATCAGTCTGACCCAGAGGTCCTGCTGAATATGCTCCTGGCGGAAGATGTGCTCTGCCATGGTGAAAAAATCATCAATGCATTCATTTTCTTGGTACAGGGGCAGAAGAGTTGAATATTCTCTGATCTGTTGTCTTCTGTCCCTGTCTTGGTTGCTTTCAGAGGGTGGTGGAGGCTGGAATCCTAACTCCTTCTGTGTCTTCAGGAGGTCAAGTTGACGCTGTTCTCTCTCTCTCTCTCTTTCTTTTTGCTGTTTTAGTTTCTCAAGTTTGAGCTCTTTCTCTGAGCTCTTTCTCTTGTTTCAGTCTTTTGAGTTTGAGCTCTTTCTCTTGTTGCTTTAGCTTTTCTAGTTCGAGCTGCATCTGCAGTTTTTCTGCATTTTCTCTTTCCTCCTTTTGCAATTTCATTTGCTCTAATCTGAGTTCATGGTCCAGTTTCAGTCTGGCCAGCTCAACGTCTGTGTTAGAGCCATTTCCCTGGTTGGCTCCAGGTCCTCCATCTCCTGGTTGCTGGTCAGGTGGAGGGGGGAGGGTTGAGTGGGGTTTTGCAAACCAGCACCATTCTGAGCTTGGTTTATCCCTCAAATTCTAGTATAAGCTGCTTAAGCTGCTGTTTAGTTTTCCACTCTGTTTGAAGGTGTCTGTCTTATGCCTCCTTTATCAATTCTGCCTTCAGGAGCTTGGAGAAACCCTTTGGCAGCCCTATTTTGATAACTGGCCCTGACACTCAAAATGAAAAACAAAACAACAAACATAGCACTCTTGCCTGCTTCTCTTGTGTCCAAATCTAAGAGCTGAGTTCCAGAAACAGCTAGTGAAGTTGCAGAAATAGACACTGAACTGAGGAATACAAAAGGTTTGATACCTACTGCATACTCTCTCTTTTGTTTTCTCCTTATGCTTATGATCTACAGTGTGGACAGCCCAGGTAGATCAGGGAAGTGAGGACATGGAGAAATAACATAACATCAGTGAGAAACTATAGTATCCTACCTATGCTAACATGTAATTTGGGAACATGGCCAACTTTTGTATCAGGGGAACAAATGATGTTGACATGGTGTTGTCACCCTTTTGATGCATTCTTGCGCAAAGACCTAAAAACCCCTACATCCATACTGATGTACCTTGAAGGTGATGTGCAAGGGAAACCCCACATGCAACAGGGGGTGGAGGGAAGCTCAGTGTACCCTTACAAGATATTGAACCCTGAAAGAGTGAATCCATATGATCACTCCACTGTGAAATGGTTGAAAACCAGTGAACATGATAGCCCCACAATGCTAACAGAGTGTTTGAAGCAACACATGAATAACTTGAACATGAATCGAGCAAAGGGAAATGAGGTGGGGGTGTGTGACATATCATTACTCCCACCTACGCAGCAGACCACCCACTTTAATATGTTCCGGATACAGGTTGTTTTCTGCATCCTTCACATGTTTTGGAAGGGGGGAGCAGTGATGAGGACTACTGGGCTACATGTAGACTACAGGTCTAACAAATATGTAAAGGTAATGGTTAAACATGTATGTAATGTGAAAGCTGAGAACTGGAAACTCACTTCATGCAATGGAGAACTGCTAAGTTCATGACCCTGAGTGATTGTGTAATCAGACAAAGCCCAATACTTCTCCAGACACTAGCAATAGGCCATTTAGTTGCAAATGGATTTCTTCTTGTGGACGTGATTGAAAGCACAGAGTCACCTGGCTGGAAAATCAAACAAAGGACCCTGGAAAAGTACTTAAGGGGGAAGACAAGACAAAGGAGGAGTCTTCAGCTTGAGCTTCATCTGCATCAGAGCTTCATCTGCATCATCATCCATCTTGGGATCATCACCTCTTACCAGCCAGAGAAGGGCTGCACCAAACAAGCTATGAAGTAATAAGAACTGATCAATTGGAAACCCTACGACTTGTACCCAGCCAAGCTCGCTACTGTCATGGGGATTGGGGTGACTTACTGTCCCCAAAGCTTCCCCTTCTTCCTCCCAGCCTAGTTGTGGCTCAGAATGTACCCTCTGGTTCTCTGACCACCTGTAGCTTAGGAGGCCTCTCTGTGAAGATAAACTTCTAAAGAAAGGTCTATCTAGGTGTTAACCCAGAGCGCCCCCACACTTTTGAACCCCCCCCACCCACAGAACACAAGCATGCAAGGCTTGATAATAAGGGAAGGTATTATAAAACAATTTAAGATTAAGACTTAGAGAGTGCAAGTCCCAAATGAAATAAAGTAATATAAACGCATGCTAGTTACACTGGAATTCCTTGTCTGTTCTCTTACCCTAAGTCTCAGGCCGCTTTTAGACAAGACAAATTTGCGCATGATTGGTGAAAAATGTGCATGTTTTAATGCTTGTTTAAACACCTAAACTGTTTTAAATGCGCATTTGCCATGATCGTGTAAAAGTCAAAACTGTTTTGAATGTGGTTTTTAAATAATGCGCATTTTAAAAACCGTTTAGGTGTTTAAACGAGCATTAAAACACGCACATTTTCCACCAATCGTGCACAAATTTGTCTCGCCTAAAAGTGGCCTCAGTCCAGAGTGTTTCCATTAATCTCGGCCCAATGTTGAGAGGCTGGATCCAGTTCTTGGAGAGTTTCATGGAAGTCTCTTAGTTCATGCTGTTGGCTTCAGTCTCTCCTGGCTGTGAACTCTTCACTTCCAAAATGGAGACTGTCTNTCTGTCCTTTAGGTATTTGGACCCACCTAGACTTGTCGCCATGGTGACGAATCATCCACTCCACCTAGTCATTGCATTGGTTCTCCTGTCCCAACCTGTTTTACCAGGTTTGGGCTCACAACCTAATTTCCAATTTAAGATACAATTTTGCTTCACATGTACGTTGTATGTTGATGTTTCTTATTTTGTCAGAAACATCCCTGTTAACCCATGATCCCCATGACACCAACCCCATTGTGTCTAAAAGACACTCAGGGACTGGAACAGAACCAGAGTCAGAAAACTTAGGGGGAAACACCCTTTTAGAGAAGTGACCAGACCATCACCTGAATATTTGTGTTGATCTTTTGTTAGAAAGCAATTCATGAATGAGTCAGGTGAGCTTCCACAGGGGATGCTGTAAGCATGGCTGCCCAATTTAAGCTGGCCACAAAATCATCCTGGATTGTGCTTCTGAGTTTCCCAACTTGTAAATGTCTGTAGGAACTGGGGGAAACTCCTCTGGGAATAGGAAAGAGGAAATCAGGACTCATTATTGTTGTTCCCAACTGGACAGGCACTTGGTGCATCCTATTGACAGCAGAAGCTTTGTCCTTCCTGAACAAGTTCAGTCCTTTTCACCCCCTAACACCGTCTCCTCTTCCTCTTGTATCAGGTGGGGCAACTCCACCAACTGACGAGGATCGGAAGAAGATCATAATGCAGATGAAAGTTCGGACCACACTGAAAGGGGACAAGAGCTGGATCCACCAACCGAGCTCAGACAGTGAGGAGGAGCGGAATTGTAGCTTGCTGTGAGTAGGGTCACCCACTTTCCCTGCCCCAACCCCAAATCTGTTGCCCTGTCCTTAAAAAAATCAATTTGTGGACTCCTCCCTCTCTGTCTGCCTCACTTCCTCCATTTCTGCCATTCTTGTCTCCAGAGATCACATGTGTTCTTCAAGGCTTGACATGGCTCTAAGTTCACCCATGCTGCTATCATATTTAGCTGAGGTAAAATGGATGTGCAGCACATGCAGAGCACTGTCACAAATGTGATTCTCTTCTCTTTCTCCCCCAGACTTTCTCCATTTAGGTCTGTCAGCACAGCTGGGGGCTCTTCAAACTCAGCACTGATTACATCCCAGACTCGCAGGTAACCCTGAGGAGCCCTCTTGGGTGATCTGATGGAAGAACCATGTGTTCTTATTGCAGCTGCTGTGTGTGGGACATTCCCTGGCCACCCACCATCAGGAGTTATTACTAGCTGTAAAATGTTATCCTGGAGGAAAGCTGCACCCATTTCCCTCACCCCAATGTGCTGCTGCTCTTTTCATGTGCCCTACTGCAAACTGGTACATGCAGACAGACCCCTGTCCCCAGCGTGAGACAGTGCCTACAGAATCAAAGCCTTTGAATGCAAAGTGAGGGTGCTTTAGCACCAGTTGCCACCCTCTTGCAAACTGCAGTCCTGTTGCTGGGCAGGGCCAGGCAGCTGCAATCTGTACTCTGTGATCATAATTTGGTAGGAGTGGGCTGCTGCTTCCTCTTTCCTGCATGTTCTGTTGTCCACTTGCATTAAGTTAGCCCTTTCATCTACATCCTAAGATCCCCGGGCTTTCTAGATTGTTTGTAAAGCTGGTTGTGTATCATGGTGTTTGGTAAATGCTAAATGCAATGTTTGTGACATCTGTCATGGGACCCTTGAGGGCTGGGTTCTTCTTGCACTGGAAGAGGAGGGACCGGCATTGGCTGAGGGAAGGGAGAGGTCAAGGGGCCAGATACGGTTGTGATGAAGGACAGAGCAGTGCCAACACAGGGACAGATGCTGTATTAATGGAGCATGAACAGCAGAGCGTCAGGACTCCAAGTGACCTCTGCGAATGGAGTCAGCCTGCCTGACTGATATTTGATATACTGTCAGAACTATCTGTGGTTGCAGGGTTGTATTTAAAAATGGGATCACACAGGCAAAGATGTAGGAAACTGCTGGTCTACAGGTTGGGTGAGCACCTTTCCTGAGGTACTGTCAAGTGTGGGTCAAGGCAGGCACACTGTCAGACCCAGCTTCTTAGGCTTGGGACAAACTGAGCTTCCTCTCAGTGCGTGGCTCTGCCCCATGGGGTGCCAAGACATCACAGCAGTCTGGGCCACATTGGAAAACAGTGGAGGTTAAAAAATAGATCACGTTGCCATCGCCTACCTTTATCCTGAACTCTCGAATCCTCGATTTTCATGCCATCCTTGGCCACCTGTTGTCTTCTGATGGTGTAGGCTTTGGGACAAGCCTTCCTTCTGGCTTGGAGAACTGGGAGGACTGAGTTAGCTCCCTGTCCTCCGACAAGGTGAATCAGAAGAGAATGAAAGGGAAGAGAAGGACAGGACAAAGGAGAAGTAGGAGGGAAAGGGTTTGGTTTTGGAGCATGAAAAGAGGAAGGGGGAAGAGATGGGTTCAGTGGGGGACAGGGGGAAAGGGTTTCTTTGTTGTCTGCAGACTTCTCTTCTGCCGTGCTCCTACCTACTTTCTCCTCTGTTCACAAGGAAAGCAAGGTGAGGTGTGGAATCATGCCAGAGCTCAGACAAACTGGATAGAAAAAAGAAGCAAATTACTTTAGATGTTTGCATTTTTAATGACATTTTAAATTTTGCTTCTTTGTGGACCTCTCCCCCAAAGAGTTCCGAGACCCTCCCAATTCCCATGCCATCACCTACCATTATCTGGAACCCTCTTCATTTTCATGCTGTCCTTGGCTGCCTGTAGTTTTCTAGGGTAGGCTCCCAGTCCCCAGACAGCCAAACGTCTGTCCAAGCAAACAGGCCCTTTTTAAAAAGTCTGACCAGTTGCAGGGCTGCAATGCAAGCAAAACTGGCCCATTGAGACCGGCATCCCTAGTAGCTACACCCTCTCCAAAACAGCCAAAACGCCTGTCCAAGGAAACAGGCCCTTTTTAAAAAGTCTGGCCAGTTGAAGGGCTGCATTGCAAGCAAACCAGGCCCATCCAGGCCAGCATCCCTAGTAGCTACACCCTGTCCCCGACAGCCAAATGTCTGTCCAAGCAAACAGGCCCTTTTAAAAAAGTCTGGCCAGTTGCAGGCCGGCACTGCAAGCAAATCAGTGTCAGGACTCATCATGGTCGGGGGTGGGGGCGGGGCCGCTACCGCTGGACCTGCCGGGGTCCTATAGCCACGGGAGGCCGGGGGCACCTGACATGGAAATGGAGTGGCACGGACCCACCCCTTGTGCACAGGACAACGCGGGGGAGAGACCCAGTGCTGCGGAGGCCGGACTCTGTAAGGAACCGCGCTTCAGGGCCATGCCCTCCCCATCCGCCACTGCCTCGCTCCTCCGAGAACGCCCCTCCCCCCCATGACGGAGCTCCGCGGTGTACCTCTGTCAACTGACCCGGACGGGGAAAGCCCCAACGCAGGGGTAGCACTGCGGATAAATGCCGCACCTGCCATCGAACCTGAAAGCGCTGCCACACACCCCTCCGCTGGCAGCGAACTAGGGGGCTGGGCCAACAGCGGGGCACACACATCGGGAGTCGTGCCCGTGCGCCGCTCTGAGAGACTGCGACAACGCCCGGGGCATTAGTATAAAGCTCGTCTTCAGACGAACCTCAGTGCTGGTGATCGGAGCCTTGAGCCCGTGAGACTGGCCCCCTGTTTGCCTACTTTGATTGGCGTGACTACTATTGTTTGGAGAGAGGTTGTGGTACGAGTGGACTGTGTGGACTGAGAGGCTGTGGTGAGTGCGTGGATGAGTGTTTGGAGTGAGAGGGGTGTGGATTCAGGTACGAGTGTCAGTCCTTGGGGTTTTGAGGAGCACTACAACTGGGGCACATCCTGTGCGTGCAAGACCTGTCCTACCCTTCCCCCTCCCCTGGGCCGTGCACACTCCCTTTCCTCCCACTGTGTGCACTCTCCCTGTACCTTCCCCTTGCCCTTGTATGTGTGGTCACCTAAGCAGCAACCAGGGCGTGCGCTCACCTAGATGCCCTGTGATGAAACAGGCTAGGGACTAATCACCCCGATAGCCCTATCCCAACCTGAGGGCTTGTTTTCCAGGCACTGCCTCGCTGCTTTCCCATCCTTACGGGCGTGCGTGTGCTTGGTTTTCCCTTGTTCCTTCCTTGGGGATCCTCCCCCCCGGTCCCAGATCCTCACAGTATCACCAGCATACCTTCCTTTCCTCCCTCCTAGCCCAGCCTCGCCCCCTCCATGGAGCAGCTCTCAGCAGAGGTGCAAGAACTGACTCATATAGTAAAATCCCTGGCGATGGAGGTAAAAGACCTTAAGGACCAACAGGCCAATCAGGGAGCGGCGGCACCCCCCCCCCAGGCGGCAGGTCCGCCCCCTACGGACCCCCTGGCACCCTGGGCCCGGGAGCCAAAGGGGCCAAAAATTAACAAATATGCCAGAGACAGGCGACAGTTTAAAGGGTTTCTGGCATTGTGCAAATTAGCATTTTCAATGCAACCCCACACCTACAATACCGACACCCGAAAGGTGGCCTATATTATAGGGTTACTGGAGGGGCATGCCCTGGCTTGGGCAACTCCCTTGCTCACTAGTAAGAGCGAACTATTGCAGGATTATGCAAAATTTTGCAGGAATTTACTTTCCTATTCGACTATCCTCATAGGGTACGGGATGCGGAGACTGCTATTGTAGGGTTAAAACAAGGGCAAGGGCCACTGCTGGAGTATGTAACGAGGTTCCAGCAGCTGGCAGTAGATCTTAACTGGCCAGACCATGTTCTGCGTGTGATGTACAGGCGAGGGCTGAGCGAGGAGCTCAAAGGCCAGCTCGCCATTACCATCCTGCCAGAAACCTGGGGAGAACTCATCGATCTGAATGGTGACCCTCACCATTCAGATTGATGAGTGCCTGGGAAAGCGGAGATGGGAGCGACGACAAGAACCCTTCCGACCCGTTGCGGTACGGGGCCCGGCCTCTCCCGCTGCTAAGGTAGATCTGGGGCGGGAGGCAGAGCCTATGTAAATTGGGACCTCCCGAGGACCCTTAACGTCCACGGAGCGGGAGCACCGCCGACTTTCTCAACTGTGTTTTTATTGTGGAGAACCTTCTCATTTCGCTCGAGAATGCCCGTCGCTACCCCCAAACCGCAGGGACATGGGAATAGCTCAGCCCCGGGAACTGTAGGGGGGTTCCCGGGGGCACAGGAACTCACCGTACCACCCGTGGTGCGTGCACTAGGCACGGACCCTGGGGAGACCCGACACATATGTCTCCCTGTTACCTTGGGGATCAACCCTTCCTGGAGCCTGGTCACCTGGGCCCTTGTCGATTCAGGGACCTTGGGGAACTTCATGGATCAAGGGTTCCTCCAGCGCTACGCTATTCCCCACATTCCCAGGCCCGCCCCTGAAGAGGTGCACACCATTGATTGATTCCCCCCAGTTCGGGACCCATAATCAGGCAGTCCAGAAAGCTCCAAATCACTATAGGAACCCACACCGAACAGATGCACTTTGATCTTGTTGCCTCCCCTATGTTTGTTGTGGTCTTAGGGATACCCTGGCTTCGTAAGCATAATCAGAGCATACATTGGAGCCAAGGAACAGTCAANTGCCTCCCCTATGTTTGTTGTGGTCTTAGGGATACCCTGGCTTCGTAAGCATAATCAGAGCATACATTGGAGCCAAGGAACAGTCAATTTCAACGTGGACCACTGCGCAACTGTCTGCATGCAAGCACCGCCACCTCGAGCCTTCATGGGCATGCAGCCCGGAGAGCAGGCGGACAAACTGCCCCCTCAATACGTGGAGTTCCAGGAGGTGTTTAGTAAGACCGAAGCCAAGACCTTGCCACCCCACCATCCCTATGATTGTTCTATTGAATTGCTGCCCGGCACCGAACCCCCGTATGGGAGGATTTACACGCTCTCCACCCCAGAGCTAGGGACTCTGGAGGAGTATGTGGAGGACAATTTACGGTGAGGGTTCATCAGACACTCTACGTCCCCAGCTGGGGCACCCTTATTTTTCGTCCCGAAAAAAGACAGTGGGTTGCGCCCCTGTATTGATTACCGCGGACTTAATGCCATCACGGTCAAGAATCAGTACCTGCTTCCCTTGATACCGGAACTATTGGATAGACTACATGGGGCAAAGATATTCACTAAACTTGATCTCCGTGGCGCCTACTACCTTCTGTGCATTCGCCCTGGGGACGAGTGGAAAAAGGCATTTCGCACACACTACGGACATTTTGAATACCTTGTAATGCCGTTTGGCCTGGCAAATGTCCCAGCTACGTTTCAACACTTAATCAGTGATGTACTCCGAGACATGTTGGATACCTATGTAGTCGCCTACTTGGATGGTATCCTTATCTTTTCGAACACATTGGCAGAGCACATCCTCCAGGTATGAAACGTATTACAACGGTTGCAGCAGAACCGGATGCTCTGCAAATATGAGAAGTGCGCGTTCCATGTTACCACCACTGAATTCTTGGAGTTCATTATTTCCCCCCAAGGAATAAAGTTGTACCCCAAGAAGGTTGATGCTATTGTCCAATGGACTCCCCCGTTGTCAGTTAAGGTCCTCCAATGGTTCTTAGGGACCGCCAACTACTACCGCCAGTACATTTCCAATTATGCCAAGCTGACAGAACCCCTGACAACCTTGTTGCGAAAGGGAACCCCATTCGAGTGGAGCCCCGACTGACAACAGGCCTTTGAATGGATCAAGGCTACCTTCATAAAGGCGCCCATTCTACAACACCCTCACTTCGATTTGCCATTTACCGTAGAGACGGATGCTTCTAGCATAGCTATTGGAGCCATCCTCCTCCAACCTGGACCGGAGAGAGACCACCTTCTGCCCTGTGCCTATTACTCGAGACAATTGACGAGTGCCGAGAAAAATTACACGGTGTTGGATCGAGAACTCTTGGCCATTAAAGCAGCTTTCGAGGCTTGGAGGCACTATTTAGAAGGTGCCCGGTATCTGGTCACGGTGGTTACAGATCACCGTAACTTAACGTACCTCCAGACCACACGCGTTACTACGGCTCATCATGGGTGTTGGGCCTTGTTTTTCACTCGCTTCCAGTTCCAGATACGCTACTGCCCCAGACATCAGAATATCTTAGCGGACGCCCTCTCACGGTGCACCGAGGAGGGAGAACCCCCTGATAATCAAGGAGGATTATTGTTAGATGCCCGAACCTTCGTTGCTACTCTCCTTACGTTTGGAAGTACACCCAGCACCACGGAGCCGCACTAACTCCTAAGGCCCACAAGGGACGAGACGAATTATGGTACTATCAACAGAAACTTGTGGTACCCCCAAAGGTGCGTAAAGCCTTGCTTTGGGGACATCACAATGCCCCCCTCGCAAGACACCCAGGAATACGACACACCCTTGCCCTAGTACAGAGACACTTTTGGTGGTCCACGTTACAACAGGATGTCCGGCAGTACCTCAAACAATGTACGGTGTGCACCTGCACCAAGGTGCCCTGTCAAAGGCCTCAGGGCTTACTACAGCTTTCTCCCTTGCCACGGGGACTNTGACAACCTTGTTGCGAAAGGGAACCCCATTCGAGTGGAGCCCCGACTGACAACAGGCCTTTGAATGGATCAAGGCTACCTTCATAAAGGCGCCCATTCTACAACACCCTCACTTCGATTTGCCATTTACCGTAGAGACGGATGCTTCTAGCATAGCTATTGGAGCCATCCTCCTCCAACCTGGACCGGAGAGAGACCACCTTCTGCCCTGTGCCTATTACTCGAGACAATTGACGAGTGCCGAGAAAAATTACACGGTGTTGGATCGAGAACTCTTGGCCATTAAAGCAGCTTTCGAGGCTTGGAGGCACTATTTAGAAGGTGCCCGGTATCTGGTCACGGTGGTTACAGATCACCGTAACTTAACGTACCTCCAGACCACACGCGTTACTACGGCTCATCATGGGTGTTGGGCCTTGTTTTTCACTCGCTTCCAGTTCCAGATAAGCTACTGCCCCAGACATCAGAATATCTTAGCGGACGCCCTCTCACGGTGCACAGAGGAGGGAGAACCCCCTGATAATCAAGGAGGATTATTGTTAGATACCCGAACCTTCGTTGCTACTCTCCTTACGTTTGGAAGTACACCCAGCACCACGGAGCCGCACTAACTCCTAAGGCCCACAAGGGACGAGACGAATTATGGTACTATCAACAGAAACTTGTGGTACCCCCAAAGGTGCGTAAAGCCTTGCTTTGGGGACATCACAATGCCCCCCTCGCAAGACACCCAGGAATACGACACACCCTTGCCCTAGTACAGAGACACTTTTGGTGGTCCACGTTACAACAGGATGTCCGGCAGTACCTCAAACAATGTACGGTGTGCACCTGCACCAAGGTGCCCTGTCAAAGGCCTCAGGGCTTACTACAGCTTTCTCCCTTGCCACGGGGACTCTGGCAACGCATTGGCGTAGACTTCATTGTCGAGTTACCACCGTCCTCGACCTATATCACGATCCTTGTAATTGTGGACCACTTCACTAAGATGGGACATTTCGTGGCGGCTACCGGGCTACCCTCCGCCAGTTACACTGCACAATTACTCCTCCATCATGTGATCAAGCTTGATGGAGTCCCGCTAGAAATTGTATCGGATCGAGGATCCCAATTCACGTCATGCTTATGGAAGGCTCTCTTACAGAGTCTTCAAATAAAGCGCTGCCTCACCTCAGGGTACCACCCGCAAGCCAACGGACAAGTTGAGAGGGTAAACCAGACTCTTGAACAGTATTTAGGTTGCTACACCGGGTACCACCAAGATGACTGATACGATCTATTACCCCTAGCCAAATTCACATATACCAATACCTTGAATGCCTCCCTAGGCAATTCTCCATTTTTTGTTACGTACAGCTACCACCCCGCGTTGTGTGTCCCAGAGCTCACAACCTGTTCCGTTCCTGCAGCCGGAGCCCTTGTCTCATGAATCCGCAAGGCACAAGCCATCGCTAGGACTCTGCTCCAACATGCACGACAGCAATATAAGAAATATGCGGACCAACACCGACAAGGAGCCCCGAACTATGCGCAGGGGGACTGGGTGTGGGTGGATCGACGAAATTACCCATCATCACGCCCCTCAACAAAATTGGATGATCGATACATGGGCCCATTTCCCATATTTCGCAAGGTTAATGGGGTTACCTACCAAGTAAAACTTCCCTCAAACTATTGGATGCATCCTACATTCCATGTTTCTTTATTGAAGGCAGCGCCAGCACCCCTGCATCCGGATACGGGAAAGGTTGTGGCCACTCCTACAACACAAGAATGAGGTGCGGCAAATCCTTGATTCCCGACGACGTCACGGCTGGTTGTGGTACCTCACTGACTGGAAGGGTTACGGACCATCGGAACGCTCCTGGAAACAAGCAACGGATGTGCACGCACCCTGTTTGGTGCGCATCTTTCATACGCGCTACCCGTTGAAGCCATGACCAGTCATCCCCCATCGACCTTGGAGGGGGGGTGCTGTAAGGAACCGCGCTTCAGGGCCACGCCCTCTCCGTACGCCACTGCCTCGCTCCTCCGAGAAC
>QEPC01012768.1:1452894-1481043 GCA_003113815.1 Sphenodon punctatus
CGGGCGCCGCCGCGCTCGTCTGAAAACGGCCTTAGTGACAGGGAACTAAGTTAGTTAGTAACTTAGTTACAGGGAAGAGATTCTGAATGAGGGAGGGAAGGGGATGCACTTTCACTCATGACGTGCCAGGGAAAGCCTGATGGAAGAGGGCAGCAAGAGAGAAGAGGCGAAGATGTTTAGAGGAGCAAGGAAGATGCAAGCAGGTGAGGGTGGGGGCAGAGGAGGAGTGAAGCTCCTGGAAAGGAGTGTGTTTGGATACGAGAGCAGAGAGATATGGGGAAGCAAGGCCATGAAGAACCTTGAAGAGGAAGACCAGGAGCTTGTGCTGAATGCGTTCACGTAGAGGGAGCTAGTGTAGGGCAGAGAGGAGGGGCTGAACATGGTCAAAATGATGAGCAAAGTGGATGACTTTGGCAGCAGAGCGTTGAACAGAGATGAGGGGGGTGAGATCAGAGCAGGGGAGATCAGCAAGGAGGAGGTTACAGTAGTCCAGGTGAGAGATGACTAGAGCATGAACTAGGAATTTTGCTGTGCAAACAGTAAGGCAGGACTGGATTTTAGCAATAATATACAGAGCAAAGCAATAGGATTTGGCAAATGCCTGGATCTGAGGCATAAAGGAGAAGAAGAGTCAAAGTTGAATCCCAGGCTACGTGCCTGAAGGGCAGGCTGGATGCTAACTCCCTCAACGGAAATTGAGAGGGAAGTAGGAGGGGAATGTTCTGGGGGGAAGATAAGGAGTTCGGTCTTGGCCATATTAAACTTGAGTTGGCGGTGAGACATGCAAGCAGAGATGTCAGAGAGAGAGTCCGAGATACGAGACTGGATGGAGAGGGAGGACACAAGAGTGGAGAGAGAGAGAGTTGCGTGTCATCAGCATACAGGTGATATTGGAAGCAGTGAGTTTCAATGAGTTTACCCAGAGAAAGAATGTAAAGGGAGAAGAGAAGGGAGCCCAGGACAGAACCTTGGGGAACTCCCACAAAGAGGGGAAGTGATGTAGAGGAGGTACCAGCAAGAGAAACATTGAAGGAGCAGTTTGAGAGATATGAAGAGAACCAATTGAGAACAAAGTCCCAGAAACCAAGGGAGTGTAGCGAATTCAGACATCAACAGTGTCAAAGGCAGCAGAGAGATCGAGGAGGACAGGAATGGAGTAGAGGCTCTTAGACTTAGCTAAGAAAAGGTCATCGGTGATTTTGCTGAGGGCAGTCTTAGTCGAGTGGAGAGGGCGGAGGCCTGAATGAAGGTGGTCAATGGAGGATTCTGAAGAGAGGAAATCAAGGCAGCGCATGTAGACAGCCCACTCTAGAAGCTTGGAAGCGATGGGTAAGAGCGAAATGAGGGTGATAGTTAAAAGGGTCGGAGGGGTCAAGAGTGGCCTTCTTTACACATATGTTACTTATAGTTATTATTTTATTCATCATATTTTAATGTCTACTAGGAAGAAAATTCTTGTAGTTTTTCAGTTTTCCCACACCCCTAAGCTTGGGCGACCAGTACAATTGTACACTGATGTCCTCCCCCTCTCATCACATCTGCCACCACCTGGCTGGCCAGGCCTTATGCTCGATTTTACAAATGGGCTGAGAGAAAGTGACTCGCCTAAGGCCACTTGGCATGGGTATGATTTGAATGCAGGACTCCTATTTCCATCTCCAGTTTGCCACCCACTAGACCATCCTGGCCCCCAATTAATGGGATGCTGTCAATGTGAATTTTTAAAATAAACTATTTTGGACTGGTTTTCTGACAGAGACCCATTTAAAAATAGCATGCCTTCATTGTATTTGAGCTTCAGCTCTTAGGTATAACCATCTAAGGTTTACAAAAACCCCTTTCCTATGGAAATGTGAAATCCTATCATGTGTTAGAGGAGAATGGTGTCAGTCACATGCATTTCAGCATCACCAAATGCACTCACCCTTCAATGTATGTCCAACCTTGTCTCCCCTGGCCATTCCCCCAGGGATGCTGACATTACTGTTGTTTCCCTAGTGAGATTGTGATTCATTTATTATTTCTGTTCCCTGAGCAGGTTCTCTATGGACAAGCCAGTTCCAGGATACCTCATTAGGTTGGTATGCAGAGCCCTGGGTGAGCCACAGCTGGGAACCCTTGGGTTGTAGATGAAATAGGTTAAGAAACAAGAGGGAAATATTGATATCTATGGACACTGATAATTTCATGTCAGATACAGGGTGGATGCTGGATTGTCCCTTCTCAGTAGGAACTTTTGGGAGGTATGTAAATAGAACAGGGCTGTTGACCACATGCACTGTAGGTCTCTCCTTTCAGTGACGCATTAGGTGTTCTCAGATGCAGATTTTACTTGGAGGCAGGTCTTTCCCCAAACACACACTTCAGAAAAGCAGGTCCTGTTACATCCATTCCTGCCTCAGCATCTTGCCTCCAGCCTGAGACAGAGGATGCTTTCACACATTACCCCAAAATCTGCCTTTTTTTCTCCTGCAGAATTCTAAAAGTGCTTTTAAGTTCTACCTCCCTATTTCCATGTTACAGTCTGCGCATAATTTGCAGAGGGGTGCTGGCAGCAGAGCTAATTCTTTGTTCTGGCAATGTCAAAGCCACAACGCCTGTGTGGCAGGGTCGCGGTAGTGGGTGACAGGCAGGCCCCTCACCTGACCAGAGGGCCGAAGCACACCAGGCACCTGCAGAGGCAGAGCAGAGTGGCAGCTGCAGGTGGCCCTGCCACTTGAAATTGACCACAGCTGGGTGAAATTAAAAAGCCGGCTGGGAGAAGCAGTGGAGCCGGCTGTTGTTAGGATCAACTCCTGGCATCTTGGCCAGACCAGTGGCATGGACCCTGGCAATGTGGTCCATATATAATCCCCCCTTCCCCTGTGCTGGCAGAAAATGGCTGCCGGAGGACTGATCCGCCAATTCAGGTGCATTTTTCCATCCCACATGCACAATTATGCACATTTTTTAATATGCACATTTTAACAGTAGGATTTGGAGACCTGGTCATGCGCATCTTAAAAAGCGTGTTTAGCCCAAAACACATGGATCAGAGCATTCTGACGTGTCCCAAACATCTGGGGAAATAAAAAATGCACAGAAATGTGTAATGTGTAAAAGTGCCCAGAGGCACTGGGTTAGGAAAAGCAATAGATTTATTCACTTCTTAAGTACAATTCAACACGGCACTGGCTGGGTTTAGATGCACAGTCCTGGGTCACACAGTTGCTCTTATTACAAGAAGATAAGAGCCACCCATGCAGCAGGCCTGGGTCCAACATCCCTATGATTAATGAGGGAGGCCTGTAATGTGATTGAGCTCTGGAGAGATGGTGCTGTTTCTCAGTTGAGGCTGTCAGCCATATTTCAGAATAAGGGATACTATGGAACTGAGGTGTCCATTCTGCAGAGCAGTCATGTTCTGAAATAAAGGACATCCTTTAAAAATACTGGCAACCCTGCAATCCTATTTCAACATGGCCTCCTTCCCACCAGCCTGCGTGTTCTTCTGACCTTTCTTGTAATCCTGACTCTTCCACTAACTCCCCCTTTCCTCTTCCTGTAGGGGAGTCTTCACCAAAACCATTGACAAGACACCTCCCCAGAACACACTCCCCTTCTCTGATACAGCACAGAAAAGGTTTGTCTGATCCTGTCCTCAGAGTGAGGCTGTCTCTGTCCTGTACTAGAGCTGGCTGGTATATTTCACATGGGAACTCATCGATAAACAAATGTCTTGTCTTGGGATGGGGTGGGTGTGAAGCTACTAGAGGGTGAGATGGGTGGGGAGAAGCACATAGCCCTATGTTACCATGAATCTTCAAGTGCCCCAGTACTCATGTGAAGTCATTCTGCCTCTCTGTGTCTCCTGGTTATGGGGTGGAGACTGTTTGCCTTAGGGACTTCCAGCTCCGCTAATGACAGTTCTCAGGTGCCTGTGGGAAACCACTTAGGTCTCCTATTCTAGCCCAGGGCAGCAAGTTCTTCAGAGAGACAAATGAGATGGGGTATGATCCTCTAGGTCACTCTGCTTTCACATTCTCTGGTCTAGATTGGTAGGAGGAGAAGAAGAGAGGAAAAGAGGTCCCATTAACCAAGGATGTAATTATAGGGTGGGGCAGAGGGGATGCATCCCCCTGAACTTTCCGAGCAGGGGGATGTGAATGACCAAATCCTGACTCCCTCAACCTTTGAGCTCCAGAAAAGGTATTTCCAGTGTTTAATACTTGTGGTAAGAACAGGACATGGGGAAAAGGAGAACTGAGTTACTTACCCAGGAATTCACCTTCTCCTACCCACCGAGCAGTCTTACATAGGGTAGTTCCTGGCAATCACCAGCACGAGGCATAGATAAATCTCTCACTGGGTTCTGTATAAAGGGGACGACCCCTCCCCCGGAACTCCAGTTTAAATGCTTTCAAAGTAGTGAAATCAACAACAGTCCATATGAATGAATTTAACTAGCCATAACTATACAGGAGTCCAATTGATTGGGGCCTGTAACTTCAACCCAAGAACTACTAGGAAAAATATAGTGAAATAATACAACTTAGAGGCATTGAAACACATAAACTGTGTTTGTAGAAACTAAGACTTGTTAGGCCCCATGACCCAGACCTGGGAAGGAGTCCACTCAAAGGGTGGGAACAGACTGCTGTGCAAGTAGACACTCAGAAGGAGAATTCCCAGCTAAGTAACCCAATTCTTCTTTCTCCAAGTGTTCTCCCCGCACAGCAGTTTTACATAGGGATGTACCAGAGCAGTATTCCCCTCAGGTGGGGTCGTGGGTACCAGAGTCACAGACATCAATTGGAGGACCTGCCTGCCTAGGCCATCTCAGCTGATGTGGATGAGTGTATAGTATAATGCTTAGTGAAAGAGTTCAAGGAAGACAAGGTGGCGACCTTGTGAATCTCATTGTAGAGAACCTGAGCTTGAGACGTTGCCATGCCCCTGAGAATGTGGGCCTTAATGTTCTCAGCCCTGTATGCCTTGACTATGCATTGTTGTAACAGATGGGCTATTGTGGACCTGGAACTGTACGGCCCCTGGGTCCTGGAGCCATAGGCCATGAAGAGAGCTGAGGACTTACTAAAATTGGGTGTTCTGTCTAAAGAAAGGTCTGTAGACAGGTATATGTGGATGGCTCTGCAGATGTCTAGCATGTGCCAGACCTCCTCCTCTGGAGAGCAGGGGTCCAGGTAAATGGATAGGAGATAAATCCCCTGTGCTCAATAGAACAGGGAGTTGACCCTGGGGATAAAGGTTGGGTCCAGGGAGAGCATCATCCTGTCCTCCTGGAAAACAAAGAGATTAAGGTCTACTGATAGTACTCCCAACTCAGACCCTTGACCCTTGTCAAGGTAATGGTCACTAGAAACGTCACCTTTAATGTAAGGAATAGCAGAGGCATAGACGGCAACAGCTTGAACTGAACCCAGTGTGTTCCACACCACATTTTGGTTCCAATTCAGGTACCTGTGAACCACCAGCGGGGGCCTCAGTTTGGTTGCCCTAAGAGACTGTTTGACATGGGGGTGCATTATTGGGTTAGGATCAGGGGAGCAACCTAGCATGGCCGAGACAGCTGCTACCTGTCTAGATAAGGTACTGTGCCTCAGCCCCATATCCAAGCACTCCCTGTAGAGAGGCTAGGAGTGAAGGCACAGGACAGGAGTGTGGGTCAATGCTCCTGTTAATGCACCAGTCCTTAAAGCAGTTCCAAACTGAAGAATGTTTCCTGTTTATGGGTGGTTTTCTGGAGTTGAGGAGGGTGTTTAGAACCTGTCTGGAATAACCTAGAGCCTCCAGCTGGCTGCATTCAGCCTCCACACTTGTAAGCAGAGCAACCCTGGATCTTGGTATGTCAGGGGCCCCATAACTAGGTTGTCTGTTGTCAGATGGAGGTGGAGAGGGGGCCCCTCCTGCAACTGGACGATATCTGAGAACCATGGGTGTCTGGGCCACAGGGGTGCCATCAAAATAACCCTGGCCCTTTCCTGGTGGACCCTGCTGAGAGTCCCTGCCAGAAAAGGGAAGGACGGAAAAGCATACAGAAGTCCTTGTGGCCAAACCTGTGCCAGTGTGTCCGTGGCTTTTGCTCTGGGGTTCCTGGACCTAGAGAAAAATTCCTTCGCCTTCCTGTTCTCCCAGGAAGCAAACAGGTCCAGAATGGGCTGACCCCACCTTTTGCCTATTAACTGGAAAACCTCTGGGTGAAGACTCCACTTGTTGGGGTCTGTTTGTCTATGGCTTAACCAATTGGCCCTCTCATTTAGATATCCCTTTAGGAGGAGGGTCCTGATCAAGCTCAGAGTAGACTCTGATTGGACAAGTCACAAGCGCTGGCACATCTCTTTCTAGGGCCCTGGCACTCAAGGCTCCTTGATTATTTTATGTAGGCTACTGCTGACAAATTTAATTGTCAGGGTGGCTCATTACATCTGCTCCACGTACTAGGGGTCTTGCTCTTAAAAGGGTTAGTCTGACTGCCCTGAGATCCAGGGCACTGATGCTGAGCTTGGATTCCTCCTGGGACCAGAAGCCCTGCATGTTGCAATCCCCCAGGAACGCCCTCCACCCTGCAAGGCTGGCATCGCTCATGATCACTACCCTCAGTGGATCTGAAAGATCCCTGGCAAAACTTCTGGTCCTCCAACGACCAGCACAGGGAGTTCCGGACTGTACCTGGAACAAAGATGCAGTGGCTGCACCTCTCTGCTATTTGTTTCTGATAAGGATGCAGGATGCTTAGGAGGAATAAGTGAAGATGGAATCTTGCCCTTTGGACCAGGTCTACTCATGAGACCATGGAACTTAGCAATGCCACTAGGGTCAGGAGGGGGACCCTGGATGGGGCATGGCCAGGATCCTCACTTGGCCCTTGAACTTCAGAACTCTGTTTGTTGAGAGGGACATCTGCCCCACTGCCATGTCCATCAGCACTCCCAGATGAATGAGTCTCTGTGAACTGGCTCTTTGACCAGTTGATTAGGAAGCCCTGTGTTGCTCTGTTACATGTGTTGTTGAGGCAGACGTATGAAAATGTCATCTAGGTAAGCATAGACGTGGATGCCTCGCCTCCTCGAGTTCACCATGAGCACCACCAGGGGCTTCATGAAGGTACGGGAGGCTGAAAATTAGGGGTGTGCATTTTGAAAATTTTGATAGTTTTTTAAATAATGGAGAAACACTAAAAATGTATTTCCAGCTATATATTTTAAATTTCTTATTCAATTCTGATGAAACTTGGGGCGATTGTACCCGCAATGGAGGGCACTATGTGTACTAAATTTCAAAAAGATTAGATAAAGGAAACCAATTATAGAAGCAATTGAATATTGTGTTTTTAAGAAAAGCTCCATACACATTCCTGGCTACAACTTCTTTATATTCCATCCACTTTGCATGGTACCATAACTTGGCAAGATTATGTCCCTCCATAAGATTATCATTTCTACCAAATTTCAGAAATCTTAGATAAAGTGTCCTGATGTTATAAGCCATTAACTTTAAAATGCATTCACAGCTGTAACATTTTTATATTCCATCCTGTTTAGAAGACATTTGGCAGGAATGTATCCCACACCTTTCCTGTCATCTCTGCCAAACTACAGAAAAATTTGATAAAGGGCCTCAATTTTACAAGCAATTGAAGTTGTCCCCTTGAAGAACATTATTCAACTCAACTCAAATATTTATTGGTTTGGCTATGTGCCATTCACCATAAAACAACAAATAAACAAAAACAGATCAAAGAAAATACAATTAAATCCCATAAATAGGGATTTTAAATAGGGATTTTAAAGACACCTTTTGATAAATATAATGTCCTATCTATCTAAAACTAATATTCAGCAAGTAATTAACCTTGAAGATAAATCTTATAGCCTTCACAGGCTAACAAAATCGTAATAAAATACCATGCTAGAAAAGGGGGACAGGCAGGGATAGTGGAGTCTGCACTTCAGATTTAAACTTTATTCCAAAGCTTCCCAACGAAGGAAGAGCCCCTCATACACAGAATTGGCCAAGCAGAGCATTCCGCCTTAGAAATGCTGCTTCACACTTTGAGTGATAACAGCATCCCTGTCAGCCTACACTTTGAGTGATAACAGCATCCCTGTCAGCCAAAAGGCATGTTAAGAACATCTCCTGGCTGCATTTAGGGATTCCGTCTACAATCGGTTCCACCAACCAAGTTCGTAGGTCTTTATAAAATAAGAAATGTAAAAGGACATGACCAATAGATTCAATTTTAGGGGGACTGCAAAATCGGCAAGTCCTCAGTTTATATGGGAAACCTACATATTTGCCCCACAAGACAGCAGAGGGGAATAGGTTAAATATGGCCAGGGAAAAGGGAACTCTTAGTTTGGCATCCAAGGACATAAGATAATTCGCTCCTTTTGGGCTCCAGGGAAATAAATGATAAATAGCTGCCACCCATTGATTAGCTATTGCTTCCCTTCTAAGCTGAAGCTCCTGATCCTCAATTCTTGACTTAATCAAACCCCAACCCCTACTACAATCCAAATGGGCAAAGAAGTCCTGTGAGTAGTCCAACTGGGCTAGACAAGTGCGGATACTCCTCTCCCAGGGCTCCGCTCGTGCTATACCAAATGCGGCCTGGGAAAGGGGTTCATGTAGCTGAAAAAGCTTAACCCAAAACTTTAGAAACACATCCATGGCCAATAAGATAATGGGGCGGGAAGCTGTTTCAGCTCTAATGAGAGCCACCAGAGCACCACGGGGGACCTGCAAAATCGACCTTAAAAAGGCATTTTGTGCGGTTTCAAGTTCAGTAAAAAACTGGGACCCCCACACCTGGATGCCATAAAGTAATTATGGGATTACCCTTATACCTAAATAGGTGAATAGCCAGGCCCACCAACTTCCCACCGCGCGAGAAAAAGAAACTAAGAATTCCCTTGCAAATAGCATTTGCCTTGGCCATAGCCATTTTATAATGAGCCTTCAAGGAGGCAGACCTAGCAAATGTCACACCCAAATAGATACAAGACTCAACCTACATAATTGCATGTTCAGTCATAAACCAGGCTATCAATGCAGGTTAGAGTTAACAGGAGGGGATTGTTCTCACGTCCTATCTCAGTGGACAGGGGCGTTCAACAAAGGTGCCTCTTGGCGCCCATACTCTTCAATCTCTATATTGACATGGTTGTGGAAGTTCTTAGGGGCCCAATATATCATCCAGTCCACCTGACCCCTTATATCATATCTGCTCTGCTCTATATAGAGACTGAAGAACATGTGCACCAAGAGGCACCTTTGTCGAATGCCCCAGATGTAATTAGATCAGCAGGAACAAAAGCCGACGATCAGTAGAAGTCCGGCCCAATTTCAACCACAGCCGCTCTCTACAAACTGTGTCAAATGCAGATTTAAGGTCCACGAAACACAGAAGCACCCAATTTAGCTCGAACATACTTAGAAATTAGCTGATTTAAGGTAAAAATGTAATTGAGTGTTGATGCTCCCTTAGCAAACCATATCTTTTCACGTGATAAAATATTTTCAGTACCAGATAAAATATTTCCATTGCTGTAAGTGGGCTAATAAGTATTTAGAATATAGCTTCCCGATTATACTTAGTAAGCTTATAGGACGATAATTAGAGGGGTCTTGTACCCATCTGTGACGCGCCCGCCTGCCACGTGTCCCAGAGCCCTGCCGGGGGCACGGTCAGGGGAACCCCAGGCCCCGAGTTGCCCCGTAAACCCGAGACCCTGTGCCCCGCCATTACCTGGGAGGAGGAGGAGGAGGAGGAGGAGGGCGAGGATAGCCATCCGGTCATCACGCTGATGCCGGGCTATGTGGGAGCAACAGGGGCGTGGCAGAGAGGGCGGACGTCATGGACAATACTTCTATTGTTAAAAGGAAGAGGATGGATCTACCCCCTCAGGGGAGGTGTCTCCAATGGAAGTAGGGCTCCTAGCCCCCAGGACAGGGGTAATTCAGACGAATCCTCCTTTAAGGAGGTCAAATATGTCTCGGGATGATTTACTGGGGGAGCTGACTACTCTTCATCTAAAGATAAGGGAGATACGTTCTTTGCAGAGCTCGGTTTTGGACACCTTATTTTAATTCTAAGATTATTTTAATTCTAAGATACATTGGACAACCAATTAATACAATTAATTATTGCATTAATAATGTACATTAATAATGTATTGTATTGTATTAATACAATGTAATGTATTGTATTAATATAATGTAATGTATTGTATTAATGTAATACAATTATTAATACAATACATGTATTAACCAATTAATACATAAAATATTATTTTAATATTATGTATGTATTATTTTAATACATAAAATAAGGACAACCTTTGGACACCCGGGTTGAGGCGGAGGAATCCTCTGATTTAATGGCAGGGCAGAGAGCCCTTTATGCCCCCCTAGGATCCCAACATATGCTCCAGGGCCCATAGATGATTTGGGTGGATCATACCTCCCTGAGGAGGAGCGGGTGACTGGGGAGAGTCAGGACAAGTTAAGCCCTTTTGATCTAGTTAGACGGACTAGTCAGGATAGGGCCCCCATTGAGGAAGCTGATTTTCCTCCATCTAATAGGCAACTTCTCAGTTAACCTCCCAATTTGGAGGATATGTTGATAGCTAATTTGGCTCACCTTGAGAACGGAGCCATTAGACACGAACTGCTGTCTCCCATTAAAACTCAGGACACGGCCCAATGACCCATACACACCTCGTTGCCCCTAAAAATTGCGTCCTGGAATATTGCTGGTTGGAAAGCTAGGAAAGGGGATTTGGATTTTATAAACCTCTTAAAAACCCAGGATATAATCCTACTGCAAGAGACTTGGCTCTCTGAAGATGCGGATTGCCCAGGTTTTGAGGTTTTCTGTTTACATATGGTTAGTCAATTCCCCAAAGTTCGCTCCAGTAGAGGATTGATGCTCCTGGTAGCAGGTAAATTGGGGGCCAAGGCTAGCCTAATTAGTACTGCCTATTCCTGGGTGTTCATCTCGCTGGTCACAAATCCCTATGGTTTATCATTTATTATGGTGAATATTTACATTCCCCCTTGCTCATCCCCTTTTTTTTAATGATGAGGTATAGTCCGATTTGGAGAATTTATTAGTTCTTCTGAAGGCCAAAAATTCTACTGAAGGGCTTTTGATTGTAGGAGATTTCAATGCCCGATTGGGTCGAAATCACCTGCTGAGTAGCTATGATGACTCCGATGAGTCTCTCCCAGTTTTGATCACCCCATTTAGGAGGTCCAGGGGCTTGGTTACCAATGCAGCAGGGGGACATTTAAAAGCCCTGACTGATTCCTTAGATTTGGCCATCCTGAATGGTCATACACCTAGCGACTCTGATGGGGATTTTACATTCATCTTGCATACAGGTTTAAGTATTATTGACTATGCAATAGTTTCGAGTTGGGTTGTCCCATATATTGTAGATTTATCTGTGGGGACTGCTATCTCAATGGATTATCAGCCCCTCTTATTAATCTTGGCTTCCTCTCTGATGTATGGGATAAGAGGGAATTTGGACAATACGGAAGAACAAAACCCAGAGGAAGTGAGGGAAGGAACTCTGGTTAGAATTCCTTGGTCCTCTGTTTTGGCTGAAAAGCTCAGCCAATTCCTTCAGGAGGACAGTATTGTTTCTCTCAAGAAGGACCTTCTCCATTGTGGAGTGGAAGGTTTCTTGGAAATTTTCAGTATAATTGTTGGTATGATATCTTCTTGTTTAGTTAAATCCCCTTCGGCCCACGGGACATCTATTGACCATTATTCAGATAAATAGCAGCATATGCAGTGCCAGTCAGAAGCAGGCACCTGGCATGGTAGGGGGAGGGAGGCTGTAGGAGGGAGAATGGGGAGCAACCCAACAGTCTGACAGACACATTCACTGGCCGATTACTGCATGCTTCCAGCTTTACAGAACCAACTGGTGGTGGCTTCAAGGCAGGCATAGGGGGTGGCCATGAGGCAGGCATTGAAGGGACATAACTGGGACTTTGGGGATAGCATCCCAGCAATCAGGAAACATGGTTTACACATCCAGGCTGACCAATTATCATCACAATCACATCCTGCAGCACTGTGACAGAGGACATAAGAGAATCTCTATTGGCTCTTTCCTAAACAGATACTTCTGACTTCCCTCCCTGCCCTTGTCCGCCTTGCCCCCACCCTCCACACCTTCAAGTCCCTCCTCAAAACCCACCTCTTCCACTCCGCCCTTCCTAAGTCCTGCTAACCATCCTCACCCAGGATTATCACCCACCAGTTATCTGTAAACTCCCAATTTACTGCAACCAAGCCAAGAATGTGTACCTGAGTTCCCGCATCCTTGTGAATGTCGCATCCCTTGTCTCTCCCTCTGTTCCCCCTTCCCTGTCTCCCCTCCCCCTGTCTTTAGATTGTAAGCTCTCGGGCAGGGACCATGTCTATCTTATCCTTTGTAAAGCGCCAGGTACATCGCTGGCGCTATATAAATGCTAATAATAAAATAATAATAATAATAATTAATAATACGTGCGGGAGAGAAGTTGGGATGGTCACAGCACAGAATGAGAATATTTGGTTGACATGTCTGCTAGCCAATTGGCATCACAAACAGATCTTATACCACAGTGACACGTAAGAGAATCCCTGGCATAGGCTCATTATCTGCATATGCTGTGCAGGCGTATAAAATTGGGACCCTTTATCACATCTTTCTGATATTTTGCAGACATGATCCTGAAGGTATTATATACAGCAGTGCCACATTTCATGTACAATTTCACATTTCACAACAATGGTTGGACTACAAAGATGTTACAGTCAGACATACATGTATAAGTTAATTGCTTATACCACCAGGACCCTTTATCCACTCCTTATGAAAATTGGCATAGATAGTACACCTAGAGAGGGGTATAAACTTGCCAAGTTTCATCCAGATTAGATGGGAGACAAAGAAGTTACAGCCAGGAATGTATATGCAGAATTTTGAAAAATAACATAATTCAACTGCTTATAAAATTGGATTCCTGTATGCAATCTTTCTGAGATTTGGTACACTTAATGCCTTCCATTGTAGGAACAATCCCTTTATGTTTCTTCCAAATATAATGAAAAATATAAACGATAAGGCTGAATATGTGTTTTCCATTGAAACCAATGGAAATCGAAAACAAAAACAAAAATGAAAACAAAATTTTGATATTTATGAAACTGAAAACGACAGATTTAAATAACAAAAATGAAAAATGAAAATAAAAAACAACATGGGTTCCTGGTGCACACCTCTACTGTGGATAGCCCAAAGGGCAATTCCTTTACTGCCAATGAGATCCCACATAGCAGAATCTCAGATACATTCTGTGGCTAGGGTGCACTGGGATGTGCAGGTAAGCATCCTTGGCATCTATAAAGTCCACAGGCACTAAGGCCACTATAATCGACGTGAGTGTCTCCATGCGGAAGGGATGTTGGCGCACATACCAGTTCAGGCGTTTGAGATTGAGTATGACCCGAGTACCCCCTACCTTCTTGGTGACTAAGAAAATACCTGTGAAGGTGCTTGACTGTGGGTCTCAGGCCCAAGGTGAGGCTATGAAGTGGTCTGCTCGCTGAGTCTTGAGTTCAATTAAGTAACTTTTCTCCACCATCTCTAACGTCCATTTGTCTGACATTGATCCTTTCCATGCTTGGGTGAACTGAGATAGTTAGCCTCCCAATATTGAGGGGGGAGGTGCCTCCATCCCTGCTTGTTCAATGTTCTGTGAGCATTGGAGCATTCCCCCACTGCCTTCTGGGTTGTGCTCTCAGATGTCCTTGAGGTAAGGAGCATGGTGGGGCTTCCAGGAAACGGAGCCACGAGACTGGCAGTGGGGACTACGAAAGGGCTTACTTGATGAGTGGGCAAGTAAGGATTTCTTCTTCTTCCCACTCACCCCTTTAAAGTATTTGTCAAGGGCCTCTCCAAATAGCTTCCGGCCCGCATAGGGTGCTGTCACCAGCAGGTCCTTGGAGTGGTTATCCGTTTTCCAGGTTCAAAGCCCATGTCTCGCACCACTGTGTTTGCAGCCAGGGCCTGTGCAGTAAAGCACATTATATTGAGGGATGCCTCCGTCATGTATGATGTGGCCAGAAAGATGTATTTTCGAAAGGAAGCCTTTTTCTTTGACAGGCCTGACTCTTGTAGTCTGACCAACCATGACAGGTTCTGCTGTAGCTATAGTGGCTGCCTTGAGGGCTGATCCTGAGGTGTAGGTTGTTGTTTTGTTTGTTTGTTCTTTACTCAGAGCTGATTTGATCCCCATAACAGTTGGGTTCTTGGGGGAAGAGATCATCCTCTTTTTGAAATATGCTGTCCCTGGCCTGGGGCGCTGCAGCTGCATCCATGTTGGGCATCCATTATCATGAGGCGCAGCTTGTCGAAGTAGTCATGGGGAAAAATATGCTTTGTCTATCCTCCCCCTCCTCCTCAGAGCTGGTCTTGAAGCTCAAGACCTTGCCCTCTTCCAAGCCTGATACTTCACTTGTCTCAGGTGATGGCAGAAGGACCTTGTCAGCTTTTAGCAGATCCTTGTCTCTCTTCCACTTCTTGTGCGGACTTGTGGGTTCAAGGCTTTCAGGATCTGAGATTTCCTCTTCATGTGTGGGGGTCAGGCTTGGGCTCTGGATTGGTTCTTTGTTACTTGACTTCCTGTCGGACTCCTTTCCTTTTGCCACCTTCTTGGAATTCCCTTTGAAGGGTGTGGTGGGATGAGGTTGCAGCAGATGGTTGAACTGGGATTTTGGGTCCTGTGTCTGTGCTGAAAGTGGATGCATTACCATGTTGGGACCCACAGTGTACTTTGATATAGTGGCTGAACCAGCCCATGTAGTTGTGTGAGGGTGTTCACTAGTAGGCCCCTCATTTGTGTTTGTGTGTCCCGATTGGAGGGCCATTGCGTCTGAGGTACGCCTCCGATCGGTGCTCCAGCTGGGCTAGCAGGCATGAATAGGTTCTTTTCTTTCCTGGATTTGGCTTTGACCTTCTTTGGCTGCACCCCAAGGTTGCAGTGGTGCTGGTCTCTCTTGCCCCCTTCCCTGGGCCGGCCATTGTGGGGCAGGGGTGCAAAGAGATGCACAGCAACTAGGACCCCATATCCTATGGCATTTGGGGGGAGGGGAGGGAAGAGTGGCCGGTGGAGTGCATAGCAGTTCAGCAGCCCAGCTTTCACCCTCCCACACACTTTCAGGGAGCAGCATGATGGGACTGCTGCCCTTTTAAGAGTGCTGTGGGTGCCAGCCTGAGGACTAGACAGGCTGGGATGCACCAGGCAATGGAACTTAGCAACTGAGGAAGAGCTTAGCAAGGTCAACCCTGTTATAGGTAATAAGCCCCAACAGAGACAGTGCTGAGCATGACAGGGTACTGGCCATTCAAGGGCTGGAAGCCTGAAGGGCCAGCCACATCCACCAGGGGAGTATTAGAAGAGACCAAGCCTGAGGAGGCTTCAGTCCATGTCTGGCTATGGCCAGAGTAATACTTCTCCTGGGAAGCTAGATATCAGCAGGAACCTTATTCATGATCCTGAAGGTGATGGACTGTGGAGTGGTCTGGGGAGAACTACGGATGACTGGGAGTGCTAAAGAGTAACTGAGAGTGGCCAGAAGTGCTGGGCTGCCTGAAAAGGCCCAGGGACTGGAGCTGTGTGAGACTGTACTGCTGACGATCAGAACTGTGAGCAAGCGAGCCAGAGGACTGTTGCCTGGCTGAGATGAGGCTTTAGTCAGCGCAGGGGTTGTTGGAGGGCTGTTTCCCGGTGTTGGAGAAGGTAAACCTATGCATGTGTGACACTTCTCACGGTGGGGACTTTATACCTGAGCAGGAACTGTTACTCAGACTGTATAATGGTGGAGATTGTATACTTATGTGGGAACTAATGCTGAGACTGCGTTACATAACTGAACTCTGAGAGCTAATTCCCTGTGGAACGTGATTATTGGGGCCAAATCCTGGAGTGACTTACTCCTGGGAAACCTAGCCCTGTTACACTCACTGAATTTGTAGAGTTTGAAATTGGTGCCAGTGCAGTATGCTGCTCTCTGCTCCACTTGCTGTCCTGCTACAGTGAAAGACAGAGAGCGCATTCACACATACATTAAAATGCTGCTTTCCCTAAATGCAGTCAATTTCAAAATGCGCTTAAATAAACCCATGCACTATTCACACTGGGGTTTATTTAAGTGCATTTTGAAATTGACTGCATTTAAGAAAAGCAGCATTTTATCTACTCAGGTGGGGGGAGAGGAGGAGGAGCAGCAGCAGGAGCAGAAGCGGAGCCGGGAAGCGGAGCGCTGTGTAACTAGCATGATACTGACTAGCCCCGACATTCCGACAAGAGAATTTATGCGGGTCATTTCAAACCCGCTCTTGTAAAGGTAGGTTTTGGCCGCTTGCCAATGCGCTTAAAAAACAAACGCAAGCACGGTGTTAAAGAAGCACATAAAGTCTCACACATCAAGGTAATATGCGGGGAAAAGAAAAAAGCGCTGGTCTGCTGAATGTGGGAATGTGCTCAGAGAAAGAATTGGAGTTCTGGGGGTGGGGTTGTCCCCTTTATACCAGACCCAGTGAGAGATTTATCTCTGCCTCCTGCTGGTGATTGCTGGGAAGGACCCTATGTAAGACTGCTGTGCGGGGAGGACACAGAGAAAAGAGTGTCTTAAAAATAATTCTTTAGTTTTCAGTGGGCTAGTTGAATGATTTAATTTGCAAAACAAAGATTCTTAGGTGAGGAGATGCTCCTGCCTCATTCAGAGTTCAGAAAGGAGGTGGAAACATACCCTCACCTCAGGGCTGAACTGGGGGTGTCTCCCCCTGCTGAGGGAAACAATGGGAAAGTTTGCCTTTTTAAAAACAGGACTGTTCCCTGAAGCTTGACGTCATCCCCACCCCCAATGTTTAACTCAAAGTCATGCCACTGCCCTGTGGATCTGTCTCTCTTGCAGAACGAAGGCTGCCAGCCTGCCTCGCTTGTCATCTGCATACAAGATGACCACGGAAGATTACAAGAAACTGTGAGTTGGCTGAAAAGGGCACTAAGCAGCTCCCTGCAGGGCCTGCCACACCCACCTCACTCTAGGACCACACCATTACCTGAGAGAGCAAGGCTTTTAACATAGTGCCTGGGCTTGTTCTGACACCAGTAGAGAGAGAATTTCACCCTTAACGATGCTGGCTGGGGCAGGAGCCAGAAGGCCTCCAAAACATGATGTGGGTGGATTACTCTGTAGTGCTGCTGAGGTAACTAAGAATGGGGAGAAGTGAAAATCTCAAAAACGGAGCCTCTTCCCCATAACCTCTCAGACTGATTTTTTTCAGGTAAAATCAGGCTGCAGTTCTAATGAGTAGCTGAGAAATTCAGTGTTCACTAGAACTGAGTCTGAAATTCTAGAAGCAAGACTTAATTTGTAAAAAACTTTTAGATGTGCCCCGGGGGTTGTGGATTTAAATAATCTGCTGGAGAAAAGTTGCATGGGTGGCTTTTAGAGAAGACACCACCCACACATTCTTTATAAGCTGCATTTAAAATGTAGCTTATAAAGAATGCATGAGCAGTGGGTTTTGTGGACTGTGTCTCGTCTAAAAGCTGTCTGTGCGACTTTTATCCAGCAGATTATTTAAATCCACGACCCCTCGGGCATGTCTAAAAGCGGCCTAAAGAAAAGGTGCTGGGACTCACGTGCCTGATCTGGAAGTCCCACCCCTTGTCCCCAGAAACATGGGAGATATTATTCAGAGGAATTGGCAGAACTGCCCTGCCAGGCTCCATGACTCTACCAGGCCCCATTCTTCCCCTTGCTTTGCTGGCCTTTACTTAGAGCTAGACTGTTTTGATAGGGATGGGGCTATTGCTTTCACCACCAAGCAGTTATTTTGTGCTGCTGATTACAACCCTGCCAGTGGACTGGGGCAGAGACTGGTGCTTCTGCATCCATTTGCAGGTGAGGATTTGTAGCATAGCAACAGTGACACAAGTTAAGCCCTGCCTCTAAGTTGGGAAGATAGCAAGGTATGTATTTTCCATAGTGTAAGGGGAATAAGAGCAGGCGTTCTGTGAGCTACGGAGAAGGATCCAGTGCCTGGTGGTTGTCTTATGTACTGCACTGAATGTAGCCCATGCCACTGAATCTGCCCCTTACTCACTCCCCCTGCCTATCACTCCTGCTGACCCAACTGTGATCCTACTGTGCTGATGGTGACTCTGTTTACATGAGAAAAGCCAATATAACCATCCCCTCATTCCCTGTGTTTGATTCAGAGCTCCATATAACATCAGGCAAGGGTCAGTGGATTCGAGTGAAGAGGAGGCTCCCTTTTCTCCAGACGAACTTCAAAAGAGGTACAAGATACTGCAGCCTGTATTTGCTCACGCCTCAGAAGGGTTGATGGGGATGCTGGGCTGATGGCAGCTACTGGACATAACTCTTAGTCTTCATCCTCTTCTCAGTCAGCAATGTGAGGCTTAGGTTTAGGAAAACGTCTACTGAGCCATTGGGGCTAACCATGCGGCTAATAATTCAGTACTGTGTAGTATACAGCATATCAACACCCAGGGACCTATGCGCTCCTAAAAATATAATTAAAAGTCTGATGTGATTCAAAACGACATCAAGGCCCAATTAATTTTCTAGTTTTAAATTAGTTTTATATCTGCTGCCAGTTAGTTTCATGGAATGTCCTCTAGTTCAAGTACTATTTGTGAGGGTAAATAACTCCCTATTTACTTGTGCCGTGCCACTCATGATTTTATAAACTTCTACTGTATCCCCTCTGTCATCTCTTCTCCAAGCTGAAAAGCCCTGACCTTATTGAGCCTCTCCTCGTACCAGAGTCATTCCATACTGGTCACTGATCATTTTTATTGCCCTTCTCTGTACCTTTTCCAGTTCTATTATACCTTTTTTGAGATGGGGTAACAAGAACTGTTCACACTACTCAAGGTGCGGTCATAGCATAGATTTATATAGCAACATTATGATATTTTCTGTTTTGTTTTCTAACCCTTTCTGAGTAATTCCTAACGTTCTGTTTGCTGCCTTGACCACTGCTGCACACCGAGCTGAGGTTTCAATGAATTTTCTACAATGACTCCAAGATCCTTTACAGATGAGACTCCCAGGAATGGACCATAACATCTAGGAAGCCTCCTACTGTGGTTAAAAAAGTATTTCCCATCTTGCTCATATTGGACAGGCATTGCTGTGTGGATTTATAGGGACAGAATGCAGTATGTGTGAGTCCCAGAGCTGCAATCTCTCCTCAGCTGGGGCTGGAGCTTCTCTGTCCAGGGATAGGAGCCTTGTTGCCAGTGCATACCAGCACCAATCCCAGTTCCTGCCAGGGACAGATGGCAGCGTCAGCAACAGCAGCTGCTCCTGATTCTCAGACTTTCAGCCTTTCCTGAAGTCTCTGCTCTTTCCAAGGGTGCTGAAACAGAATTTCAGGCCAGATTCTGTCACTGATGGATCCAGCTATTTCTGATCCATTTGGCAAAACATTATCTGGAAACCAATCCGGTTTGTGTTTCACTGGAGTTCTGGATCAGCACATGCTCAGTATGGGCGTTGTGATCTTGCACATATGCAGCACAGGGCAAAAGATGGTGGTTCCAGGAACACAAACTTCGCATGGAGTTCTGACACAGATTAAATCTGTGTCAGAATTCTGTGGAATGTTCCGCAATTGCACATTTAATCCACAAAAATAAAATGGCTGATCTGTTTCATCCCTGCTTTGCAAGCCTAGGCATCTCATAAACCCTCTCCAAATGTAAACCCCAGCTTAGGACATTACGGAGGACCTAGTGAGAGTCCAGATTTCTGAAGTGTCTGGACTTGCAGGGTCCAGGATTACAAGTCTCTGCTGCAGACAGTGAAGAGATGGAATTGATACGTGTTGTTTTCATAAACCCTGGCACAATACTCTTGTGCTCAGGTAGGACTGTGAGGGGTAGGGTTGGGGGGGCTGAATAAATAATTAGACTGGACATTGTCCCTGCCCTTGTATCTTCTTTGGCTTATGCTTTTGTCTTTGAGTCATTTCTCTCTATCCCTCTACACTGCATGCCCACTGCCTCCCCTTCCAGCTCCATCACTACCCTTTGCCCTCTTTCTTTCCTTGCAGGACAGAGGCAGCCAGCAGTGTGCTAAGGCGCACAGCTAGCAAGGAGCGTTCCTATGTCCTTTCAGCTGCCAAGAAAAGCAGTGGGTGAGTAATGAAGGTTATTTGGGTTCACTCTCTGGCTGACACCCCAGCATGTCTCTAGACCAGCCTTGCAACTCAGTTTCCCCACTTATGGAACATGCCAGCTGCCATTCTCTCCAGAGTGGGTTAGTTCGTAAGGATTCAACTCTCAGTTAGAGATAGGGGGGTGGAGTGCGCCTATAGAGTTGCTAGGTGGCAGCAGGTATAACCCTATTATTTCTGCTCAGACTGGAATAGTTGGCTATGCTCTAGGCTAAGGCCGTTTTTAAGATGATCGCGGCCGCACCCGCGCTTGTTTTGAAAAAATGACGGGAGCCGGGATCAGACAATACACTCCCGGCAATCACACACTCCCGGCAATCACGCACCTGGAAGGGGGACACGTATGCTTTTCTGGCCATGATTTGACCGGGTTGAAAAAAAAAAATCGACCTCGTCAAACGCGGCCAGAAAAGCATGTGCATCCCCCTTCCAGGCGCATGATTGCCAGGAGTGTATCATCTGATCCCGGCTCCCAGCATTTTTTCAAAACAAGCGCGGGCGCAGCCGCAATCGTCTAAAAACGGCCTAAGCCAGATCTCATCACAGGAGAAGCTGCACTATCCCAATGAAGCCAGTAAGGAACTAGCACATGCACGCGCGCGCACTCTCTCTCTCTCTCTCTCAAGCCTGGAGAGGAGAAGCGCCAGACCATGGTGAGGGAAGCAGGGGTGCACAGACAATGCTAGTAATGGGGGTAAGGAAGGAGAATAGTAGAAACACAACCATAGACTAGAGTCATGGTAACTACAGACAAGCACAGATGAGACCAGGAGATGGGAGAACAGAGACAGCAGCAAGCAAGGTGAAGTGGGAACAGCAGCAATGACTGATTAACTCGGATAACCAGGAAGGGTTGGACTCTCCCCTTGAGCTCTGTATAGGGCAGGGCACGTGACAACACCTCTAGCTGCCTAGCAACCTCTAAGCAGAGGCTAGGGCTTAAAGGAACCACGCAGACCTCGCAAGCGGCTCTGAGTTCCCTGAAATCTTGGAGGTTACTTCAATCACATAAAATATAACTGGATTAGGCCCATCTTGACATGTAAACCAAGGGTCTATCCAGAATTCTAATATCAATTTTTAGAAATTACAGACACCAGATTTATGAGAGAGTGTTTATGTAATAGTTTAAGGTTGAGCAAGGTTATTAGAGCAATTCAGATCCTATACAGAGACATACAAGAGAAAACAAAGGGAAACACAGATGCTAACTTGATATAGGTATTTGCCTAACTATTCCTTACCCTAAAATGCACAAGTTATATATTTATATTCTATATTTCATAGCCAGTCAGGCCAGGCATCTACCTGGACCTCAATGGGCATTCCTCTTTGTTCGTGTGTTCCCAAACAGACCCCAGCAGTCTCTCTTGGTGTTCTGTTAAAACGTTTCTAGCTTCTTTGTTCTGACCTGTGGAAAATTCCACCTACACCTCCATGAGGTGGCTTCCAAAAAAAGGACAGGTGGTACAGCCTGGGGGCCCATGCTCCCTAGTGCATCGGCACCCCATCCCACTGGGATGGTGAGGGGCCTATTCCATGTTCTGCACCAGAGCCTACTGCAATCTTGCTAAGCCCCTGGCCAAGAACGGTGACACTTCCTGTGTCTGTAGCACTTTATGTGCAGTCATAGAGATGTACATTTTTTAGAAATTTTGAAACCCTGGGGAGAAAATGTTGGTTTTTTGCAGGGGGAGGAGGAGTGTTTTGGAAAAAAACAGAAATTGGGGGGGGGGGGGGGGGGATGGAAATATATGCTGTACTACTTTTCTTATCAGATCTAAATTTACTTTAAGAACATAAAATGTATTGTGTATAACTTAGCACATAAAATGGTAGTGTTTAGTAGATTTATGAAGTTTAAAACTACAAATGCCTTAGTTTTATTCAAACAACATTACAAATACATGAGGCTTTGCTACCCGCTACGACAGACCTTTTACAGTTTCTGCCCCTTGTGACTTTCTTAACACAAGCAAGCAGGGCAATAAGCGGTTTGTTTCCCTGTAGCAGGGTGCTGCCAGTGTCCACCCCCAGTCCTCTGAGGGGACAGGTCGAGGGGCCTAGTCAGGGCTGAGGAGGACAGCAGATTCAGGCTAATTTCATCAAGTATATCTACCAAACTCTAGATCAAAGGTCACCGGAGGAAGGCAGGCTGCAGGCAGTGCAGAAATCCACAAGCAAAGAAGGCCCTTCTTCCGCCTTTTGTGAAGATGGCAGCGCCCTCTGGAGGCAGAAATGCTTCTTGGATTTGAGAGTTGTACATACCTACAGAATACAGGAGTTGTAGTTGTTTAATACTGATTATCTTACATAAAACATCTTTATATTATATAGTTATTAGAAAGTATTTTGAGGATGTAAAGGGCAGCTGTAACAAATAATATTTGAAAACCTTGTCTTAAAAAAGCATTTCACTCATCATTCTAAAAGAAAATATTTCATGGCGTTTTTT
Organism: Sphenodon punctatus; assembly: GCA_003113815.1. Classification (NCBI taxonomy): domain Eukaryota; kingdom Metazoa; phylum Chordata; class Lepidosauria; order Sphenodontia; family Sphenodontidae; genus Sphenodon; species Sphenodon punctatus. Next base: position 1,475,632 of record QEPC01012768.1, read on the forward strand.
CAATTTCCCCCCGAACTTCCGATTTTTCCATTGAGAAAAAGAGGGGAAAAAAACAAACAAAAAACATGTTTTGTTTTCCCCTTACAATTTTCCTGTTTTTTATCCTGGGCCTTCACATATCTAGCTAGTCATATGCATGGTCCTTCATTGTTCCTAGCTGGGTGTCTCCTGTGGGATGTGTATTCTCTTATTATGTTTGTCTGTTTGAGTCACTCACATGTTGCATCATCTCACAGAAATAGTGCAACTTCATAACTTTTTATCATAACCTCTATTGTAACTACTATCATTATTAGCCATGAGTGGGTGCTGTGTAGGTCACTTCATAACTTTTCATCATAACCTCTATTGTAACTAATAAATGATATTAGTTACAATAGAGGTTATGATGAACAGTTATGAAGTTGGATTATGAGATTCAGTATTTTGTATAAAGTATTTTTTCTATAAGTTTTTTCACTATGGCATGTGACACATCAGTACCAAACACCATAATAACTCATATACACATTTTTGGAAATACATAAACGTTTTTACAGATTGTGTGTGCTAGCATTGATCTTCATAACCATATCATTCATAACTCGTAAGCCATGGCCACAGTGAGTCTGAGGGGAAAGGAGCAAGTAGGGCAGCTAAGGGCCAACATTTCATAGGGCTAAAGAACCGATCTAAAGCCTAATGACGCCTGTCCACCTGTTTCAGTAAGGTTTATATAATGTCAAGGCCATCATGAAATGACTTGCAGAAATAGACACACCTAGAGTGTTTTTAAATGAGCAAGTCCAGAGGGGCGGCATATCTGCTGAGTGGGGAGGGATTCTATCAGGCAGTTTCTGGGTGGCCATCGCAGCCATGCAGGCAGTCTGCCACCACAGACCAGTCCCCAAAGCAACTCATACAGGCAGTCATTACCCCTTTATGAGCTCCTAGTAGGACTGGGGGTGGGACGGGGAGGAAGCAGGGTTGCGGATCTGTCTACCACTGTGGGTGGGCGCCCCAGTTCAAACAGGTTAGGGATGTGTGGGCATCTGTCCCCTTGCACTGTTTTGCTTCCCCCACATGGGGCACTCTGGATTTTTCTCCAGTGCCCTGTGAGTGGGCATGAATGGCTGCTGTGTGGGCCATAGGAGCATGCATCCACCCACACCACCTTTACATGAGTGGCCAGTGGGTGGTTAATGGGTGGCCATATGTGGTTACATCTCACTTAAAAATGCCCCTAACAGGAGCCTTGACATTCTGGGAGCAAGAAAGGAATTTTAGGAGAATAAAATCTCTTCTAATCTTTGAAGGAATAATTTTATTCCAAACTATCTGGAAACCACAACTGTTGGGAGAATGAAATTTTTCATCCCACAGGAGATTGTGACCTTTGGAAATTAGTTGCATTTCTAAACTGAGTTTGCCTTGCTGACTGTCTAATCCTTGTGTCTGACTGTCTAATCCTTTGCAGAAGCCAAAACCAGCAAGCACCAGCACCATCCTTCACGGCTCAGAGGTGAGTCACTGGTGATGTGCCTTGAAGATTATACTGATTAACTAAAAACAGCTCATCTATGCCTGACTGTTGATTAGGGCTTGTCAGCATCCAAAAGGGGAATTGGGACCAGAAGTGGATGAAGGATCAAATCCAGGTAGAACCAGGTCAGAACAGAGTCCTAGCAGAGTCAAGGGGTCAGATCAAAGCAAGCACATACAGGAAGGATGGGTGAGCAAATGATCCACCCAGCTTCTTGTTGCTGTTCTTCCTGCTTTATATGTGGCAAGCAGCCAATCAGGAAGCTGGGAGGAGTGACAAGGGCTGAAACCAGGAGGGTCAGCTGGGTCAGGGCTGAGCTGAGCCCCAGAGTTACAGTGGCTTGGTGGAGCTGAGTACTGTGTCAGAACACCCGGGCTACTGGTTTGAGGCTGGGCCCTGACAGGGTTAGTGTTTCCAGCTGCAAGTAAAGTTCTTAGATAAGAGGAGGTCCGGCTGAGAGATGCCAGCATTAAGAAGCCATGATGGGTTGTGAATGAGACATTGGAGCAGGAGATGGTAGCCTTTGATGTGCAGGAACGCTGGAGCTGGGGAAGGACCACAAGGGACTATTTTCCTTTCTCTTCAAAGGGAGAGTGACTTCTGCAGTCAGGGCTTCCACTAGGCTTCTGGAGCACCAGTCCTGAAGGAAAAGGGGGATGAAATGAGGGCTTATGGAATAAGCTTGAGGAAATTCCCTAAGCATGAAAGAGAGAGAAAGCAGAAGGACAATCCCATTTATAGTGCTTACCTTTGCTTCCTTAAAGGGTTGAGATTGAGGAGGCTGTAGAACCACGCTCCAGGAGTTACACCTTACCTGCTTCATCACGATTCGGTGCTGGTGGGATCAGGTAACAGGTCCCCTGTCTGGAGTGCTGTGTGGACAATAGTCATAGGTGTAAGAATGTGGGGAGGTCAGCATGTCCTAGAGGCCAAGATTGTTTGTCCTACCAGGCAATGGGGTGAGTTTTACCACTGAAGAGCACTCCCTGCCCTCCATATTGTTAGGGAAAGAGCAGGGACTCTGGGCAGGGGACAATACACACAACTCAGAACCTAGAGAAACAAAAGAGCTCAGAAGATCGGAGATCAAGGCACAAAGTAGGTTTTCCCTGAGGAGGTTTTCCCTCAGGGTCATGAGCCAGAGATCATCATAGAGGAGATTGCCATATCCAGAGAACAAGAAAGGCATAAGTAACAGGGACTCCAAGAAGGATACCTGGGAATCAAAATAGGTAATCACTGTCAGGAAGGAGGTCAGGAATAGGGTGCAGGAGACAGAGGTCAGGATTCGGAAGAAGATGACCAGAGCAGGTGAGGCCTGAGAATGGGTCCCCAACAATCATATAGCAATAATGAACACTAGAAAGGGACCTAAGGGTACAGAGAGGGTTTGGTAACAGACACCCACAAGACTACCAACCCCCAAGGCTGCAACAAAGATTGGGTCAGTATACAGAGAGAAAACAAGGCAAGCCACAAGACTAACAATCACAGGGCTGCAGGGAGGATGGGGCAGTACACAGAGGGCACAAGGGAAATCACAGGATTAACAACCACAGAGTTACAGGGTCTCAGAAACAGCCCCTCCCCCCATGAGGCACCTGCAAGGAGATGAGGATAAGGGACAAGAAGGAACAAGAGGGAAGGCGAAGCTCCACAAGGCCACAAACACAGAGCAATACAACCTGGAACATGAAACCCACGCAGTCTTTGGATCCGGGACATGCAGGCTGGAACACCAAGGAAACAGGTGCTCTGCCTGCTTCCTGCTACTCACAGCATGCTTTAGATGCAGGCCAGGAGCCAATCAGGAAGCCAGATGGGTGGGGCCAAGAACACAGCAAAGAGGAAAAGCACAAGGAAAGACTTCACCAAAGCAAGGCCAGGTGATGGTGCCAAGGAAAAACTGCCACCATTCAGACCTGGGGATCAGGGTCAGGCCCTGACACATACAGTAATGGAAACTCTACTAGTAGTGGCAGTAAGGATGTTGGCATTAGTCAGGCTCTCAAAACATGTTCCCAACATGAATTAGTGAAGTCTTCTAATATGCATAAGAAGGCAAGGGAGTGTTTTGTCACATCCTTTTCCTACTTTAGGGTCAGAGACTACATGCTTTTAACCATTTAAATGTGCAGCCCCACTAGTTATGGAGCAAGGGGTAATTCCTGCATGCCGTTTCCAGGTTGCTTTTTTACTCTTTAGACATAACGCTGTTCAGTGTTCTGTAACACAGTGTCCTACCGTTACAGTGTTTAGATATACCGTCAACACAGTGTTCACCCCAAACACTGGAAGTGAATGCTGCCAGGTCTTGACAGTTTAATCCGTGTTTGGGGTGAACACTGTGTTGATGGTATGTCTAAACACTGTAACGGTAGGACACTGTGTGTTACAGAACACTGAACAGCGTTATGTCTAAAGACACCCTTAGATGTTGGCCACTCTTGGAACATGTGCTCTATATACAAAGCAGTGTGTGGTGTGGGCAGGGAGCAGAACTCCTCAGTTACCCAGTGGACAATAGGATTTGTGGGTGTGGAAGGGGTGTTTGCTTCCTGCTGCTTGTAGTTCCAAGACATCTCCATCAGGCTGGGGCCCATTGTGTTAAGTGCCCAGCAGACATAATATAAAAGGCAGCGTCTGCCTTAAAGAGCTGCCTTAAAGAGCTTTAGGCCCATGTTGTGCGATGTCATGTACAGGTGGGAGGGGCATCCCTGAAGCCAGACTGCAGGACTGGACCCTTTTAATTCAGGGGTGAGGAACCTTTGACCTGTAGGCCACATCTAGCTTGTGGCTATTTTTATTTGGCCCCATTCCAGTTCCTGGACGTGGCCTGTGAATTCAGTCCCTACCTTCAAGCACTGAAAGAATGAGTTCATGGGAGGGGAGCAGAGGTGAGATCATGCATTCAAGGACGGGATGAATCTATGGCATACATCCATGTTTTGGACCCTCTCCTTCCTTCCCACATCCTGAGCACACCCCTTCACCCCTGAGCACACCCAACTGATTTGCAGCACGCAGAGCTTGGACTAATTTTCAAAGTGACCTGCAGAACGGAAAAGGTTCCCTATCCCTGTTTTAATAGGTTATTAGGCTGTCAAGAAGAAAAGGAATAAATGTCACCATAGACTAATCATTAGCTCCTGTTATGTTGCCAGCATGAATTGGATGGGAAACAGCCCAACTGGGTTTCCAGGGACTGAACCAAAGATGAAAGCTGCTGCTTCTGCTACCAGGTAAGAGGGATCTGTCAGAGCTGATGGCTTATGCTACTTTCAGGGAACAGGGCTTTTGATGTTTGAAGAATTCAACATCAAGCACAAGGAACGAAGCACTCATACATGTAAAATTTATTTATGTATTTATTTATTTATTAAAATGTATATCTCACCCTACCCCAAAGGTTGAGGGGCAGCATATAAAACAGTAAAAATACAATAAAATTCCTTTAAAAAATCCCCAGCACCTCACCTTCAAAACCCACCCACCTCCAACCCTTATCACTGCCTGCCAAATGCCTTGCCAAGAAGAAAGGTTTTACACTGCCTCTGGAATATTTTTTTATTTTTACTTTAATTTCTGTGCCGTCCCCTTCTGCCTCTCGCAGCTCGGGGTGGCTCACAACAAATTAACAATAACAGCATTTTAATAAATAACAAATTACAAAAAATATTAAAAGTTCAATAAAACCAATGCAGGAGAGTTCATAAAAGGCATAAAAAACATCCCCACCACACCCAGCCACTACCCATCTCCCTCATCATCGATCTATACCTCATCCTTAGGCAAACTCATTGCCTCCCATGGCTTCCAATACCACCTCTATGCTGATGACACTCAACTCTATCTCTCTACTCCTTCTCTCTCTCCCTCTGTTCAAGCTC
>QEPC01012768.1:1514756-1556462 GCA_003113815.1 Sphenodon punctatus
CGCCGCCGCCGCCCGGAGCTCAAGGTAGGAGGCAATGGCATTAATCCCTGGGTGGGGAGGTAGGGTGATCCCTGGGGTGGGGTGGGGTGTTAAACCACCCCCCACCCCAGGGATCAGTAAAGTACCGGTACACTTACCTGCTGGCTGCTGCAGTGCTGGTGTGGGCTCTGGGTCGCCGGTGGCAGCCCGGAGCCCGCACTAGGGGACTTGGGGAAAATTATTTTTGGTGTTTAAATCCAGGCTGGGCAGGGTGGGTGGGGGTGTCCCCCCCCCCCTTCCACCCGCGCAGCCTGGACTCCGGGAGGGAAAGTGTTTGTGGTTTTTTGTGTTTACACTGCGACCATTCATTTGAATGGCCGCAATGTAAAAAACCGGTATGGGAGGAATCCGGTAATTTACCCGGATTACCGGGTTTAATCCGATACATACCGGTAGATCCAGTAGTCCCACCCCTAGTGCTTAGTGAAAGTGCTAATGTCCAGTTCCTCTAGAACGTCAGTTAGTCACTGCCCACCACAGCCAGAGGATGCAATCCTCATTCTATTGAAGTCAATGAGCGTTTTGCCACTGACTTCAGAGGAGTCAGAATTATATCCTCGGTCACAGAATTGGGGGCTGTGTATTGCATGGTGTGAAACTTCAGCCCCCAGAATTGCAGCATGCTACTGTACAGTGTGTTGCTCATGCAAGGTATTCTCTGCCATCTCTAGCAGAAGTATTTCTCTATTAAAGAGGCTCTGTGAGCCTCACAGTCCTTAGTGCATTTATTCTTACGACCCTGCTTTGTGCTAAGGCAGGGCTATTATTCCTCTTTTATATATATGAGGAATTGAGGCCCAGAAATACTAAGTGCCTTCCCCAGGACCATATAGGAAGTCTGTGTCAGAGCAGTACAAAGAAGTGACCCCAGTTGTTCCAACTGCAAAGCTAGCTCCCAAGCTGTTGGGCTATCCTTCTTCACTCCCACCAAAAGCCACAAGTGTTGAGGAACTACAGTACACTTTGGGAAACACTCTGTGTAACAGGGTGGCAGTGCCCAGGGTAAGTCCCCACAGGATTAGGGCCCCAATAACACAGTCATTCATGGGAATCCACTCAGTCTTTATTTACATACATACATGCATGCATCATAGTCTCAAAGTCCTGTCTAGTGCCAGGCATGCAACGTCTCTGGCCCTCAAACCCTGACTAATCCCAGAACAGCCAGGCACACAAACTTCTGGCTATCTATTCCAGGCTTGGCTCTTCAGAACCTTAGATGGCAGTGCCCTTCAGTAAGCTCCCAACCTCCAGCAGAGTTTCAGCACCAGACAGCTATCCTACTGGAGTTCCTTCCACCTCAGCCTCCAGGCAAGGACTGAGCTCCTCTGTAGCTTCCTCCTCCTTATTAGGCAAGTGGGTGTGGCCGTCTCGCCAGACTCTTTAGCCTTAAAGGGCCAGTGTCCTATCCCACTCTGTTCAGCCTCCACTGTAATCTCAAACTTTTACTGGGCTGGCTCTGTCAAGTCGTTGCCCAGTCAGCACCTAGTCTGCCCTGTGCTCAGGCTGGCACTCTTTTCTATTAAAGGGGCAGCAGCCCCACCAGGCTGCACCCTGCTACATTGTCTGGGATAAAAATCTTGTGTCACCTTTGTGCCTTGGAATCTAAGCACAGCCTTTGAATTAGTCTCCAGCAAAACAGGCTCATTGATGAATTCTTCTGTAGTCCGAACTTATTTATTTATTCAAACTTATACCCTGCCCTTCCACTAAGGCACAGGACAGCTTAGGCCATTCCCCACCCCCTGTAGTTATGGTATCCATGCTGATAGCATTAAGTGGGTTTTGTCTCTTCCTAGATTGGCCACGCATTATGAAGAGAAAAGTGCTGGCGGAGACACCAGACATGAGAGGTCTAGAACTTCAGGCCATTACACACCTGAACCAAACCTGAGAGGGTAAGAATCCTGGGGGACTAATAGCAAGTTAGCAGCTCAGCTGAATGAGTTTTCATCCGTATCTATTCCCATTCTAAGTAAGACTGAAAAATAATGTTTTCTCCTTTGCCACAAACTGAGCATCATATAACACCAGGCTGCATATTACATATTACTGCAGTGTCATTGGCAAGGGAGGGGTAATTTGTACAGTGAATATTCAAAAATTGTCCACTGGGGCCATTCACACAAAACCCAGATCCTGTGTCTGTGCTAGTTTCCCCCATGGGTCAAAGGATGCCAGAAGGGATTTGGGCTTTGCTAATGTAGCAAAACCCTTCTGACAGCATCCAACCCAGAGTGAAAGCCAACACAGGCTGCCCTTCCCCATGGATCGGAATTTTGTGTGGATTTACCCTAAGAAATCAAACCCTGACTCATTTCCTGTGCATGGTTGAACACAGTATTTCCCAGGGCTTCACAGACATTGCAAGACTGCGTGTTCAGTGTGCGTGGGCATGTGACAGATTAGGAATTTATAGCAATGCAGAAGAACCTGAGTCTAACACCAGTCCATGATCAAGTAGCTAACACTTTCCTTCTGCGACAGTCACAGGTTCAGTCTAGGCTGAGATTTTTTCAAAGCTGCCTGGACTGCAGAGAGGCACCGAGTACAGGGGTGTCAGTGGGAACTAAAATCCCCTGGGCAGCATTGAAAGTCTCCGCTCTACTGTACTAATCTCCAGAGCTATAAGAACAGGGGGATTGAGTGGGGAGATTTCTCCTGAGTTTGGGGTACAGGCAGAGCTGGGTCCAGCAAATGCAAACTCTGTAACTGCACAGGGCCCCATGTGTTGGGAGGTGCAATAGGGCCCCCCAATAGAAAAGCTCCATAAATAAACTTGAGATGACAACATGAGTGTCAGAAGCACTGGTGTAAAATACAGACTCAGCAAGGCTCAAACACTAGGAACCCTGACCTGTAGATGGCCTGCTGTGATTCAGAGGATGCCCCAACATTTGGGGCCCATGAGTAAACTAGAAATAACATATGTGCAGCACATAATTCCACACAGCCTGCAATGCCTGATGAAATTGGCATTCCCTGTGGGTAAGCACCTCTCTGCCTTTATCCTGCCATATTTCATCCTGATTGGCCAGGAGGAATTTGGCCGAAAACATCCAGTATCCCAAATCAGTTGATATTCAGCGAGGAGCCAAAAGCAGCACAGAAGTTTGTTTCTTCAGATTCAAAGTCCCACCAGCTGAGTATGGGTACACTTCACAAATGGTAACATTTTCCCTTGACAGATTTGGCTCATGGTCCAGTGACAGCAGCCTAAGTACCACAGGCATCCAAAACAAGCCTCCTAGAGTTACGGAGCAGGACGAGCCTGGTCTGAACACTGCAAGGTTAGGAGTCCTGTTGGAAGCTGGGTCCTCCTCTCATCCAGGAAGTAACAAGAGTTGTTCTCCGGTTAAGCTGGGGTGCCCATTGGAGACAGAGCATCATGGCTACTGCTTTAGGTGTTTAGCATTATATCAAGGGGCATGAGGATGGGGCGCTCAGCCTCACCATCCGGGGACTTTGTCTGAACAATGGCTCCCTGTGAAATGTCTATTCCTCTGTGTAGTTAGCATGCAACTCAAGTGAATGACCCAAAGGGGTTGGAGGGGAGAGAGATCTGTCCCTAGAGTAATCCCAGGGGAGGCAAACCCAGAGTTACCTATGCAGTGCATGTTCTCCCACAATTGGCACCTGCCATGGATTCCAGATGGGGTCGACTTCTCTCTCCTCGTCAGAAGAGGAAGGAAGCAACTAGAGAATCTCTGCCAGTTGACACAAGCTGTAGCTATCCTGATTGAGCAATGACAGACACATGTAAATTAATTAATGACCTCTGATGTTAGGAATGGAGAGAATAAATGAGTGGCTTTACAGTAATTAGAATGTATCGGCTTCTTCCATCTTCCCACCTCCAGCTGTACAGTTTGGAAATCCAGCTTAAATACAGGCCATAAATAAGAGTCTCTGTTTCTGCAGAGCTCCGTGCTTTTCTGTTTTCCACACCACTGAGGAGCCTGTAGCCTTTTTGCCCATTGGGATTGTGCATTTTCTTGATGCAGACGCTTCCCAAGGGAGTTTGCATCTTCACACTCAGATTCCCCCACTAATCCAGAGATATTTCGGAGACTCTAATAACTTCTCTTCTTTCCATTGCAGGTCCAGTTCCCTCTCTACAGACAGTAGCATTACCACTACAGAGAGCCATCGCATAGAGGGCAGTGATTCTGACTGGAACATGGCAAGGTAAGGAGGCAGAGGATTCTCCATCTCAGCTCATGTTTCTGGCTATGTCTTGTAATCATTGTAGCTTCATGCTTGGCCTGCAAGACTTTACAAATCCCACTTCCTTGACCAGTGCCCAAGCTTCAAGCACTTAAGGGACACACTCAAAGGGAATGGAGCCACGGTGAGGGGACACTATGATGGGTAGGGGCTGGAGCAAGATCTAAGATCTAGTCCCTCCTTTCCTTCCCTTGTCCTGAATGCACCCCCTCAGCTCCTCTCTGACCTGTGGGGCATGTAATTGTTTTCAAACTCAGCATCAGGAAGAAAGGGATGACCCTCCCCTTCTTTAAGTAATCGTCTTGACTCTCCTCCAGTTTATAGACCTCTCCACTCAGCAGGGCATGAAATTTCAAATCGAATTCTAGGAGCCAAAAAAAAAAAAATCAATCGCCGGACTTTATTTATTCTGATATTAACCCATTCTTGCCCCACTACACACCTGAACCAGTCACCAGCCTCAGTTTTCTGGGCACCAGTGGCCCCCAGGCATCTGCAAATTTCATACCGTGCCACTCAGTGTAGACCACTAGGCCCAGATGTTTGGTTATTTATTTACTGAATTTCTATGCTACCCTTCCCACAAGGTCAGGGGGCTCACAATCCATTACAAAAAAAATTAAAAACATTAAAATTCATACAAAAAACACCCAGAAACCCAACCAAACCCCACCTATCCCTGCCTGCCAAAAGCCTTCCCACATAAAAACATTTTTCACCACCTCTGGAATATAGTTAGGCTCAGGCTCAAATGAACCTCCTGGGGAAGGGAGTTCCACAACATGGGGGCAGCAACCGAGAATGCTCTCCTGTGCACCCACACCCCACAACAAGAGTAACAGATGGAACATGCAGCAGGGCACCCCCAGCTGACCATAAGGGCCACAAAGGGACCTGGTAGGATAGGCCTTCTTTCAGATATATGGGAGTCAGACCATTTAGGTAAAGGTCAAGACCAGCACCTTGAATTGTGCCAGACAGCTACAGGCAGCCAGTACAGACTTTGGAGCACTGGTGTGATGTGCTCCCGGCGACTTGTCCCTGAAAGGAGCCAAGCCACCACATTCTGCACCAGCTGCAGCTTCTGAACAGTCATCAAGAGCAGCCCCACGTAGAGCGTGTTGCAGTAATCTAGCCTCGAGGTGATGAAAGCATGGATGATAGTGGCCACTCCAGATCAGAATCAGAAAGAAAAGGCCGTAGCCTCCTCACCAGATGGGGTTGGTGAAAAGTGCTCCTGGCCACTGGCCACCACCTGACAACCCAGGCACTAGAAGGGATCCAAAAGCACTCAGAGGCTGAGAACCTGAGTCACCGGAGGGGGCTGGACCTCATCAATGACAGGTGTCTCAGTCCCCTCCAAGTCACAAGACCGGCCAATCATAATAACTTCAGTCTTGTCAGGATTCAGCTACACATTGAACAAGAGGGGTGGGGTGGGGGGAGATAGAACCCTGCGGGACACCACACAAAAGGTCCTGAGGAAACAATGAGCAATCGCCCATCACCACCCGCTGGGACCTCTCTGACATGAAAGAGCAGAACCACACAAGAGCAGTCCTGTGCACCCCGGCTAGGTTCCGTAGTCGTGCCGACAACACCTATGATCACCTGTATGAAAGACTGAAGAAAGACCTAAGATCAGCAAGGTAGAATTCCCCTTGTCCATCTCCAGCTACATAACATCGACCAAAGCCACAAGCGCAGTCTCCATATCAAGGACGAAAACCTGACTGAAACGGGTCCAGGAATCCAACAACATTGAGATGTGCCTGAAGCTGCTGGGCAACCACCCATTCAATAACCTTCCCTAAAAAGGGAAGGGGTGTCAGCGTCCAGTGATGGTTTCTTAATCAGAGGGCGGACGACCACACTTATAAGGGTGTCCAACACCCTCCCCTCCTGAAGGGAAGTGTTGACAACCCCAGCCAACAACAGCTCCAACATCTCCCAGCTGGCTTTACTAGCCAGGCTGGGCAAGGATTTAGGTCACAACTGGTTGCCTGCATCACCCCAAGCACCTCCCCAGCATCGGTGGGTGATACCAACTGAAACTGATCCAAATAAACAGGACTAGACTGAGCTTCCATAACCCCAAGCTCTGACTCTGCAGGTGAAATAGTAACACCCAAGTTGTGGTGAATACAAGTGATTTTGTCTGCAAATAAATTAATAGAAATGTCACAGTGGGCAACAGATGACTCTGTGTCCTGATGGAGACAGGCTGGATTAACCAGGCCCTTCACAACCCGGAACAGTTCTACTGGATGAGACTTTGCAGATGCTATGATAGTGGAGAAGAAAGTTTTCTTTGCTGCCATCACAGCCACGGCATAGTCCTTCAAAAACAATCTATGTTGCAATCAGTCGGCTTCAGCACAAGTCAAGTACCACCTGCACTCTAACTGCCTACCCTCCTGCTTCATCCGCCTTAGGTCTTTGATAAACCACGGGGACCTGTGCTGACAAAGTGGTGAGAGTGGATGCCTGGGTGCAACCGTGTCAATGGCCATGGTCAAGAAGTCATTCCACAAAGTGACCAGTGACAGAGGAGCCGTCAAGGTCAATGGGTACATCCCCCAGAGAATTCTGAAAACCAATTGGCTCCATCAGTCTCCGGGGGCGGGCTAACCTAACCGGTCCACTACCCTGATGAGGGCATGGGAGGAACGGGATCCAGGCCTTCAGGAGGTAATGATCCGACCATGACAATGGGTGTCTTTACACACACGTTTCTCCTGCATGTTTTCTGTTACATCCTGAACTTTCTGTGTGTCTAAATCACTCACCCGGATCTTTGAACTTCTGCATAGAACTTCTCCCAGAACATTTGTGTGTAAAACGTTCTCCTGGTAAACTGCTTTACTTCAGGCAGCTGTGGTCACTTGGTTTCCATGGCAGCCTGTCACGTTTACAGCTGTGGCTACTTTAGGATGCCTCAGGGCAGTGTGTGTGTGAACAATGCATCCGGAACTTACTTGTGGGCTTGTAAACCCAGAAGATTGAAAAATCCAGAACTTTAAGGTGTGTGTAAAAATGCCCAATGGCGTTGTAACAACACCCCCAAGAATCTGAGCCCCTGTCTCCAGGCTGGTGCAAAACATCAAATCCAATGTGTGTCCCACTTCATGCATCAGGCCCAATATTATTTGGGATAGGCCCATGGTTGTCATGGCGGCCATGAACTCCTGTTCTGCCCCTCAAAGGCTATCCTTAGCATGTATGTTGGAATCACCCAAGCCAATAAGTCTCGGTGACTTCAACACCACCTTCGAGACCAGGTCAGCTAGAGCAGTCAAGGAATCAACTGTGTAGCGGGGTGGTCAGTACACCAAGAGGATCCCCAATCTATCACTAGCAAATCCAGCACAAGGTGGACACACTCCATTTCAGATGGGTTAGGCACCAGATACCTCCAAAAGGCCAAAGTGTCTTTATGGATCACAGCCACTCTGTGCCCTCTCCGCCCCCACAAGGCTTGGCTGATTCTGCACCAAGTACCCAGCTGGCACCATCTGGAACAATACTGGCCCAGATGTCTCATCCAGCCAGGCTTCCGTAATGTATATGAGGGCGGCGGCCTCATCTTGAACCATATCATGGATGACAGATGTTTTATTAGCCACGAACAGTGTCGGATTGGGGGTCCCACTGGCCTCAGCTCCCAGATATCCCAAGATAGGGCGGGGGGGTGGGGGGAGTAGGACATGGGAACTGACATGTCTCTCCCAAAAGTCTAACCTCCCCCTTCTGCCATACCTCCCCATGCCCAGCACAACCCCAATAGCTGCCCCTCCCTCCTCCCCAGAAAGGCTCCCCTTCCTGGCTCCTGATTAACAATTCTCTCACCCCAAAAATGACAGCACTCAAGAGGCCCATAAGGGCCATGGGGAGGTGGTGGCCAGGAAGTGGGTCCTGAGCCCAGCATTGTCCGAGGCAGGCTGTCAGGCAGGGAAACACTTCCCCTCTCTCTCCCCAACCAATATCCCATATCCCACCCTTTGCCCCTGTGCCTGATTCCCCCTCTCACTGGGGGGCCATGACATTTCCCCCCACCTTCTTCCCTCCCACCTCTTCCCCATGCCCATACCCCGACTCACAGGGGGCTGGGGTTCCCCCCCCTCACCTCCCCCAACCACTCCCATTTCCTCTCCCACCCCCCAAAAATCCCCCTCACTGGGGGGCCATGACACCCCTCCCTACCCTTGATTCCCCCCATGCCTATGCCCCCCCCTCTCACCGGAGGGCCATGGCACAACCCTCCTCACACCCACCCCTGCCTATGCCACCCCCTCTCATTGGGGAGCCATAGCTCCGCCACCCCATGGTCACCCTCACAGTCCTCCCCAACCATCATCTCTCTCAAACAATTAAAATACAAACTATAAACAATAAAATAAACACAAAATACGAAAGACTGACCCAGCCTCAGCCTTTGGCTGCTAAATGGCAGGTAGCCTTTGGCACCTGTGTTAGGCAGCTGTCACAGGCAGCCGCCTGTAGGTAGCTGAAGGCTTTTAAGCCTTCGAGAGCGGGGGGCGAGGGGGGGGAACAGGCCCAGGTGTCTCAGTTCTTCAAGCCCCTAGTTCCATACCCCAACAGTGGCCCCGAAGGTGGTGAATCTGATGGACGTTCTTCACCTTTGCCAGGTCTGTCCCTGGTTATGAAGAGAGCACTTACACCAGTGCCGGAGAGACCAGCAGTAAGAGTCCTAAAGCCAGAAGGCATAAAGATCCCGACTTGATTGCAGCAAGGTAAGGATCGTGCCATTGACCCCTTACTTCTCATGCATTCTTCTGATCTTCTCATGTCCTGCTGTTTCCATCTGTCAGTACATGCTTGCTCATGCTAAATCCCTCTGCATCAGATTCACCGAGAACATATTTGACAGCACTCTTCCTTTCTACATCCATGTCCTGTTTGGAATTTCAGCTCCACTGTTACACAAATAAACCTAGAATGCAATCCTGATTCTCTTTGAAGTTGGTAAAAGTGTAACCATTGACTTTGAGTCAGGATTGCATCTATGGATTATGAAACCTTCAGTAGCTAATAATGGCAAGTAGTACATTTGTCCTCTGAGGGACTTTCCCGACTGCCATGACACTAGTTCTTTCACAGGTCTAGCTCCTATGCTAGAGAGGGGACTTTTGGCTTGTCTGAGGCCAGTCGCAGGACGCCCTTCTATCTGGACAACCAAACCTACACCACCCCATCCTATCTGGATCACCAAGTGTACAACACCAGCAGTTCAGAGACCAGTTGCAGGGTACCATCCTATCTCAACAGCCAAGCTTATCCTATCTCAACAATCAAGATACCCTTGTATCTCAGCAACCAAGTGCACAACAGCAGCAGGTAAAAGGGTGTGGGAACAGTGACTGCAAGACACAAGGGAAACCTGCAATAAGTTGGTTTGAACAGAGATGCAATTCCATTCTGTTACTTCCTAACATCCTTGAGTTGTAGGGCTGGAAGGTATCTCAAAGGTCTTTATTTCATTTTGGTTATTTCAGCTATTCCTTGTGAACTTCGATATATATGGGAGTTCTTGTCAAAGTTAAGGTGATACCAAATAATGAAGAACTGGATAATCAAAATAACCAAGACATTAAGTTAACAAAGCTCCAAATAACAAATAATGAAGTAATCAAATTAACCAAAACACCACAACAAAGTCACTGAAACAACCAAAATGAAGATTCATTTTAGTAAACAACATGGGGGGGGGCGAGGAATCTTGCTTCCTATTTGCTTTGTTTAAATGATAACAAATAAGCCAAATTCAGCAAGTTTGGGATTCATTACAAATACTTGTTCCAATAAACTGCTTGGGAAGAGGTGTCTGAGAATCAAGTGACTGGATCCAGGGTTGACGAGCATCATGTGGATTGTGGTCCCTCCCCAGTGAGGGAAGTGGCTACAAAAGCCAGTTTTGCACCTGCCTGCAGTAGTGGTATCTGGAGTAGCATGGGCAGCTCTCGTAGCACAGACAGAAAGGGTGAGATAGTGGTGCAGGCCTTGGACTAGCAAACAGGAATCTAGGTTCAATTCCCAGCTCTTCCCCAAGCTTCCTGGATTGCCTTGGGCAAGTAACATCTTTCCTTATTCCTGGACTGGGCTAGGGAGACAGGAATAGCTCTTGCCTGTCTATTGGCGTATAAGCTCTTTGTGCAAGGCCAGACAGCTTGCTGCCTAGGCTGGTCAGTGCCTAGGTTGTGGATTCGCATCTCAGCGGAAGTTCCACAGGCACGTGAAGAATAATAATGCAATGTGCATGCGCTTCTGCAGTGCGCATGAAGAATTATAATGATGAAATGCCAAATCCCGAATCTTACAGTATTGCCAGAGATAGTGCCAGTCCATCCTGTTTTTTGCAATAGTTTTCAGCTGTGCTCCATTGCACAGCTCACCTTTATACCCATGGGATTCAGCGGGAATGTGCCATAAGCACAGAACTGGTGCATAGCATACACAATGTAGGGGCTGTTTCCCTTCATGGTCTTGTATCCCTTCCATTTTTAACCCACTATTAGTGTCTCCCATCCTATTTGATAGCTGTGATAGTTGTGCCTATAGGCCTCAGTCACAACAAGGCAGTATTATTTATTTGGATTTGCCCTATCCTGAAGGTGGTAACAGTATATAAAAATGAGTATAAAACAATGTGTATACAATATAAAAATCTCCTAAACCACCCCCACTCAAAGCATATTCCTGTCCACCCAGTGACTGGTCAGATAAAATGTTTTTATGTTTCCTCCAGAAAATGCTCAGCTTTGGCAAACTTCCTGGAGAAGGAAGTTCCAAAGTTGTGGAGCAGCCATCGAGAACACAATGCGCTCTATGTGGGAATGCCCTTGTCAACCGTTCGGAAGCTGCAGTTGGTGCAGAACGCAGCGATCACCTTCTGTTGGGGGTGGGTCACTGGGAGCACATTACACAAGTGCTCTGAAGTCTGCACTGGCTGCCAATAGCTTTCTGCGCACAATTCAAGGTGCCGGTTTTGACCAATAAAGTCCTAAATGGCTAAACATCTTGGACTCCAGGTATCTGAAAGACCGTCTCTTTCCTTATGTTTCATCATGGCCTCTGTCAGCCAAGGGCACCATCATGTGAATACCAACTGCCCATGAGGTTCACACAATGAGGTCACACAGAGAGGCGTTGGTAGCTGCTCCACAATTATGGAAATCTCTCCCCTTGGAGATCTGTCCAAGCCTGTTACCTTTTGGAAGTGATGCAAGACCTTTTTGTTTGGCCAGGCGTTTGGCAGGCTGGGATAGGATTGGGTGGAGGGAAAAGGTTAGTGGGTGGGGTTTAGGAATTTTTAAAATTGTTTTTATATGCTTTACATATATTTTACATCTATATTTTTATAAGCCACTCTAAGCCTTTTAGGGAAGGACAGGGTAAAAATTGAATAAATAAATAAAATAAATAAACGCCTCTTACAAGTACTTGTACAGACTTGCTGCACCAATGGAACTTGAAAGAGGTCATTCTCAGCTGACCTTAAGGATCATGATGGAGCACAGGGGAGAAGGTGATTTTTTCTGATATAGGGCACAAGCTGTTGTGGGAGATAATCAGCTATTCAGATACATAGGAGAATGCAGATTTGTCATCAAATGTTAGACCGCTTTTACACGAGGCGCTGAAAAAACGCCTCCAAAGATATGCGCAGAGAGAAACCTGCGCGGGAGTGGGGCAGTTAAGCATTCCCCCACACTACCAGAAGTGACGTTGCTCCCATTCTACGCAGCAACTTCCAAGAACAAGCATAGGTTTGGAGAAGCGGCATTGTAAAACCCTGCTTAAAATGGGAGCAATGTCACTTCTGGTAGAGCAGGGGAACGTTGTCCAAACCCACACCCCACCCCACACCGGTTTCTCTCTGTGCGTATCTTTGGGGGTGCTTTTTTGGCGCCTTGTGTAAAAGTGGTCTTAGACTGTGTTAAACATATTCCATCTGTGAGTCAGCCCTGTTCCTTTTAACAGGTCCTACTCCCCCTCTAGAGACTGCCCTGGAGCCATATCACAGAGAAGTCACAGAGTGCCATTCTATATGGACAGCCCAGACTCCAATAACATCAGAAGGTAAAGAGGTTGGAGAAGATGGATATAGGAGGGAAAAATCCTCTTGGCTGCTTTGGGGAGGGAAAATAGAAACAGACTGGACTTACCATGCAGTCCAGACCCAACATTGCCTCAAAAGGAGGATACTATTAGTCTCCAGTGTGTGAGTAGCTAGTGACTGTTGTTAAAACACTTCTTGCACCCAATGGGATGCACAAGGCAGACTCTAGTCAGAATTCACTCTCCCTTAAATATGCTCTGGGATCTGTATTTGCTGTGTTTTCCCCACTAGATATGCTACACAGAATTCCTAGATTTCCTGTCATCTCATTTTTGGAGTTCCCATATGCAGTACCATAGAAACTGAATGGAATGGGAGCTAGCATTCCCATCAGCTCCCTTTCCAGGCAGCCTCCACAGAGTCCATAAGAAAAATATTTATGAAAAGGGATTATAGAAGATCTGGAAACCTGGTTGTGGAGCCAAGAGAGGAGAAACCTGCAGTACCTCACATTACACAGCCAGACTGGATCCATGGAATACACTGTGGGGAATCCTGTTACACAAGGTTTTTCTATATTACTGTACAGCACTTTGATCCTTGCAAATGCAGCTAGATGCTGTGTTGGGAAGGCTGTGCTGTAGGTTGATTAACAGACTTGCAATTTACACCCAGTGGGGATGTCACCTCGGCCCCAGCCATGGCATCCCTAGATATTTTGGGTCCAGGCAAGAGTCCTCCATTCTCTGAAGGCACATCAGTTGGGTTCCATGCCAGCTGGTAACCATGGCTACTTCTAGTGAGAGCTGATTAGGTAGGACTGTGGCTATTCTTAGTGGGCATGTCAGACCCCCTGTACTCTTCACAAGGTGTCAGGGTCCAGGTCTTGAACCTGTGCCACTAGGGTCCCTGGAGCAGTGGCTACATCTGTAGTGCTGCTGCTTCACCTTGAATCTGGCATAGCCACTCCCCCAAGGGCCTCTCTCAGGTTACTCAGCTGTCACTAGCCCAGTCCACACCACACAGCTTGCTGACTGGCTACCAGATAGCATATAAGGCTGGGTGGATCATTTGAACTGACCCCACTTCCTGCTTTTGCCCTGAAGCCTTGCTCTGCCTTTGTTCTGAATTTCTGTTCTGCCTTGGTCCTGCCTGTGGTATCTGCTCTGTCCTGACCCTGCTTTTTGTTATGCTCTGTCTTGATTCCAGCCAACTCTGATCTGTGTCCTGATTCTGCCCCACCCTGTATCCCTGCTCTTATTCCCTGCTCCAGTTCTGATGCTGACCCTGTACTTTAGCCCAGCCCATCTTCCCACATCCTGGATGTCTTCGGCCCTGGACCCCTTATGTAAGGGTAGATGTCCTTGCTGGTGATCACAGTGAAATATTTCCCCTCTCCCCACTGCTGTAAAGCATGTAGCTTGGTTGTGAGTTTCCTGCCTGGCTGTGACACTCCTGGTTCAGCAAAGCTCTTCTCTAGCCCTCTCTTGCTGTAATAGTTCTGAGAAGCCGCTCCTGCCTATAGGGAAGCTCTTCTGTTTGTCAGGGCAGGAAAACAGCCCGCATAAAGAGTGAAAAAAGGGGTTTGAGTTATTGGAACTGAGAGATGGACCTTAAGTTACCTTAGTTTTAAAGACTATATTTGGAATCTGGCTAGGGCTGAAGAGAACAGCAATTTTGCTGCTTGCGAGAATTCTAATTTCAGGAACCAGGAGCAATTTTCCATTGATTTCTTGATGCCTGATCTCAGACAAAAATGTAAAAAGTAATAATAAATAAATAAATTAAATCACTGCACATATGCAAGAAGGCCACCATGCCATTTTGTGCATGTGAAAAATGACTGCCACCCTTAACCAAAATGGCAGCAAGTGTCATGGCCATTTTGGTTAAGGGCAGCGAATTGCCCATGCACAAAATGGCCACCACCTTTAACCAAAATGGCAGTGATGCCCAGTGGTCATTTTGTGCATGTGAATTAATTTTAAAAATTATTTTCCCCCTCTGTCTCCGGCTAATCCTCCGCACAGGTAGCTCCGCAGATGGCTGCTGGGAGGCAGAAGAAGAAATGCACTTTTGTGCCTGTGTGTGGAGCTATCCCATCCGGTTCCTCAGTCCTCCTTTTGCCTTTGGGCCATCGGGAGTGCGCAATCTCCTCTCCAAGACCTACAAGGGAATTCAAAGCAGACAAGTTACAAAAGAGAAGGGAAGAGAAGGCAAAGGAAACCTGAAGCTCGCAACCCGATAATAGGGCATCAAAATATGTAGAGAGAGAGCGAGCGGGTGGGGCCTTGAGGGCGCCGTTCTTTCCCTGACTCGGGAAACGCGGGAAGCCCAGCCAGTTCCCCCGCAAAGCGCCAGGGAACAGGGGAGCAGAAGGCCTAACTCCACCAGCGGGGTTACCGGCAAAAGCCTCCCCCCGCCTAGGAAGGGCACCGCACGGCGGGAGCCTTTCCATCCGCAGTGCAGCTTTCCCCATCAGCAGCGCCAGACGCGCGGGCTGAAATGGAGGGAGTTGAGATTGACGGGGCGCAACAGGCGGCTTTTCCCCAGGAGGGTAGGCAAGTGGACATGCCCTTGCTAACGGATACCATGGGGAAGATTTTGCAATCCCTAAATAAATTATGCGAATTGCAGTCTAGCAGTCACCACAAGAACCCCTCCCCTGCCCCAGGACCAAAGAAACCCAGGGCGGGAAAACCCTCTCAGAGGGCGGGAAGCAGAAGGCATAAAGGCCCACAAGGGGGAGTCAGAGCCAAGCTTCTGGAGTCCTCAGGATCCTCTGAGGAGAGTGCTGCTGAACCTCAGCCTAAGAGGCACAGAGAGTCAGAGGAAGGTCTGATTTCACAAGAGAGAAGATTAACAATTTATTAGAAAAGATTGATACTCAAATTGGCCCCCATGTGCCTTTAAGCATGTATTGTATAACAGCAGTCAATGCGTATCTCTTTGAGCTAACAAGTCCTGGTGCTCCTCCAGATATGCATTGACTGCTGTTATTTATGAACCCATCTTCATACATCCATATAGTTGAATTCCACAAAGGTGGCATTCCTTTTGGCAATTGGTGCCGCAGTATGTTTTTATTTGCCCATTGAGAAAGGGGCTGGGCCCCGAAACGCGTCTGGGTTGCATACATGTTGTGTTTTATGTGTTTTTTATACAGTACATGCTTATAGGCACTTGGGGGCCAATTTGAGTATCAATCTTTTCAATCTTCTTTCTCTTTTGTGACTGGATGTTTTCCAGGTGGGGAAGCCTTGCGTGCTGGGGTTGGGGTGTGTGTTTTGTTGCACGAAGGTCTGATTTTCTCAACGTCAGAGATGGATTCGGGGCATGAGGGGAGTGACATGGAGGGTGCAGCTTCCCAGGAGGCTCCCCAGGAACCAAGGGACAGAGACAGACAGTTTCCTCTGGCATATAGAGAGGAATTCCTAAGCCAGGTCTCAAAGACACTCCGGTTAGCGGAGAAACAAAACAAGGAGGACTCCTCGGACTCCCAGGAGGAGGAGGAGAGAGATTACATCCTCTCCCTTCACGGCAGGGAGGCAGGGGTACCCCTGGATAGGGTTTTTGAAAAGTTAGTCATTCAGGAGTGGAAACACCCTGACAAAACCCAAAGGATGAATAAGACCCAGGCTTCTCTGTATTCCTTCTCTAGGAAGAAGGAGCCTGTGTTTAAGAACCCTAAAGTTGATGCGGCTGCAGTATCCCTAGCATGCCAGACAGTATTCCCCACTGAGGGGGACTGTTATCCCAGGAACCCCACTGACAGAGCCATAGATGACTCCTTATGCAGAGGCTTGGATCTATCAGCCACCTCACTAAAGATCAATATTATTTCCTCTTACGTGGCACGAGCCCTCTTAGCATGGATGCAGGAGGCCCAGGACCCAGAAATTTCTGAGAAGAGGGCGCAGAATATTTCCTCACGTATCTCCCTGGCCACAACTTTTCTGGCAGATGCCACCATGGATTCCATGGGATGGGCGGCTAGAGCCTTGGCCAGCAACGTGGCAGCCAGGAGGCAGCTGTGGTTTAGGTCCTGGCAGGGAGATGTCACAGCCAAAAATCTACTGGTCTCAACCCCCTACAAGGGGCTCAAACTGTTTGGCGTTTGCCTGGACAAAGTGCTGGCAGACGCGAACGATAAGGCAAAACACAAGAATCTTCAACAAATAGGAGCAAAAAAGAGGGTTGTTCACAACCCCCCATTCAAACAAAGGGGGGGGGGGATATGTCTCATTCAAAATATTTCAGGGTCAAGTCAGGGAATCCCAGGGGAATTTTTCATTTAGCAGCAGGGACAACAGACAAACCCCTAGGTTTGACAGACAGAAGCAGAAAAATTCCATCCCCACCGGGCAGAAGCAGGTTGCATGACTATCCAAACTCGCTAGAGGTAGGAGGTAGGCTGCAGTTTTTCTCCGCAATTTGGGAAAGATCAGTCTCGGACACATGGGTAAAAGAGACAGTGGCCCTCGACTACCGCATAGATCTGGCAAGCCCTCCTCGCCTGAGATTCCTCATCTCTCCAAGGTCAAATTCCCTAGACAAACACAAGGCAATGACCAGGGAGATTCAGAGGCTCTTAACAATAAAAGCAATAGAGCCAGTCCCTCCAGGTCAGACAGGCCGGGGCCTATTCTATAATCTTTCTAATACAGAAAAAGAGTGGTTCCTGGAGGGCAGTGCTGGATCTCAAACATTTCAACAAGATTGTGAGACAGCAAGAATTCAAGATGGAGACAGCAACCTCCATATGCCGGAGCCTGCGGTTAAACAACTGGATGGTCTCCCTGGATCTACGGGAGGCATATCTACACGTTCCCATCTGGCAACTGCACAGAAAATGGCTCTGGTTCTGCTACCAGGACAGGCATTACCAGTTCAGGTCTCTATCATTCAACCTATCTTCGTCACCCAGAACGTTTACAAAGATTCTGATTCCATTGGTGGCGAATCTCAGACAGGAGGGCATCCATATATACCCTTACCTGGACGACCTCCTGATCAGAGCCCAGTCACGCGAAAAGATTGTGGAAGATTTGAGCAGGACCGTGCCTTACCTCAACTCACACGTTTTTCTGATAAACGAGGAAAAGAGTTATTTAACACCAACCCACAACCTGGAGTATCTAGGGTTGATACTCGATACAACCTTAGGAGTCGCCTTCATTCCTCCCCACAGACAGCGCAAGATACAGTCACTCATCCATCTTCTCTTCCATCAGAGAAGAGCAAGGCTGAAATCACTGGCCCAGCTCCTGGGGCTGCTAGTGTCATGCACCGGACAGGCCCAGTGGGGCCGTCTACATCTGAGACCCTTGCAGGAGCTGCTGCGTCTCATGCAGCTAGAACTCACGAGGGGCACAAATCCGTGGGTGAACATTCCCCGAGGATTCGCACGCTCAATGTCCTGGTGGTTACGGACAGAAACATTCACCAGAGGATCACTGTTGGCAGAACCCAGTCGGGAGATCCTAACCACAGACGCCAGCCTGTCGGGCTGGGGGGTGCATTCTGGGACCTCAGCGGTGCAGGGTTTATGGACCAAAAGGGACCAAGCTCACAGCATCAGTTACTTGGAGCTGAAAGCAATCAGGCTAGGCCTCCTGCAGCTTGCACGGAAACTCCACAAATCTCACGTGCTAGTCTACACGGACAACGTGACAGCAAAAGCTTACATAAACCACCGGGGGGGCTCCAGGGCACCGGAGTTACACAGGGAAGCACTCAGACTGTTTGCTCGGGCACAAAAGAATCTTCTGTCACTCAAGGCGCTACATATCAAGGGGCAGGACAATACTCAAGCAGACTGGCTCAGCCGGACTTCCTTAAACCCCCACAAATGGGTTCTGCCCAGGGAAGTATTCGAGGAACTAGCAAGGACGTTCGGTTGTCCAGAGGTGGACCTCTTCGCCAACCCAGAAAATGCACAGGTTCCAATGTTTATGTCCAGAACCCACTGCGGAACACAGATCGTGGTGGATGCCCTGAACCAGCCATGGCCAGCAGGTCTGCTCTACGCCTTCTCTCCGATTCCGTTGATAGCAAGGACGGTGGCAAAATTCATCAGGGAGCAGGCTCTCCTACTTCTAATAACACCTTGGTGGCCAAGAAGGCCATGGTTTTCCGATCTAGTACAACTCCGCACCGCCCATGTAAGATTGCCACTGAGATCGGACCTCCTCCATCAGGGTCCTCTACATTACGAGAACCTACAGGTATTGAGACTGACAGCGTGGCTCTTGAACGCACAGCCTTGATAAGAGGTTATTCAGAGTCCATGTTGTCAGCATTGGAACAGTCCAAATGGCCAGCTACCAGAAGGGCTTATAGAGTGACTTGGAAGACATTCGCGCTATGGGCAATGCAGAAGGGGTATGACCCCTGTAATCCTGAAATTCAAAATATTTTACAGTTCTTACAGAACAGTCTTGATAAAGGCCTGAAACCCAACACCCTAGCAAGGCAAGCAGCAGTGATAGACTCTGTTATAAGATCAGTCTCAAATAAGAAAATCTCGTCTCACAAACATGTGAGGCAGTTTCTGAGGATGGCCAGAGCAATCTCCCCACCGGTAATTCACAGATGCCCTTCATGGAGTCTCGCTCTGGTATTAGATGCCCTAACTAGACCTCCCTTTGAGCCGCTAAAACACGTGTCTCTATATATGTTAACACTCAAGATAGTATTTCTGGTGGCAGTTACATCCGCTAGAAGGATATCTGAGTTAGGGACCCTCTCAATGGAAGAGAATTTTTGTGTTTTTCAGGAACAGTCAGTCACGCTACGATTAGACCAGGTCTTTATACCTAAGGTTAATTCCCTTTTTCATAAATCTCAGGAGATCATTTTACCCTCCTTCTGCCCTAAGCCATTGCATCCAAAAGGAGAAGGCCTGGCATAAATTGGATGTCAGGAGGGCTTTGAACATATATTTAGCCAGAAACACAGGGCCTCAGATCTTCCACAGCCCTGTTCATTAATATTAGACCAGGACAGGCTGGCTCTAAGGTTTCAAAGACACTCCTGTCAAAATGGGTGAAGCAGTGCATTATTGAAGCTTATAAGGCTAGGAACAAGATTCCTCCGCTCCAAATTTGGGTGCATTCAGTAAGAGGGGCAGCCATCTCATATGCCTTTAAGCAGAGGGCCTCCTATGAGGAGATTTGCAGGGCGGCTACTTGGTCCTCCCTGCATACCTTTGTACGACATTACAAGCTGCAGGTGTTCAAGTCCGCTAATGCGGCCTTTGGCAGAAGGGTGTTGCAAGCAGTTCTGGAGGCTCCAAGCAGTGCTGGCTCCCACCCTGACGAAATCTAAGGGCTCGGGTATATCCCGTGCGGAGGATTAGCCAGAGACAGAGGGAGAAAGGAGAATTGGTCACCTACCTCGGTGAATTCTTTTCTCCTCTGTCTACAGATAAATCCTCCGACCCACCCTGCCAAAGATGCAGTGCTTGGGGTCATTCAAATTGACAATCTGACAGATAGTTGGGATTCTGTACCTAGCTGAGGTTAGGTCTCTTGGCCTGGCAGTTTTTCTTTTCTTGTTTAGTTTTTTTTTAAAATGCAACCCTCATAAGGGTCAGACATCAGTTTTCAATGTGTGTGGTTAAGTTTTAAGTTTGTCTAGCAATGGTGACCTCGGCTAAGGGGTGGACTGAGGAACCGGATGGGATAGCTCCACGCGCAGGCGCAAAAGTGTATTTCTTCTTCTGCCTCCTGGCGGCCATCCGCGGAGCTACCCATGCGGAGGATTATCCGTAGACAGAGGAGAAAAGAATTCACCAAGGTAGGTGACCAATTCTCCTTTTTATAGTTTTGCCTGAGAATTTGTTCAGGCATTGAGAAGTTCTCGTTCATCTGGAGACCAAGAACCAGAATTTCAATGATGCAGACTCTCCCTTCTCTTGCTAGGTTTTTCTCCACTTCAGATGTGAGGACCACCACCACCACCTCTTCCTCTCAGCATGAGAAGTCCTCAGCCGCTGGGTATGACTCTGACCCCAGCACTGCAAGGTAAGTTGCAAAGGAAGGTTTGCTTGTAATCTCTGCATTAAATGCAGGAGACATCACACTGGTCCTAATTCTGCTCTTGAGTGCATG
This sequence comes from Sphenodon punctatus, assembly GCA_003113815.1. NCBI lineage: Eukaryota > Metazoa > Chordata > Lepidosauria > Sphenodontia > Sphenodontidae > Sphenodon > Sphenodon punctatus. The sequence continues at coordinate 1,535,217 of QEPC01012768.1, forward strand.
TGAAGTAAATGGGAACCTGGATGGGTGATGCCTACTCTCCACCACTAACCTTAGGGGGTCTGCCTTTCCCCTTGTCCTTTGTCAATACCTTGCTTTGCTTGTCATGCCAATAAAGTATTGTTGAACTGAATTCGGAACCCTATCTGTGTATGCCATGGCAAAAGGTGCTATGAGATGATAAACACAAGTAGAATTTATCTCACGTCAGGCTGTATCCATTCTGCTTAACCCTTAAAAATTGTGTTGTAAAAACTGACATTGTGTCTGGGGTGTTTTTTCTACCCCTGTCCTCGGCACTTATATTTTTAGAATGCGTAAACTAACATGAAATGTGATCGGGTAAATTTTTAACCCCAGGTGAAAATCCTGGGGTTAAAAAAATACACCATGGCAAAATGCATTGAGGTAGGTTTTTGTTCACAAAAAAACCCAGTTACTGGTAACCAACTCTCCTTTGGGTATATTGTGTACCTGGGTTCAGGTGACAATGTCCTAAAAGGGCAAAGTTGAAGAGCCACTAACTTGAAAGTTTTTGCAAGAGATGTGCACCTGGGGTAGGAAAATGCCCCAAGAAAATGGTTAAGGGTTAATGTGTTTAACAAATATGTATGGTCTATAAACACAGTGAACTATAGACACAGTGAAGTTGGTCACAAGACATACACACACTCTCGACCCCACCCTCACCCCAAATAGACCTCTCTCTCTCTCTCCAACTTTGTGAGTGGCTGGTGGAACCAGTGGTCTGTGGTCCTGGCTATTGATATTCTGAGTAGTAGCTATGATTCAGCTGCTGAGACTTGGGTGCAAGGAAGTAAGACACAGGACCACTGAGACATTGTGGTGCCCAGAACTAGCCCTGGCAAAGATCCACACTTGAGCTGCACAAGAGTGGCCACAGTTTGACCATCCCCTGCATAGAGCCATTCAGAACACCATCCTGGAAATGCAGCAGTGCAACACATGGAGTGTTATGTTGGAACAAAAGGCACCCAGCGTGCAAGGGTGCATCTGGGTGGGGAGGCTGCTCCACTCTTGGCCATAGGGTGTTAACAAATGGGATGATAGCTCATTGGTCCATGCAGCTCCCACAATGTTAAGTGTGCTGCCTAATAACAGGCAGCACCTTGAATGTCGTTGTGCATGCATGTGGATTTAGTGTGTCCAGCCTAATAAATGGGCAGGTGTTCTTCCCCACCACACTCCCACTACCAGCCCTCCCCCCATGTCAGTATTCAGTCTCCTGTGATGACTCACCGCAAACCATGGGAGGAAGCTTTCCCAGCTGATTCTTTCTTCCGGGCTATGATTTCAGGAGGCATGTCAGTGCCTACTATCCTCACCTACCCCTGCATATTTATACCTGGGTTCATATCTGCACTTGGCAACTGGAACTAACCTTTTGCTATACACATAATGCTGAGTTTATTGAGCATATTGCATACTTTATTGAGCACCTATAGTTAAAATTGAAAATGAAAATAAAAATTGAAATCAAAAGCAATGAGTCTTTGTTATCACTCAGTTTTTCACATCCACAGCTCTCAGTAATGTACTGGCAGGAAGCATCACAGTTTCATTTGGGTGGGGGTCTCGCTGCCTTTGGTATTGGCAATCCCTCTTATTTCCCATAACCCCCCATGTCAAACAGGCACCTCTTATACCCCCCTCCCCCTCTGTCATCTTCTGCATTACCATACTGTGCAGGCAGAAAACATTCCCACTCTTGAGTGCACTGTCCTACTTTGAGCGTTCAAAACTTGTATAACCTAACCTGCTTTCCTTCAGTTAGTTCATGTTCTCTGTACCCCAAGTCACTTGTTTCCACAAAGAGATTCCTCTCTGCAATCCAATCAAAGCACTCTGGTGGCCCCTCAGGTACCCTCTCGCTGTCGTCAGGGCGGTGATGAGAAAAACCAGCATGGACAGTCCAGACTCCATTAGTCACTGCCTTACTTCTGGCAAGAGTACAAACGTCAAGCAGTCTCTCGTTCTCATTTGGATCCCCATCTCGTCTGGGGATCCAAATGAGATCCCCAGATGGTAGATACCCATAGATACAACCCATAGATACTACATTATTAATAATTATTATTATTACTAGCAAGCGATGACAGCCAAGGCAGCTGGGAGAATATGCAGATGAATATACACAAACTGCATCAGATGTCTATGGTCATTGTTGTATATAAATTGAAAAGCTAATTTATTACAGTGCCCATACATAGTGGGTCTAGCCGCCAATATGGATCTACCTGATCAAAATCTAAAGAGTAAAAAATAATGAACATACCTTTACTGCTCCATATAGACTCTCTCATGGGTAAAAAGGCAGTGGACCTTATTTAAATAGCTTCTAAAGTACTGCAGACCTTCAGGTTACCCTCAAACCAAAAAAAAACAGTCAAAAAACCCAACCTGTAGCCAAACCCTCTTAAAAAGCAGACTATACTGTACTTCAAACCACAAATTCTACAATACTATTAAAAAGGAGGAGGAGAGGAATGTATTGTAAAAAAAGAACCCTGGACTAAAAACCAAAAATATATCTCCAGACTAAACCCCAAACAAACAAAAACCAAAGAGCAGACCCATACCGCAATCTCAGTCTGTGTAGCAAGCTTAACAGCATACTGGACTGGAGCAAGCGAGCGCTAGATTTAATTTAATTTAATTATTTAAAAAATCTTACTACCCCCACCCCTCCTGCCACAGGCAGCTCAGGACGGCTCACAACTTATCAAACATAAACTTCTAAAGATAACGAACAGCTCATGCACCTGTGAAAGAAGAAAAACTCAGAGGAGAAAAACTGTATCTGCTCATAGATGAAAGAAATGCACAAACGAACACTACAAAAATGAAAGACTAAAAACGAATGTCATAAGAGCCATGGGGTTTGATGGAATTCTAAGGAAAGTTCTCATTCTCTCTCTCTCTCTCTCTTTCTCGGATGAGCCCTATTCTGCAAAGGAAACCAAGTGCTTCCTGGACAGAGTGATGTTCTCCTAACACTGGGCAACATCAAAAAAGAAAGGTCTCTAAGTATAAAACATTTTTAAAAGCACTAGAATCCATGTCTTCATTGAGATCAAAAGGCTCAATAGTGTTCAGTTTGAAAATCCACATAGTCTCTCCTGGATAAGTGCATCTCTATCAGAAAAACCGAACCCAAATTTCCTGTGACCCGTGTCCCTTTGCTAAAAAATTGTTAACTAAAGGCGCTGTAACTCTATGATTCCTGATGTTACTCCTATGTTCATTTATTCTGATCTTCAGTTTTCCGGTTGTTTTGCCCAGTGCTGCCAAGGTAACAGGGAGTGGAATCAGAGAACCAGAACTTATCACTCTGCATTTCTCTGTTGCATCCTGGATTTGTTTTAAAGAGGGGGTTTGATTTGACAAATGGTGTGTTAATGGAGACCGCTGTGTTCTTACTGCTGTCATTTATCCATTCATTTGAACAAATGTAGCCTTGCTGATGCGTTCATTAGATGTTTTGCAACAGGCAACGTTATAATCCACATTCATTGTAGATCAATGCTTCTCAGACTATGGACTGTGCTATCTGCAGATGGCATCACAATCCTGATTGTAGTGGATATACTTTGCATGTCTCATTGCCTAGGATCACAGGATTATATTTAAATCGTAAAATATAGTCACATTTGAATATTGGGCGGAAATTGCTGGTGGCAGATGCTTGAACTTCACTAAAGTCATGTCAGTGTTTTCCTCACCCCCTACACACTTCATTAGCTCCCAGCTTCTTGGAGGTTAATGTTTTTATTGCTTTTTCCACCACTCTTTAGCAAAGGCGTTCTCTTCGTGAAGGAGTATATGAACAGCAGGGAGTTGTCTTCCTCCCCACGCTACAGTAGGTAAGAGGGACCACAATGAACCCACAGCAGAGACGCAAGGGAACCAGTCCTTTGGGATTAAGGTTATGTGAAATATTTGCATAGGAACTGCAGTACCCTAGCCCTGACGTTTGAGGATTTGGCTACCAAGATGGTCAAAGCAGAAAAGAAACAGCATGCAGATTTGGGAGATTGGAGTGAAGAATGGGGCATTTTATTGGCAGTTCTAGGGTGAATAGGAAGCTGCAACAACCTCCCTAAATTTCACCAAGCAAAGGATCATTCTCCAGAAACAGTAACAGACATCCCCACCGCACTTTGGCCCAATGGCCATTCCTGACCTTGTAATTTGGAGGAGGAGGCTATTTTCCAGCCCAAACCCAACATCCTGTCTATGACAGCGGCCAATTTTTTCGATTGTGTGGGAGAAGTATCGGCAGTCACAATGGGCAATGCAAACCCTGCTCCCAACAGTAAGTTCCCATCTTGTAATCTACTTGGCTAATAGCCATTAATGAACCTATTATCCAAGAACTTATCCAGTCCCTTTTTAAAGGCCGCTATCCTACTGGCCCCGACAACCTCCTCTGGCAACAAATTCCACAATTTAACTGTGTTGAGTGAAAAAAATACTTTTTATTTGTTTTAAATATGTCACCAGTTAGTTTCATGGAGTGTCCCCTACTTTTAGTACTACTTGAGAGGGTAAATAAACATTCCTTATCTACTCGTTCCACTTCACTCAAAATTTTATAAACCTCTATTATATCCCCTCTGTCTTCTGTTCTCCAAGCTAAAGAGCCCTAACCTATCAAGCCTCTCTTCATATGGGAGCAGTTCTAAACTCTTGAACATTTTTCTTGCCCTTCTTTGTACCTTTTCAAGTTCTACTATATCTTTTTTGAGATGGGGTGACCAGAATTGCACACCAAAGGGTGATTTCAGACGTTACGAGATCACGGTGAACCACGGTGAATACCCACCTGTGGTCATCATGTCTCGTACGTCTGTTTGCGGCGCGCCAGTTGTTGGCCACGGTCAATCCCCACATGGGGTTCGTTTGAACCACGCTTCCCGGGAAGGTCCCGGGAAGCGTGGTCAAACGGACCCTGGGCCGTGACCAAGGAAATGTCACGTCTGGCCGTGCGCCACGGCCCGGGATCCCGGGCCGTGGCACAGTCGGCCGGACGCGGCGGCCGCATTGGCCCCGCCGCCCACCCGTCCCCTCGGAGGGCGGGCGGCGGGGTGCGTGGAGGGGGCGGGGCCGTGCGGCCGCACGTTGCACCGCGCGGCCCCAGTCCCTCCCACTTTCCCCGCCGGGATCCCCCCGGCACGTCTGTTGTGCCGTTACGGGGTGACCCCGGCGGGGAACGAAGCCGGTGGTGCCGGTACGGGGCCAAGGGCCCGCGTAACATCTGAAAATACCCATACTCAACATGCAGTCACACCATCAATTTATATAGGGGCATTATGAGGTTTTCAATTTTATTCTCTATCCCTTTCTGAATAATTCCTAACATTGTTTGCTTTTTTGACCACTGCTGCACAGTGAGCTGAGGATTTCAATGTATTGTCCACAATGACTTGAAGGTCCTTTTCTTGAGTGGTTACTCCTAATTTAGAACCCAGCATTGTGTACATATAGTTTGGATTATTATTTCCTATGTTTATTATTACCTATGATTATTATTATCTGAGTTCTCGCAGCCTCATGATTGTTGCATCCCTTGTCTCTCCCTCTGTTCCCCCTTCCCTGTCTCCCCTCCCCCCGTCTTTAGATTGTAAGCTCTCGGGCAGGGACCATGTCTATCTTATTCTCTGTAAAGCGCCAGGTACATTGTTGGCGCTATAGAAATGCTAATAATAATAATAATAATAATAATATAATATGTGCATCACTTTGCACTTCTCCACATAAAATGTCATCTGCCATTTAGATGCCCAATCACCTAGTCTCACAAGATCTTCTTGCAATTCTTCACAGTCCACTCATGTTTTAACTACCTTGAATAACTTTGGGTAATTTCAGACCGGCCGTCCTTTAGACGTGCTGGCTGATTCCTACAGGGGATCGGGGAGGGGGCGGGGCTGCGCAGCACGAAGTGCGGCCGCACAGACCTGCGCTCCCCTGGCCACCCGCCCTCCGGGAGATGTCCGCTGCGCCCAATCCCGCATTGGGGCCTGGGCCACAGTCCAGAATTGGCGGAGGTAACAGACGTTACTTTCCGCCAATTCCGGATCATGGTCCAGCTAACTACAGTTCTGGACCTCCAGGCAGCCAGAGGTCCATAACCGTGGTCAGTGTGTTTCCCGCCGGAGGTTCACCGTGGTGAACATCTGGCGGAATGCACTACAGACGTTACAGTACCGCAGCCACCACAGGGGGTTCACTGTGGTTGACCACGGTATCATAACGTCTGAAATTAACCTTTGTGTCCTCTGGAAATGTGATCACTTCTCTCTTTACTCATTTTTCCACATCATTGATGAAGATATTAAAACACTGGACCCAATACAGAGCCGTGTGGCACTCCACTATTTACTTTTCTCTATTGTGACAACCAACCATTTAGTCCTACTCTTTGTTTCCTAGCTTTTAACTATTTACCGATCCATGATAGGACACAGTCTCTTATCCCATGACTGCTTAGTTTCCTCAAGAGTCTTTCATGAGGGACCTTATCAAACATTGTCTGAAAATCCAGATACACTATATCAACTGGCTCACCCTTATCCACATGCTTATTTACTCCCTCAAAAAATCCAGTAGATTAATGAAGCACGACTTCCCTTTGCTAAATCCATGTTGACTTTTCCCTATTATGCCATGTTTATCAATATGCCCAGTAATACTGTTCTTGACAGTTGTCGCCACCAGTTTGTCTGGCACCGACATGAGGCTTACTGGTGTGTAGTTACCAGGCTCACCTCTGGAGCCCTTTTTCAAGGTCAGCGTTACATTCGGTACCCTCCAGTCCTCAGATACCATGGCAGATTTCAGCAATAGATTACAAATTATCATTAGTAGGTCCATAATTTCATATTGGAGTTCCTTCAGAACTCTGGGGTGAATACCATCAGGTCCTGGAGACTTGTTCCTATTCAAATTGTCAATTTGCTCTAGAACCTCTTCTAGAGTCACGTTAATTTGTCACAGTTCTTCTGATTAATCACCTACAAAGACTAGCTCTGGTGTAGGTATTTCTCCAATGTCCTCGGCAATGAAGACGGAAGCAAAGAATTCATTCAGCTTCTCTGCAATATCCTTATCGTCTCCAAGTGCCCCTTTTACCCCCTAACGGCCCAGCTGACTCTAGCAGACTTCTTGCTTCTGATGTAAAAGTTATTATTATTAGTTTTGGCATCTTTAGCAAGTTGCTCCTCAACTGCCCTTTTGGTCTGCCTAACTAACTTATTACATCTGTTTTGCCAATGCTTCTACTCTTCCCTATTTACCTCATTGGGACTAGCTTTCCATTTTTAAAAGGATGCCTTTTTGGCTCTAACAGCCTCTTTCACCTCACCATCTAGCCACACAGGAAGACAATTGGGCCTTTTGCTACCTTTTTAAATTTGTGGAATACATTTATTCTGGGCTTCCAAGATGATGTTTTTAAGTAGTCTCTCCACTCCTCTTGCAGACATTTAATTCTTACAACTGCTCATTTTAGTTTCCCTCTAACTAGTTCCCTCATTTTTGCATAGTTCCCCTTTTAAAAGTTAAATGTTACTGCAGTGCTTTTATTTGGCATTCTCCCTCCTGTAAGTATGTCAGATTTGATTGTATTATGAACACTATTGCCAAGCAGCTCTAGCAGTTACCCCTTGCACCAGGTCCTGTGCCCCACTTAGTACTAGATCCAAAGTAGCTCCTTCCCTCGTTGGTTCCAGGACCAGGAAGCTGCTACAGGAAGCAGTCATTTATGGCATCTACAAATTCTCTCTGCATCCCTCCCCAAGGAGACATTCACCCAATAAATATGGTAATTGAAATCACCCATTATGACTGTGTTTCCAACTTTAGTAGCCTGTCTGATCTCCCTTAGCATTTCAAAGTCAGTCTCACTGTCCCAGGCCTAGTATAGCCCCACTGTTATACACTTTCCTGTTACACATGGAATTGGTGTCCATAGAGATTTCAGAGTACAGTTTTCATGCTTTAAAATTTTAATTCTGCACTACCACAAGGTTGATCCAAGACACGGAGGGTGAGGTGATCCCACAGTTAGGCGGTGCCCACGCCATTTAGGGCTTTATAGGTCAAAACCAACAACTTGAATTGTGCCCAGAAGACTATAGGCAGCCAGTGCAGTGAACAGAGAACTGGTGTAATATGCTCATGGCAACACATCCCCATAAGGAGATGGGCTGCTGCATTCTGCACCTGCTGCAGTCTCCAAACCATCACCAAGGATAGCTCCACGAAGCATGGATGATGGTGGCAAGGTCCGAGTCAGAGACGTACAATCTAAGCCATTGCACCAGATGTAGTTGGCAAAATGCACCCTTTGCCACAGCATCCACCTGGACATTCAAGCAGAGCTGCAGGTCCAGGAGCACCCCCAGACTATGAACCTGAGACATCAATGGAGGGCAGACCCCATCTATGATTGGTGCCACCACTCCCTCAGCCCCTCCCACCATCACCATCTCCATCTTGTCAGGATTCAGCTTCAGTCAGCTCGCCCTTATCCAGCCCCTCACAGCTGCCAAACACTGGGTAAGCACCGAGACTGCCAGGAGTCTGGAGGACTGCCAGGAGCAATCCTCCAGACCCTCTGGTTTTCCAGGTTTCTAGGCCCACTATGGCAGGTGCCAGTACCAAGCTCCCAAAGCTTCCAACCACAGTGTGTAAGCTTAACACAAACGCTCTACTCACTCAGGTGAGGTAGCCACAGTCTCCCAAACTAGCCGCTGGTGCCGCCTTCTCTTTTGGCAGCTTCTTCTGGCTTTCTGAGCTCCTCAGGGAGAGCTCTTGTCTCTGCTCCAGCCTCTCTCACACACTCACAGGCTGTGTAAGCGCTTAGTCTGTCAGGCTGTCAAACAGAAGCTCCTTCCTCCTCTGTCTCCAGGCATAGACTGCCTTCTTCTTGGCAAGCAGCCTTCTTATGTAGCCAAAGTGGGTTTGCCTAGCCCTCTGGTTCGTGTAGCCTTAAAGGGACAACAGCCTCCCGCTTTCCATAACACTGCTTAGGGGTTTTCCTGCTTTACTGGACTGACTTGGCTAAGCCTTCATCCAGTCACCACCCAGCCGCCTACCTCACACATCCTCAGGCTGGCCCTCATGTTCTCATAAAGGAGCAGCAGCTCTGTTAAGCTGCACTCTGCCACAACAAATTACAATTTGAAACAATAAATAATACTTAACAAAGCCTGTACAATGTAACACCCCCCGCAAGCCTGTGCCCCCTACTCACTGCCAGGCTGTGGCTGTAAGTACATCTCTCTCACCCTACTGCTCCCATTACAAAATTCCCCATTGATATTACAAACCCAATTAAAATCCACTTTCTCTCTGCCTCTCTATCCCCATTTTTGTCATCGTCAAAGAGCATTGCCATTTGGTGTGGCACCACATCATGAGTGCCTGCCCCAGGCTGCAGGCTAGCAGGCTTTATGATGGCTGATGGATGGAGCTGGCGTGTTGCTGCTGGGGTGTCCCACATGGTGCTGAGTGGGGTCCCACTCTGCCCCCACTCTTGGAAGCAGCTCCTGGGGGAGGGTGGGGGGCTGTTGTGCCCATTTTGCCAGTGTGGAACTGATGCACAGAGTCTAAGGGACTTGCCCAGAGTCACTAGGTGAGTCTGAGGGGAGCAAGGAACTGAATCAAGGTCTCCTGAGTCCCAGAATAGCCCTCTTGCCACTGGACCATCCTTGCACTACTCCATGACAATTGTCTCCTTTCACCAGCATGAGGTTCACTATTAAGGACCTGCCTTCTGTAGGATTATTAGCTAGGAATGATCCTTCCTTCAATGACCCTGTAGCTGGGGAGCCATCAATTAGCCTGTGTTTCAGTGACAGATCCAGGGTGCTCTGCACTAATGATTAAGATTTCTGCAAGTCATCATGAAGTAATGATAACTGATCTCACTCTTTCTATCTCTCTTCTCTGACAGCAGATTGGGTGATTTGTCCAACATAGAAAGATCAAGCTACAGCAGTGCCAGCTACCTCAGTGGTGCCCCCGAGAGGTAGGATAATTCATTGCACTAGGGTGATTTCAGTAGGGTGTTATACAGGGAATGTTCTTTAAGACTTAAGGGTTTTCTTATAACTTCTATATTTACATGAAAACTGTCCCATTTAACTATATGGAACATTGTTCACTGAAATAGTGTTCTTTCCTTTGCTGTGAATAGTGATTGTTGTGCTTGCTTCGCATTGGGATAATTGTCTATTAGGGTTAAGTAAGAGTGTTGATCCCCATCCCCGTGTTCCATAAGTGTGTGAGGTGAGTGTGAGGGTGAGTGAGAGTGCAAGAGAAACGCCCCCCCCCCCGGTTCCTCCCCTTCTCTTGTGTGCATCCCCTTTCCCCCTCCCCCCTTGTGCCCGGACCCCCTGCCCTGGTTTCCCCCACTAGGATCACGAAGTCTCCCCTGTTCCCAATCCCTGGTGTGGGTTATATTCGGAGAGTGTTTGTACATCGACCTGAGGTTCCTTATGCATGCTTGGCGCCCAATGATGATAGGGATCTTGCCTCCTTGAGACCTCGTGATCCACATACTATCCTGACGGGCATTTACCCCCCGATAGAATCCTTCCAAGCAGGAGCTCGAGCGTGTGGGTGGGTGCCCACAGTTCCAGGGGGAGGGAACCGGTGGCCTGGGAGAACCCCCTTCCGAGATCCCCCTTCCTCTGTGACAGAATCACCAGCATTCTATTCCCCTCCCCCCAACGCTACAAGTAACCCCATGGATTTAGCGCAGGACGTCGGACAACTGGTGCACACAGTACAATCCCATGCCATGGAGGTTAAGGACTTGCACCAGAAACAGCAAGCCTTGACCATGACTGTGGCCCAAATCCAGGATGGAGTGGCTCCCGTGGGGGCCCCGCCCGCCATGGCCCCGGTGGAGGAGGCGGCTCCGGTGGTCGCTTCAGCTGCCCTGGCTGCAGTACCCCGGGGGCCCCAGTTGTAAAAATTTACAGGGGAGCGTAAGGCTTTTCAAGGGTTCCTAGTCCTGTGTAAACTAACATTTATGTTACAACCCCAGACTTACTCTACCGATGCGTTGAAGGTGGCTTATATCATAGGGAATCTAGGGGGAACCGCATTAGAGTGGGCCACAACCTTATTAAAGGGGGATAGCCCCCTATTATCAAATTACGCTGGCTTTATCAAGGACTTTACGTTTCTCTTTTACCATCCCCACCGGGTTCGTGATGCCGAGACCGCCATCATGTCTTTGCGGAAAACTAAGGGAGAACTGCTTGAATACATCACCCAGTTCCAACAGCTGGCCCTGGAACTTCAGTGGCCCAATACGGTCCTCAGGGTCCTGTTTCAGAAAGGGTTGGGTGATGAGTTAAAAGACCAGCTGGTCCTTACTTCCCTTTCCGAGACCTGGGAAGAACTTGCGACCCTGTCCTTACAAATCGAAGATCGCCTAGCGGAAAGACGCCGGGAGTGGCAACAGGAACCTCACACCTTTGCCGCCCGACCACTTCCCCCCTTGCTACCACCTGCCACCTCTTCCAAGGCCAGCGAGCCCAAACCAGTGCAGCTCGGAGCAGCCCCGGGCCCCCTTACCTCAGAAGAGAAAGATCAGAGACGGCGCTCACATGCTGCTACTATTGTGGAGAGCCTCATCATTTCATCTATGAGTGCCCCTCTCTGGACCCGCAGTGGCGAGTCCAGGGAAAAGCCAAGGGTCGGAACAGACAGGGGCCTTCCCAACCATGAAATGAATCGCCTCCACAAATGGAACCAGCTCATCGCACGTACTGAGTATCTCTACTAGTCCGGACCACTCTATCGTGGTGTGGGCCCTAGCAGACTCTGGCACATCTGGAAACTTCATGGACCTGACACTAGCAAGAAACTATGCCATCCAAACTCAACCACAACCACACTCCGAAACTGTGTACTCCATAGACGGGCCTCCATTGATTTCCGAGCCACTTATGACCCAAACTACACCCTTGCAATGTGTGATGGGAACCTATCAGGAAACCCTGTCCTTCGATGTGGTCTCTACCCCGCTCTTTAAGGTGGTCCTACAGCTACCCTGGTTAGGCCAGCACGACCCCCAGATCAACTGGTCTATACGACGAATCTCATTTGACTCACGGCACTGTAAACAGCTGTGCCAGTACCCCCACCCTAAGGGGCTGGGAGCCTTCTCAGTGGCCGAAAAAAGCCCCCCACTTCCTTTTCAGCCCCCAGCCAAGTATGCAGATTACTCCGAGGTGTTTAGTGTCATGCATGCAGCCGAGCTACCTCCGCATTGGGCCTATGACTGCCCCATCGACTTGCTTCCAGGAACAGAACCACCTTTCGGTCTTATCTATGCGCTCTCCGGCCCCGAACTAGGAGCATTCCGACAATACCTGGATGGGAGTCTTTAGAATGGCTTTATTTGCCACTCTTGTTCCCCCACCGGGACCCACATCTTTTTTGTGTCAAAGAAGGATGCTCCGGCCTTGCATAGACTATCGAGGCCTAAATGCCATTACCATAAAAAACCGCTACCCCCTGCCCTTGATCCCAGAACTCCTTAATAGGCTCCAAGGAGCTACCATATATACCAAGCTGGATTTGCGAGGGGCTTACAATCCAGGTCTGACTGGGGGACGAAAGGAAGATAGCCTTCCGCACTCGCTATGGGCACTATGAATATCTAGTTATGCCCTTCAGACTTGCAAACGCCCCAGTGACCTTCCAACATTTTATCAACGACATCTTCCGTGACCTTTTAGATGTCTCAGTCATTGCCTACCTGGATGATATCCTTTTTTATTCCACATCTCAAGAGCAACATGTTCAGCATGTACGGCAGGTACTCCAAAGACTTCAAGACCATAGGTTGTATTGTAAGGGTGAGAAATGCGCCTTTCGCTTGACCACTGTAGAGTTCTTGGGGTTCGTGATTACTCCGGAAGGGGTCACAATGGATATGCGTAAAGTCGAGGTAATCCAACAGTGGCCCATCCCCAAAGCCATAAAACCCCTCCAGTGTTTTCTAGGGAGTACCAACTACTATCGGCACTACATACCCAATTATGCTGCCATCACTACGCCCCTCACTCAACTTCTCAAGAAAAACCAACCCTACACATGATGTTCGCTTTAACAGCACAGTTTTGAGTACTTGAAACAAGCCTTCACACAAGCACCCCTTCTCCAACACCCCGACTTCGGGAAGCCGTTTTATGTAGAATTTGATGCCTCAAGCACAGCCATTGGTGCAGTACTCCTCCAGGAAGCCACGGAGCCCCCACAGCTCCTCCCCTGCATTTATTAATCCAGGCAGCTTACCCCCACAGAACGCAATTATACAGTCTTTGACCGAGAGCTCCTCGCCATTAAGACTGCCTTCGACAACTGGAGACACTACCTGGAAGGATCACAGCACCCAGTTACTGTTATTACGGACCATAAAAATCTCTCATTCCTCCAGACAGCACAGATAGCAAATGCCCAGCATGCCTGCTGGGCCTTGTTTTTTTGCAAGGTTTTCCTTTGTGATTCACTACCGCCCTGGACGGCTGAATGTCTTCACTGATGCCCTCTCCCACTACTATGAAGAGCAAGAGGGGGCACAGAACCCAAAAGGACCACTTTTCGACACCAAGGTCTTCGCAGCAACTCACCTGCACCTTGACCAAATACGCGAAGCCAGTAAGACAGAAGAAACGGCCATTTGGGACCCGAACTTCACTCTCGAAAATGGCTTATGGAAAAAACGGGCACATAGTGGTGCCTCCCTCCTGCTGACCACACATCCTGTGGGCTCACCACGACGCCCCCCTGGCTGGACATCCGGGTTGCAAACGCAGCCACCAAATGATTCGGCGGACTTTCTGGTGGCCCTCCTTAACACAGGATGTGCAACAACATGTAGAACAATGCACCATCTGTGCCCAAATGAAAATACCTCGAAATCCTCCCAGTGGACTCCGACAATTATCACCACCTCCCCGGGGACCCTGGCAATGCGTAGGGCTCCATTTCATTGTGAAACTTCCCACATTCAAGGCATACAATACAATATTTGTAACCATGGACCACTTTACAAAAATGGCCCATTTTGTGCCCTGTAAGGGACTACCCTTTGTTCAGCATACAGCCCCCCTGTTCATATGGCATGTGGTGAAATTACACGGATGGCTCCTAGAGATCATTAGCGATAGAGGCACACAGTTCGTTTCCTGGTTTTGGAAGGCCTTGTTTGCTGCCCTCCAAGTCATGCTAAAGCCAAGCACAGCATATAATCCCCAGGCAAACGGCCAAGTGGAGCGTGTGAACCAAAACCTTGAGCAGTATCTGCGATTTTATACGAATTACCTCCAGGATGATTGGTATGCGTGGTTATCTATTGCCAAGTTTGCCCTCAATAATGCCCCAAACACCTCCATTGGGGAATCTCCCTTTTTCGTGTCATCAGGGTTCCATCCGACAGATCCAAGACGCCAAACAAGTAGCCAAGACCACGTTAGAACAAGCACGACAGCAGTATAAATGAGCCGCTGATAGACACCGAGCCATCACACACACACACCCGCTACAAACTGGGGACCTCATTTGGGTCAGTCGCCGACATTACCGCACGACCCTCTGCAAAATTGGATGTGTGCTACATAGCCCCCTACCCTATAACTCGACAGATTAACAACGTGACTTACACCGTCCAGTTGCCCCCACACCTCCGAATTCACCCAGTTTTCCATGTGTCTCTTCTGAAGAAGGCAAGCTCCGTAGCCACTCCACCTCAGACAAATCCCCCAGCACCTTTGAGCCTATCCCCCGCCGGGCCCGAATACGAGGTAAAGGCCATTCTCGATTCCCGCCTGCGCTATGGGCGTCTCCAATATCTAGTGGACTGGGTGGGGTTTGGACCCGAGGAGCGCTCCTGGGAACCTGCACCAGGGGTCTCCGCCCCTTGCCTGGTCCAGACATTCCATCTCTGACATCCTCGTAAGCCTTGGGCCCTTGGCCGGGGGCCTCAATGAGGGGGTACTGTCAGTGCCCCACACTGGGGCCATCCTCGGCGGGGGCACCGCCCCCCGAGTCAGCCTGGCAGCTTACCTCCCCCCCCCCCGGAGCACGTCCAATTGTTGTGCCACCATGGTCCCAACTTCCGGGACCCCGCCCCCAGCACAGCAGACGCTGGTGGCTCTGCCCCTCCCACCACGGGATGGTGGGACTGGCCCAGCTGACGGCACGGCTAGAGCCACACACCCAGCATGCCGCTCGGCGCACCTCCAGTTGCACACGGGGCAGAGTTGCCAGGACAAATACCAGCGCCGCAGTTCAGTTGGCGCTGGTAATTGCAGAGGAGAGACCGGCCTGAGAGAAGGCTAAGTGAATAGTGATTGTTGTGCTTGCTTCGCATTGGGATACTTGTCTATTAGGGTTAAATAAGAGTATTGATCTCCATCTCCATGTTCCATAAGTGTGTGAGGTGAGTGTGAGGGTGAGTGAGAGTGCAAGAGAAACCCCCCCCCCGGTTCCTCCCCTTCTCCTGTGTGTATCCCCTTTCCCCCTCCCCCCTTGTGCCTGGACCCCCTGCCCTGGTTTCCCCTACTAGGATCACGAAGTCTCCCCTGTTCCCAACCCCTGGTGTGGGTTATATTCGGAGGGTGCTTGTACATCGGCCTGAGGTTCCTTATGCATGCTTGGCACCCAATGATGATAGGGATCTTGCCTCCTTGAGACCTCGTGATCCACATACTATCCTGACGGGCATTTACCCCCCGATAGAATCCTTCCAAGCAGGAGCTCGAGCGTGTGGGTGGGTGCCCACAGTTCCAGGGGGAGGGAACCGGTGGCCTGGGAGAACCCCCTTCCGAGATCCCCCTTCCTCTGTGACAGAATCACCAGCATTCTATTCCCCTCCCCCCAACGCTACAAGTAACCCCATGGATTTAGCGCAGGACGTCGGACAACTGGTGCACACAGTACAATCCCATGCCATGGAGGTTAAGGACTTGCACCAGAAACAGCAAGCCTTGACCATGACTGTGGCCCAAATCCAGGATGGAGTGGCTCCCGTGGGGGCCCCGCCCGCCATGGCCCCGGTGGAGGAGGCGGCTCCGGTGGTCGCTTCAGCTGCCCTGGCTGCAGTACCCCGGGGGCCCCAGTTGTAAAAATTTACAGGGGAGCGTAAGGCTTTTCAAGGGTTCCTAGTCCTGTGTAAACTAACATTTATGTTACAACCCCAGACTTACTCTACCGATGCGTTGAAGGTGGCTTATATCATAGGGAATCTAGGGGGAACCGCATTAGAGTGGGCCACAACCTTATTAAAGGGGGATAGCCCCCTATTATCAAATTACGCTGGCTTTATCAAGGACTTTACGTTTCTCTTTTACCATCCCCACCGGGTTCGTGATGCCGAGACCGCCATCATGTCTTTGCGGAAAACTAAGGGAGAACTGCTTGAATACATCACCCAGTTCCAACAGCTGGCCCTGGAACTTCAGTGGCCCAATACGGTCCTCAGGGTCCTGTTTCAGAAAGGGTTGGGTGATGAGTTAAAAGACCAGCTGGTCCTTACTTCCCTTTCCGAGACCTGGGAAGAACTTGCGACCCTGTCCTTACAAATCGAAGATCGCCTAGCGGAAAGACGCCGGGAGTGGCAACAGGAACCTCACACCTTTGCCGCCCGACCACTTCCCCCCTTGCTACCACCTGCCACCTCTTCCAAGGCCAGCGAGCCCAAACCAGTGCAGCTCGGAGCAGCCCCGGGCCCCCTTACCTCAGAAGAGAAAGATCAGAGACGGCGCTCACATGCTGCTACTATTGTGGAGAGCCTCATCATTTCATCTATGAGTGCCCCTCTCTGGACCCGCAGTGGCGAGTCCAGGGAAAAGCCAAGGGTCGGAACAGACAGGGGCCTTCCCAACCATGAAATGAATCGCCTCCACAAATGGAACCAGCTCATCGCNCATACTATCCTGACGGGCATTTACCCCCCGATAGAATCCTTCCAAGCAGGAGCTCGAGCGTGTGGGTGGGTGCCCACAGTTCCAGGGGGAGGAATCCAGTGGCCTGGGAGAACCCCCTTCCGAGATCCCCCTTCCCCTGTGACAAGCCCATCGAAACGTGGTCTCATCTAGGCCAGGGGTGGGGCTCCTCAGGCCCAGGGGCCAAATGCAGCCCTTGGCAAGTTTTTATGTAGCCCCTTTCCAGTGCCTCGATCTGGCCCCTGGATCCATTCTCTACCCCCAAGCACTGAAAAACTGAGCTCATGATAATGCAACAGAGAGGAGGGCATGCACACAAGAGTAGGACACAGATCCATGGCACGAACCTATGATCTGGGCCCTCCTTTTCTTGAATAAACCCATTAAGCCCTCCCACCCCCAACCTCTACATGGCCCTTGGAGCTCATACTAATATTTAATGTGGCCCCAGGACAGAAAAGGTTCCCCACCCCTGATCTAGGCAACAGCTGGCACAAGGAGACTCTCTGGTAGCTGCTGGAACACACAAGAGCATTAATGTCTGTAGAAGCAGCTATAGGATCAAGATGATGTCAGCTATTTCAACGTGCAGTGGACTTCCAGGGATTTATCTGGTAATGTCTACAGCTGCTATGCTTAGCAGAATATGCCTCTCCAGTGACTTCCTTTTTTGCACTACAGAGTCAGGAACAAGAAGTCAGGGCAATGTTGCCAGTGGATGTGAGAGAAACTTTGCAACTGGGCACTGTCCTTTTCAATTCCCTAGGCCATCTGAAGATACCTGCACTTACTGCAGCCGTGAGATCCGAGACTGTCCTAAGATAACCATAGAGAATCTCAAGATTTGCTGCCATGAATACTGCTTCCGAGTAAGGCGCCTTATTGTTAATGGTCATTCTCTATATGGAATCAAAGCGAGAGGTACTGAGTTGGAGGGAAGTGGGAAATAATGCTACAGCCAAATCATTTTTAAAACAGTTTGCATTTGTATCCAAGTTTAGAGACCTTAGTTAATCCTCCTTGGACAAGATCACATTGCTGCAGGCTTTGAAAGTGTCCGTTAAAATGTCTCTCTGGTCTCTGCATATTCCAGAGCAGGGGAATGCACAATTTGGCAAACTTTCCTATGTAAGCAGGAGATTTTATTCTTCATAGCTATCAGTGTGACACCTTTTGCTTGTGTTAAATTCCCTTAAACTTATAGAGACCATCATTCCTACAGATGCCTCTAGCTTGGGTCTGGTAACCGTGCAAATATCTCTCTGTCCTTATTTCCATAGTGTGGGATTTGCCACAAGGCAATGGGAGATCTCCTGGATAAAATATTCATTCATCGTGACATTGTCCACTGTGATAAGTGCTACGAAAAACTCTTCTAGGTGAGTGCCCAGCTCTTGTAGGGTTTGTGGGACTGAAGGGACACTTGCTGTGGTGGTGAAGACTAGACAGAACAGACCTGGCTTGCACAAGTGGTTTCTTGAGTGCTCATAATAGAAAGCATTGTGCCCCAGTCATTCACTTGCTATTTCATGAGCCTCACCCACAGCAGCTTACAGGCAGTACAAGAGATCTGCTATACAAAGTAATTAGACATGCTGGGTGAAATCCTGACTCCACTACAGTTGGTGACAAAACTCCCATTGACTTTAACTGAATCAGGATTTTGCTCCCTGTTGGATAACAAAGGGTGGAAACAAATGAGACGATAGCCCACATTAGCCCACACCAGGTGGGTATCTGCCTTCCCATTTATTAGGTGTTTGCCAGATGTTCACCTCCACCAGCTACATGGCTGCCACCCACCAGCCCTGTATCCCCCACTCACAGAAGGGTCTCAGAGAATGGGAAGCCCAAAGCAGGCCCACATGTCCGCATCCCGTCAATTAGGTTAGCATCTGAGGAGCAACCGCTACTTGGTGGGGGTGGGGGGGACTCAGAGTGTGGTGGGGAAGAACACCTGCCTGTCTATGTGGTTCATCACATTAAACCTGTGAGTGGGGGCTGAACACGGACTGCAGCAGGCTACCGTCTCATTTGAAAACACCCTAAAAATCTATGATGGTCTCCTTTGAAGAAATCAAGCTGAAACCTGTCTTGATGATTGAGTGAAGTTGCAGTTACATGTTGATTACATCTGTTTTGTTACCAATGGGACACAGTATTCCTCTTCCTTGCATCACCTAAACTGTTGTCTGATGTTGCTGAGTGCTGTTAAATAACTGTCACATTGTGTCCCATGGGCAGATGGATGGAGTAGACACATCCCACACATTTCAAGAGTGAATGAATTGATTCCTGTCTACAGAGATCTCTGGAAGGAAACCCATTAGGAGAATCCTAAGATTTTGTTTTGTATTATTTGCCAGCCCAAAAGACTCCAGAGTTAAATATATGTTTTTGGTAGTCAGCTTGGAACAGTGGCAGCTGATGTTAGAGAAACCAGTAGCCTGTACCATTACAATGAGATAAAAATCATTCTCATTTCATGCATGCTTTATTGAATGCCTTACTTTGTCACTTTTGATCAGATGTGATTAGCTAGACTTCTGCAATCCACTTTGCTCCATTGGTTCCTGCAAGGCAGTGTGCTGAGTGAATTCCCAGTTCTTGTGCTCACGTTCTCCAATTTGCTCTTAGGTTTGGCAGGGCTGGAGGAGCCAGTCAAATTGAAGGCTACAGTGGTGTAAGCTGGAATGTGTCCAGCAGTTCCTGACCAGCTGAGACTGCAAACCTCCTTCCTGCTCCCCCTTTTCCCAAGAGATTTCTCTTTCGCCTCCTTCTCACAGTGAATGAGTTTAACATCCACAAGTTCCTTTGTTGGTTGCACATGAGACAAGCGAACACTGACAAGAAGTGGAAGCATCATCTAACATAGAGAAATGACCTGATTTTGATGAAAGTGCTGAGCACCTCCAGCTTCCACTGACTTCATTGGGATTTCTGGGTGCTCAGCAGTTCTGAAAATCAGGCAGTAGGAGCCCGTCTGAAGTTGATGGGTTGTGATTTTGTCTGGTATTACTTTGTCCTTTGATGTTTGAAATCAGGCCACAAGTTGGGGTGTTTATAAATGAGACGATAGCCCACTGGAGTCTGTGTTCAGTCCATGCAGCTCCCATGCAGTCCCTACTCACATATTTTAGCATGTAGAGCTAATAAACAGGCAGCCCCTACATATAATTCTTGTGCATTCAGGCAGCCCCCCACTCACAGGTTTATTCCAACAAACCGAATAGACGGGCAGGCTTTCTTCTCCACCACACTCTGCCCACCAAGGCCCCCCCACCCCACCTTCTTGTGGCAAATGATGGGAAGAAGCTGCACCAGCTGTTTCTTTCTTCCAGGCTATTATGACTCTGGGAGACGTCCAGCGTGAGCAAGTATTTGATCACGTATGGTGCGCGGCCAATCCTAGCTAGGCAGTCGCCCAGTACTGTAAACTTTTCAAAACATTTGGTACGTGGTCTGAAGACTTCACAGACACCTGTAATGGAGCCATGGAGCCAGAGAACTTCAGGGGTGCTTGTTATTGCACTCCAGGCCTTCATGGCTACTAATGAGGAGAACCTTCAACCTGTTGCTGTTGGATCAAGGAGATTTCTAGGCACAGACAGGCACTTTCTCAATCTGTGGCCATGGTAGTGGGGGCACCACAATGTGCAGGTGGCTTCTGCTTTGGCACCATAGACTTGCCTTCCTCTGGTGACAACAGACTGCATTGAGGAGGATCAAAGCCCTGCAATTGGAGATGATATGTGCAGAGAACTACGTGTCAGGAGACATGGCTTCATTCACCAACACCCTGCACATGGTTGTACTCACCAAGAGACTTGTCTGGGTGAAGAAGAAAACCACAAACTGGTGGGAGAACATGCTGTCCTCTTGGGGAGATTCTGAGTGGTTCACCAACTTCAGGATGCCACGCACCTCATTCTCCAGATAACTGAGATCCTCATGCCTCAACTGGAGAAACAGAGCATGGTGATGCAGTTGCCTGTCCTGGTGGAGAAGCGTGTGTCCATTGCCCTATGGAAGCTTGCCACTCCAGACTCCTGCCACTCTGTCACCCAAAAATTCAGCATTGGAACCTGCACAGTAGGCACTAGAGGTGGGACCCCAGGGCAATTACCGGCTACCGGATTTACCGGATTCCGGTTTCCAAAAAAACGGATTCCCGGATTAAATCCGGTATACCGGTACCGGATTTATTCCATTGATTTCAATGGGGCACTGTCCCCATTGAAATCAATGGAATAAA
>QEPC01012768.1:1592861-1631282 GCA_003113815.1 Sphenodon punctatus
CCTGTGAACTACTTACCTGTGAACTACTTAAAAGTCATCTCTCCTATGCTGGAAAGATCTGTGAGAATGGAACTGATTCAGCTTTTGATCTCTGTGGGGGATTAGGGGGGAGGGAATGGTTGGTATATGTTAGTAGACTATTGCAGGTGTTTAGTACACAACAGAAAATATGTCAGGATGAGACTCATTCATGTTATATGTACAAATATATTATTACATTTCAAGAAAGTATAGTGTAAAGATGAACTATCACTAATAAAAGTTTATTTAAAAAATAAATAAAATACTCATTCAAAAGGACTACTAATATTTCCAGGAATCAGCCTTCTGCCCAAGGGTGGGGGAGATGGGGATTTCCTGAAGAGGGGATAGCCCTGTGTGTGTGTTCTACATGAAATTGAAGTTATAAAGGGTAACAGCTGGAAAGTGCTGTGATCCCTGTGGATTAACAGAGTGGTATTTGGTCATGGGGCGCTGAGCTAGGGGCACATAGGGGTTACAGAGTGAGGAGTCTGAACCCAGCCTAAAGGAAGCCTCTAGAAGGTGCTGTCTTCCCGTGCTAGCATTCCCGGGATCACAAATATTGCGTGTGTGTGTGGGTGTGTGTACGTGTGTCATAATCCATGGAATCAGCCTGGCCAGTCTAAAGAGGGCATACGGAGGGATGTCCACTTAGGGAGGTTAGCTACACATGCAGTTTGCACAAACAGCACACAATCACGTTGTCACATAAGCAGTACACAATAGCAAGGAAATTCAAAGAAATAGTGAGCCTTCTGAATGAGTAATTAGCAAGCCTGGTAACAAGACCAGTACAGTCTATATGCCTGGTGTATACAGATTGTATAGCCTATTTCAGTGATTTCCATACTTGACTCCACAGAGGCCATGACAAGTTGTCTGCACCTGCCTCATGGAACCAGCCACGGCTATAGAAAAGCAGGTTTCTGTCCCGGTTGGTGCAGGCACCACACTGAAGAGAGAGGGTGTAGTGAAAAGATTGCGAGAAGACTCTTGTACACCGATGGCGCTAGATTAGTGGGCATTTATACATCTTATTTTGGCCTGTATATGTTATAGAATCCATCTTGATTGACATGTGTGTAAAAGCATATAAGTTGAGAACGGGGAGCTCAGTTCTCAGTGAGTGTATTTTATGTAAGCCTCTGGCAACTTTCTTGTATTATATAAATTGTTGTTTAGAAGGCCAAGGCCGAACTAGAATGGGAATGTGTGGGAAGCTCCCTTATCAATGTTAGTGATGGGGAGCTAGGAAGGACCCAGGCCAGCTGCAACTCGTAAATCTAACACATATGTAGTGGGTTGCATAGTGGATTACCTAACTGGTCACACATGCACATGATTGGCAAAGTGAATGTGTAACACCAGAATACTATAAAGTACAGTGATTAGAGAAAGGACCCTCTCTTTTACTGCTAACCCAAGAGAGGTGCAGATGAACTTCACTGCTGGCCGCTTGGCAGATGTGCTAGAGTGGGCGCAGCAGAACCTGGGGCCCAGTGAGGATCCTCCCGCAGCTGTGATTGGAGTTTCCAGTGTGCACAAAGGGATGTGAGAGAGCTTGCTTTTACTGTTTGTATTTACTTTTACCTTTATGCTTTGTATATAATAAATCAGCCTTCTTGACCTCATTTGCATGAGTCATCACTGAACTGGTCCAAAGAACACACAATTTCATTACAAATAGCGATGAGGATGGGATCAATTCAGTGAACCTGCAAATGAGGGGCAATAAATCTGCAGGGCCAGAGCTGACCTGGATCGAGGGGTGGTTGGTCACCGCTGCCTGGGGTCCAGTCTTTCGAATGTTGCGCTGGTTATCCTCACCAGTGAGTTAGACAGAGCTGCTGTGCCCCGGGTGAGCCCACGCCTCAGGCAGTTGGGAAAATGCCTGCAGGAGGTGGGGAGTCCCGGGTTGTGCAAGGAAGCAGTCTCTGAAGTGAGTTGGGAGGAGCTGTGTTGTCCCGGAGGGGCCCCCACCTACAGTGGGGGGCCCCAAGGGGAGGGCAAAAAAGAAATAGAGCAGTCTCCTGAATTAATTGAATGCTCTTCACAGCAAAATAGGGCTGCGAAGAGGATAGAAGCACAGGTTAGGAATGATGTCTAGCAGCTGTGAGATGTGAGGCAGAATGCTGGAAACAGCTTTTGAAGTGAGGGCAGAGAGCAGCTAGAAATCATGTTGCTTCCACAGGCATGTGGCACTTTTTGCAGCTAAGGTTTTTTATAAAGTTATGTTGTTTTAACATTAAGGATATTATTTACTGTTGGGGAAATAACATATATGTTGCTATAGGAACTTGCCTAGCGCAGGGCACAGTCAGGAAAAGCACATGTTTGTAATAAGGCTTTACTTTGATTGTGTAGAACAAAGTTAATTAAGTATTTTTGGATAGTTTTCCAATGATATGCTTAGTTGAAAAAGTATGTGAGCAAAGGGTTAAGTGAGATGAGAAACAGGGAGAGAAAAGCTGTGACATTGCTTGGCATGTACCACCCAGCTTATCATAAATTATGCAGAAGAAGGCAATCAGGAAACCTGATTGGATATCAGGAAGAAAGTAAAGTTTTGTTCATGGTTTGGGATTTATGCATTTGAAAACATGAAGGTTTCTTAGATAAATAAATAAGAATAAATGGTTTATTTGTAAATTAGAACTAGTGAGAGGTACCGGAACAAAAGCTTCAGGTTTTGTTTTGGTGCTTGCTATCTTGTTTGTGTTTAAGTAAAGAAATTAACCAGACTGCTAGGGCAGATTAAACTGCTAAGGAAGGAAAGCAGGGGGGCAAAGTTATCAGAGTGACCCTACTGCTTCCGCAGGGCCCTAGGTGTGGAGTCCCCCCTTTTTGCCAGCCGAGTGGAGAGTTCCCTTTGAGCAACTGCCAGAAAAGAACAAATGTTATGCTTGGTCCCCGGATGGCTTGGCGGACCATCTTAAGGGAGGATGGAAAGAAGCTGCTTTACAACCAGCTGAGGGCACTGTTTTAATTTAGCATGGGCAGAGAAAGACACGCCAGCTGATTAGAGTGCACTGGAAATGTCCCAGCCCAAAATGTATTTGTGTATAAACTCATGGGCCATTGCAAATGAACTGACCCTTTGGACCCCCAATTTGAAATAAGAAAATTGATTAATTCATAATAGGTCATTGTGAAGAAATGATTTGTAAAAACAGCTGATTAAAATTATTTGGAAAGTCCCTGTGACAATGTATCATGTAATCCATTCAGACAACCCTTGTCTTGATTTCTATTTAGCTGAGAGACCCACACCATATACTCTCCTGGTGGGCCATATACACAACTGTTGTAAGTACCAACAGTGCTGTGCCCCGGATAACAGTCATTCACTGGCTTATCTATTTAGCCAGGTTTGAATTGAGCCAGTACAGTGTAGTGGTTAAGTGCGTGGGACCAGGTTGTAAAGGGAGGTTCTGGTTCAAGACATGCCTTATTCATGAACTCACTGGGTGACCTGGGGCCAGTCATGGATCTCAGCCTAACCTATAGGGTTGTTGTGAGGATTACTTGTTGAGTTAATTAGTTTAGTGTTAATGGTTATACATTAATTGTTAAAGCAAATAAGTTGATTAGCTTAATGTGAATGGTTAATTGTTAACATGAATAAGTTGAAATGTGAGCCACCCTGAGCCTAAGGGAAAGGTTGGGATACAAATCAAAATAAATAAGTATAACTGTGAAAATTCACAAACACTTTAGGACATTGAGGTTGTGCTTGTCCCAGTGCATCTCTTTGCCACTTGGAACTTCAGGAAGGCAGCATGGACAAAAATCCTGACCTTGGTCCAGGGCCAGACTGAGAATTTGCAGGGCCCGGGACATAGATAAAATGCAGGCCCTGTAGTGGTCCCACCCCTTCCCTGTGCCCCTGCTCCCTTGGGGGCACCCTCTACTAAACCCTAGAGATGGACCCGTTTGGGGCCCTACTGGGAGGTCCTTCAACCTCTCCTGGCAAAAACAAGTGGGGCACTACAGAGCCCCTAGAAGCAGAGAAAATAGTGGGGCCCAGTGCAGTCACTCCAGTTTGCCCTGTGATAAAGCCAGTCCTGTGTTGATCCTCCTGATCTTAAGGGGAATCTATCACAACAGGATTTCCTCTTGGGCTGAAATATTTTTCCGAAGACATTGCCAATTCTGCTACCCTAGATTACCGTAGACATTCAAGTTGATTCCCTGGTAACATTTCCCATCAACCATGTCAACATCCTCAGAGGATTTAGTGTCAGTGCTAGCACAGAAGTGAGTACCATTTCATTCAGTGGGATTCATACCTGTGCTAAATGTTATAGGACTCACACTAGGGCTGAACCAAGCTCTCATAGATCACAAAAATCTCATCGAGAATGGGCCTCTCAACAAGATTTTCACAATTGAGAATCTCACGAGTATCAGCCATTCTTGTGAGATCCTCGAATAGTTTTTAAAATGCTCTGTGCATGTACCATATGGCCACTGTGGCCGTTCTGAGCATGCACAGTGTCACGGGTTGGAGGGTCCACCCCCCGCTCCACTTTACCGGGTTTGAGTGACTCAGTTTCCCTTGCGCACAGTCCACTTGAATTAGTTTCTCTCTCTGGCTAATTCAAGTCTGCCGCAGGGACAACTCCTTTGTCACTCAAGGGCCCTATCCTTCCCGTTTACAGACTCTTTACTCTCTGGGTTCGCAAGAGCTTGAGAACTCTTGTTGCTCACTTGTGTTCCAATGTTAGACACAGATACTTCTTCATAAAGATAAGAAGTAAGTTTATTGATTACATAAGCAAGATAGTTGATACAGAGTGGTTACTAGAAATCAAAGGTAAATATAACACATTCCTAACCTATACTGGTTGAGTTCCTAAATAAGCATCTTACCCTACAAAGGTCCAAAAGTTTCTCTCAGTCCTTTGGTGTAAGTGACTGGGTCTCCAGACTTAGAGTAGAAAGCAAAATCATCTCCCTCAGTTCATGGTCTCCAGCCTGACTTGCTGGCAGGCTTTCGTATGCAGATGTAACTGCTCAAGGTGGCTCTGGGCAAGCGATAGCGAAGCTGGCTTAATGGCCGTTGCTTAAGTATCCTGCCTTGTCCCTTTGTCTTGGGTTTCCCGCCTAGGGGAAATGGACATGTGTGACCTGTCACGTAGGCAACCCAGGCAAACATGAAGGTCCATTTACATCTCCACAGGGTTTTGTCTGGTAAGTGTTGCTAACACACATTCTTTTTAACTGTCCCTACTTCCTGGAGTTTTCTTGTGTCACAGTTTTCAATTGTAACATTACATACATGTTGAACCTTTTGCATTACATATTTACCAGACTTGTAGTCTACATGTAGGCCCATGTTACACGTGTGTGACCCTACGTTCCTCCGTGACACATAGTCCTTTTCCAAGATGGCGTGGGCTGCATCGGTGACATTTTGGAAAAGGGCAGCTGGTTCTGGGCATGTGCAGACCAGCTGCCCTTTAGCAAGATCGCACAGATGTGGCCTGCACCATCTTGGAAAATGCTCAGCGCCATCTTGGAAAGGGCATGCTTACAATGGCCCCATGGCCATTTTGTACATGCACAGAGTGTTTTATAATTTTTTGAGAATCTTGTAAGATTCTCGAATGAGCAATGAGATCTTTCTTGAGATCTCACTGACATTTCTTGGTTCTCATGTGGAGAATCAATCTGGTTCTCGTTTCAGCCCCAACTCACACTAAGTGCTAGCTCAACATTTTTCATAGTTAATATGTTCTTAAATTTGGTCTGGCCAAAAATATACACAAAGCAATTTATCCGGAAAACTTGAGGCCAAACAATATCAAAAACTCAATTTGATTCAGAGGAATGGAAAAGGTATGGTATCGGGCTCATGCACCTGCAGATTAGTGAAACCAATGATGTATTGGAGGGGGAGCTAGCTGGGGCAGAGCACTGGTGCTTTATTGAGAGGTGGAGTATGACATCAGCAACTGGAATGCTATTGCCACTGGGGTATTTATTTTGTGGGCGGAGGTGAGGATTGGGTATGTTATGATTAAAGCTATTTTTGGGGTTACATGAATATGTTTAGTCTCTGGGCTCCCGGGAGGGGGGGGCGGGTTCTTTTAGGTTGCTAGCCTGATAGGTCAGGCAGCTATATTATTTAGGGCCCTCTTCTCTTCTCTTTTTTCCCTCCTAAATTGCCTAATTTGATAAATTGCCCAAGTAGAATTGGGGATTGATCCTAATTGGAAACCTGAAACTGAAGTCATTTTGTATTTGAATATGGTTGTTGGATTGCATTTTGATTGAACGTATATTGTTGAATGATATTGGTTGCAATGGCCTTATGCCTAGGCAAAATAAATCTGATTTGCTTTGCTATTGCCACACCCTCCAGAGGTCGAAGAGTCAGGATGGAGGCAGTGTGTTACATCTAATTGCTTAAAAGTTCATGGTATACTTGATGAACACTGAAGTCTTTCTCAAAAACAGGAGAATTAAGTCCTTAATAAATGGATGAACAGTGCAGTCTCAATCAAAATCCTGAAGATCCCACACTCCCAGCCAGAGCTCCTTGTTGAGAGAAGTAGCTCAGGGCTGGGGTAGCAGAATGGCATGAGCAGGGGGGGAGGGGTCTTTGAAATAAATGTGTGGCTGTGGCTGCTTCAAGGTCAGGGGTCTTTGAAATGTGGGGCACTGGACCCACCCTCCTTTTCCAGCTCTCCTCCAAATTACTTTTCATGGTCCACAGGCTCTGGGTGTATTCCACTCCTCCAGGATGGGTTTCCTCCATCCAGATCTTGCTGAGCTTCTGTCCTGAGCTGGTGCTGTGCTCTAAGGGTGGGGTGGGGTTCCTGTTTAAGAATTTTCTCTTTTTAAATAAAACCGCTCTAGGGTTGAAAATCTGCCATAGATTCTTTGCTGCCCTGAACAAGTCAGAAGTTACTCAGACTTTTAGTTCCTAGTGTCCCTGTATATTAGCATTCATCTTATGATGATGGAAGAATAATCACAGCAATGGATCCAGGAGGGAATGATGATAGGGGAAGGGAGGGCTGAAGTCAGAAGTTGGCACAGGGATATATACAAAATGTCCATTAGGAAAACAACTGCACTATTGAGGCAATACTTAAAACAATCTCTTTTCAAGAAATTAATACATTATATTATATATATGATTTCAGTATTTAAAATCAGATTATTATTTTAATAGATCTCATTGTTTTGAATTAGCTACTGTAGAAAATTGCATACTGGGTGGAACTGCACTGAGGAGGGAATGACTACTGGGTGGAATGATGGGGAGGAGGTCTGTGGAAGTGGATGAAATGGGGCATAGGGGTGGGTGAAATGACAGGGAATAGGCCACAGAAGCACCTGGAATAAAGGGGAGTGGCTGGGATAAGAAGGAGAAGGCGGCCATTGGGAGTGGCTGCAATGACGATAGGCTGTGTGGAATGACAGGGAAGAGGCCCCTGAGTGAATGGAATGTCAAAGAATGACCATGGATTGGATGTGTAGAGAAAGTAAAGTTCTGCACATGGTAAAGTGATATCTTTTACTGGACCAACTACAGTAGTTGGTTCAATAAGAGATATCACTTTACTACTTTGGCTGCTTTAAACATGCACGGCGAACACACTGCATAAAATCATGCTGCGTGTAAATATGTCGTATGTGGGATTTAGACATGACATTTTGCGCATTAAAGCCAGTTGTGTGTTCTTTTAAAGCCGCAAATTAAATACCTTGATGTCGAGGTATTTAATTCACAGCTTTAAAAGATGCACAACTGGCTTTAACGTGCGAAATGTCACAACTAAATCCCACATGCGGCATATTTACACACACCGTGATTTTATGCAGCGTGTTCGCTGCACACGTCTAAACGCGGCCATATTTGTCTCTATTGTGGATTGGATGGAATAACAAGGGGTGATTTCAGAAGTGACGCGTTCCAATTCACCACAGTGAATCCCACCCTGGTGTGAACGAATTCACCGCGGGCTGTGGTGACACGTGCGGCCCCAACAGAAGTGACAGGATCGTGACCACCGCCCGGGGGCAATCAGAGAGAACATGGGCTGGGGGAACACAACAGACATGCAGTGGAGACGTGGACTGTGGTTCGAGCCCCAGAATGCACCGCGGCTGGGGTCAATTCCTTCCACCACGGCTGCGGGTTTCCGTTCAGAAGTTACTTTTCATTCACTCCTGCCGTGGTGACCATTCACCATACTTCTGGACCGCCGACCGCCCCGACCTCACGAAGTGTGGTTAGCTTCACCCTGGGCCGCGTTTGACTGTGGTAAACATCTGGATGTGAGCAAACAGACATGCATGATGCTTTCACCACCCCCTGCGTTTGACTGAGGTTGACTGTGGTGGACATTCACCACGTCACTTCTGAAATCACCCAAGGAGACTGCTTTGAGCAGTTGGAATGATGAGGGACTGGGAAGAATGACAGAGGCCACCGGGAGCAGCTAGCATGATGATGGCTAGCTCGAATGACTGGACTTAGTGGTATGGTGAGGATATTTGTGAAGTGACAGGGAGGACACTTTGAATCAGGTGTAATGACAAGTGTTTGAATGGAATGACAGGGAGGATGCCACAAGTAGCTGACAGAATGCCAAGCAATAAACTATAGTGAAGGAACTGAGCTTATTTATTTATGTCAATATTTAAATGGCAGCTCAGGGCAGTGTACAACAGATAGAAATATACATAATATAAACAGTATAAAACAATATAAATAGTTAAAATTTAACATTAAAAGAGGCCAGACTAACCTCATCAACCCCCATAACAAAACAAAAAGAAAACAAAACATCCCCTCACCCACTACCCATCTCCCTCGCCAAATGCCTGGTGGAACAGCCAGGTCTTACGTTTGGGGAAGGGAGATCCGGGGAGAGGTGGATCTCCAGTGGGAGGGAGTTCCACAGCCGAGGTGCGGCCACCGAGAATGCCCTCTGGGAGTTCGCCACCTGGCAGACTTGGGGAACCTCCAAAAGGGCCAAAAGGGTCCAGGACACGGAGGTTGAGGCATTCCCATAGATAAGCAGGGCCCAGATTTTATAGGGCCTTAAAGGTAATCACCAACACCTTGAATTGGGCCCAGTAGACTATAGGCAGCCAGTGCAGAGAACAGAGCACTGGTGTTATATACTCCTGATGGCCTGTACCCATCAGGAGGCAGGCTGACGCATTCTGCATCAGCTGCAGTCTCCGGGACTTCACCAAGGGTAGCCCCACATACAGTGCATTGCAGTAGTCCAATCTCGAGATGATAAATGCATGGATGACAGTGGCCAGGTCAGGGCCTGAAATATATGGCTGAAGATGACGGACCAGATGTAGTTTACAAAAAGCACTCCTCACCACAGCCGCCACCTGGGCATTCAGATGGAGTTGTGCATCGAGAAGCACCCCCAGGCTCTGAACCTGAGGGACCAAGGAGGGACGTACCCCATCGATGATGGGAGCCTCCACTTCTTCACCCCTCCCCACCAGCATCACCTCCGTCTTATAGGGATTCAACTTCAGGTGGATTAACCTCATCCAGTCCCCTACCGCAGCCAGCGGTGGAGACGGCTGGGCCTGGGTCAGATGAAAACAAGAAGTAAAGCTGGGTGTCATCAGCATACTGTCAAAGCTGCTGACATTTCTAATAAAATCAGAATAGTGGACCGGCCTCTGTCCAACTTCCGGCACAGATCATACTGTCAGCATACAGATGACACCCAACCTCAAACCTCTCACAATCTCGCCCAGAGGCTGCATGTACACGTTGAACAGGAGAGGGGACAGAATGATCCCTGCGGCACTCCACATGAGGTCCCGGGGGGATGATGTAGACTCCCCCAGCACCACACACTGAATTCTACTGGTTAGGAGAGAGCGGAACCATTTACGAATTGTCCCGCCCACCCCAGCATGGTCCCACAGGCGAGTCACCAACATCTCATGGTCAACGGCGTCAAAAGCTGCTGACAGATCTAATAAAATCAGAAGAGTGGACCAGCCTGTGTCCAACTTCCGGCACAGATCATCGACCAAGGCCACAAAGTGCTGTCTCCATGGCATGACCTGGATGAAAGCCTGACTGCGAAGGGTCAAGGAAACCGATGTGGTCCAGATGCCCCTGGAGCTTCCCTAAAAAGGGAATGAAGGAGAATGAGATGGAATGATAAGGGGAGGGGCATGTTACTGGAATGACAAGGAAGAGGTGATGGGAGATGGTGCAATGGCAAGGTGGGAGTTAAAGAGGAAAGGTGGGTTGAATGTAATGGTGTTGGGGGTGTATGAGTGGAATGACATAAGGGCTGGGTGAATTAAAGGAAAGAGGGCCCTAGTAGGAGGCAGAATGGCAAAAGATTGACAGACAGGTGAATGATAGGTGTATGAATGATAATAGAAGCTAGAATTGTCCAGGCTGAAGATACTGTGAAGAATTGCTTGAAACAGCAAGACATGACTTGAGGCCATAGGCCCTAAACATTGCTTGAAGCCAAAAGCCCCTAAGTGAACTATGCACAGACTTTAATTTGACAGCTTGCAAGATTTTGACTGCAAACCGCATTACTAAGACTTGCACAAGATGCCAGTACAGCCTGAACCAACACCATATTTGCAAGCATAGCTTGATTTTGAACATTAATTGCTTATACAACAGTTCTGGGCATAAGGCTAAAAACAGACATCTATGAAATGGAACAATGTTCAACTGGTCAGAAAAGAGGAACCATAGGAGAACAGATACATCCTAGTCAAAATGACTCATGAAAGGCATGGGAGGGCCGACTCTGCCTAACAGCATATGCATGGCCTATGGAACCAGAGACCTATAAATATGGGACGGATGTCTTTTGGAACTCGGACTCGAACTCGGATGCCTGTAACATCAATGGACACCTGTAACATCAATGGACAGGTCCTGGCACCCCATCACCTCTATCATAGTTGGCCACTTTGATAGGAGGCTTGGTATGTATGGATAGGATGAATGAATGGACATAGGAATAAGATATTGTGTTAACATATAGATTGATAAGAGTTGTATTGTTGTTTCTATTTTGCTTTTGTATTAAGAAATAAAGCTCAGAGGTTTTGCTGAATTTAATCTCCAGCCTGATTCTTGATCTCTTGATTAAACCACAGAATTTCAAAGAACCTTGTCACACAGGTACTGTAGTGAGTGGAAAAGCTAATAACCGTAGACCAGGCCGAGGGACTTAAGCCAGGGTCACGGCCCTGGTGGAACCTCTTGTGCCCTACGGGAGTGAAAGTGTGTTTTTCCCTTCTACCCTTTTATGAGCCAAATCCTGCAGTTAGTTGCCTCTATTTGACCCTCTGTAAGGAAATAGACACTTTGTCTAGGTCCAACAGTTAGTGGTCTGGTCCTGGCACTCTGTAAGGAGACGGACATCTTTCCCTGTGTGTGAATGAAAGAAAGAATTTGTAACATATTAGGTATTCATTAGTAATAACCCCAGTGAAAAACACATTCCCTAGGAATACATTTAGCAGCCCAAAACCAGGTGTGACAAGATTAAGTTGAACAAGAAGTTGAGTTGAATAACAAGCATGCTGTTGGATGAGTGAGGGGTGCATGGAATAAGAAGGAAGTGGTAAACAGGACCTGATGGAAAAATAGGATGGCCTAATATTTGGGGGCTGGGAAGGCTCTCTTGAAGAGCTCCTGCACTTTAAAATTTACCACTAAACCACTGAGCGAAACATTCCCTGTGCACACAGTGGAGAGACCCAGTTATCCAGATCTGTCATCTGGACACTTCTCTGGGCTCATTTGCTTTTACTCTAGAGTACCTAGAGGACCTGACACTTGGACCTGGGCGTGAGAAAAAGAGCAGCAGAGATCAGTACTGCTGCTGGGTCTCCACTCTTCAACCCTGTTCTTCACCACTTTAGAAGTGGGGCAGGTGGGGGTTGCGACAGGGGCGTGAGAGGCAGAAAGCAGAGGAGACTCCACTAAATCTTTACCTGGACATCCATTCATCCAGATGTCTTTCATATTTCCCAAATTGTCCAGATGAGTGGGTCTCCTCTGTAATAAAATTGCATTACGTATACAATGGTAAAACTTATTCAGATTTTTTTTAAAAAATAAGGCATTCCCCCGGGAAATCCACAACACCCATTCATTTGCACTGAATCCAAATTCCCCTAAAGGAGCCTGTTTCCCTGGACTGAAAGTGTCTCAATTTCCCTACGAATGGGAGAGCCCTTGCTCAGAACAGCCTCCCCCATAGCCCCCGGTCGGGCAGTTTTATTCCCATCCAGCAGTGGGCAGAGGTGGCCACGCTCACACCCCCCCGCTACATAATAGCAGTGGCAGCAGAGCACGCTGATAATGAGCATACCTGCATACTATCGGTCTGCAGATTATTAGCACAATGCTAGCAATTCATATGCAGATTTGCACCGGGGAGGGTGTGGGGCACAATGCTGAATCAATGCATGAAGCACCCCAGCCGTCGTACAGCCTCGGGGCGCAGATTCTATAGATTGAGATACTGCCGCCACTGATCAGGCTGCCACTTCCACTGCCCGTGTACCAGCAGCAGTATGAGCGCGCACACCTCTTCTCTACTCCAGGCTAGCGCGCGCCCGCTCTCGCAGGTGGTGGTAGCGGACGCGACGCAAGGCCGTTGGCTGCAACGTGGGAGCGCGCTCAGAGAGGAAAGGGGCGGGTTTCGAATGCGCGCGCGGCCTCCTCTTTCTTTCCCCACTCCCTCCCGTATGTAAATGAGGCTCCTACCGTAACAGGAGAAAAGCAGCAGCGGCGTGAATGAAGGAAGCTTCAGTCGTGAGTACAGGTACCGAGGGGATGGGGTGGTGGGGCTCGCATCATCCCTTCTCCGCCCTGGAGCGGAACCGCCCTTTCCCACTCAACTCCTCATCCACAGGCTGCGCGGACCTGCCCACGCTGGGCCTCCCCGCCCCCTATGAGCCCCCTCCTGTTCTCGCCAATAGCCCCCTTCACCTTTTGAAGAACCCTAGGGACCCGCTTACCTCACTCAGGGCTCCTGCTCTCTCCTCATTATTCCTCTCTCTGTAGGACCCAGGGACCCCAACCCCCTTCCTCGTGGAGGCCCCCCATCTTCACCAGGATCCTAATTCTCTCCCACATGGTTTAGGGCTTTTATCCCTCTCCCTTCTGCATGGCCTCTCCTCCCCCTCATGTTTCCCCTCCTTATCCATGTCCGCATCCTGATTCTCCCTAATTTGCAGGCGCCCACCCCTCTCATTTCTGCATGGCCTTGTATTCCCTCATGACCTTCCTCCTTCCCCCTCATTTACGGGCTCCCACCTGCTTCCTTTTGCATGGCTTCTGCCCCCCCACCCCCCAATTCCCTTTGAGACTCCCTCCTTATCCTTGCCAGGATCCTAATCCTCCTCCTTCACCCCATTTAAGGGGACCATGTTTGCCCCTTGTCTCACCCCGCCCCCCCTTTGAGCTTTATGAATTTATTCACAGATTTTTCTTTAGTGTAATTGTAAGGAGGTGGTTTTGTGTCTCCCTTCTCAAGAGCTGTCCGATCCCGATATCTCGGGGCAGGATGGGGAGGGAGACAGTTGCCCCTGGTCTCAGTGTTGTGTCCCATGAGAAGGGACTAAAGCTACTTAGAACAACGATAGTAGAGCATGAAGAGGGGATGGCTTTGTTGTTAGGGGATTCGTGTGGTGTGACTGTTCTTGTTTGAACTCCTTGGAAAGAGCTGAAAAATGCAAGCAATGCTAAACCTAGCATCCTTACCGTGAGGAGATGGGTTTTTGTGTGTGTGTGTAAGAGGAAGGCTCTCTGTTTCTATGCTTTTGGAGATGACTTTATTGCTGCTAATGCTGGGGCTGGGGAAATCCAGGCAGCAGTTTTTCTGGTCTCCATCTCTACTGTATTTC
Organism: Sphenodon punctatus; assembly: GCA_003113815.1. Taxonomy (NCBI): domain Eukaryota; kingdom Metazoa; phylum Chordata; class Lepidosauria; order Sphenodontia; family Sphenodontidae; genus Sphenodon; species Sphenodon punctatus. The sequence goes on from QEPC01012768.1 coordinate 1,606,782, forward strand.
TTCTCATTTATCTCTGGAGGGATTCAACTCCCTGCTAGCTTAACAATTTGGGTGACCTTTTTGTAGATATGTCCAGATTATTAAAAATAATAATGAATGGGTGATAATCATAACAGTGTGACTGTATGTCATACTGGAGCACAGTGGCTTACAAAATATCTTGCTGTATCATTACTGGCTCTTACCTAGTAATTATCTGTGACCTAAGTTTTCTGTCATGGCTAGTTTGGGGAAAGGCTAATCTATGATTATCTGTTTTACCTTCCTGGTAAAGGAATCTAGCTTTATTTTTTATTAGACTTGATTATCCAGGTGACTAACCTCTATCACGCTCCCCATTAATTCCATGTTACTTTGAGAGTGGCTAAATACCCTCCTGCTCCCAAAGTGATTTATTGAGCAACATGATTAAATGTCTTAATGATTAAAAGAAGACTTTCTTTTTGATGCAAACTTAGATGGCTTGAAAAAAGGGGGGCTTTTGAACTGTAAACTTGTCAGTGGATGTCACATTGTGTCCTTGCTGAAAGGTTTGAACTACTCAAGCCTCAACAACCTCACTATCATTTCTCATTGTGTGTGTTTTTTAAGCCGTAGTATTGAAAATGAATTACTGTGAATTGAGGTCATACAACTCTTGCACAAACTTTTTATAAGAATTTGTAAAAATTGCTTTGATAATCCAAGCCTATATTGTAAATCAGGATGGGGAACATTTTCCCCTCCCAGGTGCCAACTTCAAAATTAGTACAAGCTCTGAGGGCTGCATAGAAGTTGGGGGTGGGGGTGCTTAACGGATGAGCTCATGATCATGAATCAGTCCCATAGATCTGTCCCCTATTCTTGTGTGTGCATGCCCTTATCTCTGCTTCCTTACCACGAGCACAGTATTTCATTACTTGAGAGTAGGAACTGGATCCACGAGCCAAATCCAGGAATCTAAAAGGGCCTCTGGTTCTGAGGTTTCCCCATCTTTGCTATAAATGTTAGAGGCTAAAGAAGCACATTCAGTTTAAAAATATCTCCCCAAAGTTGTTTGTATTTGATAATAGATTATTTTATTTAAGTTTATATGCCGCCCTTCCCAAAGGCTCAGGGCAGTTTGCAGATCAGAAAAACTATAAAATACAAAAACCCTAATGGAAGAAATCAGAGGGAAAATATATTTCTTTGCACAGTTCTGTGCTGTTTGTGTAGTTATTTATTAAACTTTGTAGCTTGTGTGGGTCTTTCACATAATATCCAGAGAGTGAAAAACATTTTTTTTAAAAGTTGTGATTGTAAATACGTAGAAAACTGGCAACAAAACTCTTTAGTAGTAGGCAAGGAGATTTCAGGTTTTGTAGATGAAACTAAAGTTTTTTGTTTTTTTTTGGTAAATAGATTGGATTTCAAGTAGATGGTGTCCTTTCAGAAATAAATGTTTTATTATCTTATATTCAAAATAAAAAGGACCCCCCCTGACTGAGGTGAGATAGTAACCCCAGACCTGCCTGATGAAGGACCTGGAGAGGTCCAAAAGCTTGCATACCTCCACCAACTGTAGTTGGTCTAATAAAAGAGATCCTTTTACTACTTTGTCTCTGTTGACAGAAATTACAGTGAGGCTTTTCAGTATAGGGTTCAGCATGGGACCTTAGCTGCTAAAAAATTTTAGCTTGTAAATTTGACCAGGGAAAATTGGATTCTTGCTGTCTGACTATAAAATATTAAGGACAAAGACTGTCAAGTACCTCATTCCATAATTGTTTAGTATCTCTAATACTTAGTGGTGACAAAAGAAAAATGAAAGTAAGAATGATGCATGTCTGTTGGTATCACTGTAAGAAACTCTGTATACGTGTTCAGTTTGTTTAAAGCTGATTGAAGTGGTTCATACACACCTGCCTCTTAGTCAACATAACACTTCCATTGTTTGAAGGCAAGGAATAGTATTTAACTTCAAAAGAACATATGTTTTTGTCTTCCCAGAACTTTGGACTTTATCATCTGAAGTTTGATATCTTCTCTGTTCTTTCCATCTGCAACAATAAAAACATTGCTTACAGTTTACTTGCATGTGTTCCACAATAACTGAACTGCTGATGCAGCTTCCACTGTCATATCACTTTTTACAAAAGTGTATAGAATCTTTTTTTATAGTACTAACTCTGGAAAAGTCAAAAGACACTGCAAATTTTGTTTTCATTGCCTAAAAACAAATGAATCGGTGGTTGATCTGCTTCCTGTCTTCAGTCAATGTATTTGTGTGTATGTAGGTAGAAATTAAACTATTTGTACACTACTGCATGCAGTGAAATTGTGTAGCTGTTGCACTGTTGGAATTCAATTTAAACCAGACTACTGTATCTGGGTGCCACTCTGGTCACAATGCAAAGATAAGCTTTTATATCTTTATAAAGAGAAGACTATCCATAAAACATGTCAAAGTAACCCTTGACCTAGAATAAAAGGAAATATGTTGCTTCTGAATAGGTTTCTGAAAGGTGTATACAAATCAGCAGATAAGTGAATGTTTGCATTGCAATTTGTAGCTGGCACTCCAGGTCAGAAAGCTTTTGAAGTTGAATGAATATGTGTCTTGTCTTTTTTTTAAGCTGATTTCAATGCATCTATGCCATAATCTTGAAACCACTTTACTTGTGAATAATTCCATTTTAAGTCTATAGGACTACTTGTGAGTAAGTGATTACAGGACTGTAATCTGTGTCCTTTGAATGAAAACCTCACCCCTGAAACTGCTTGTTTAAACTTATAAAATGCCAGGGTTTTTCTAAGTACTAAAAGCACGGCTAACTGTAAAATATCTTGTGTCCTGTTTTTGAATGTCTTCACAGTGGGACTTCTTGGTTGTGTGTAGTGAAGATGGTAGTTCCTGGGAGTGCCCCTGTCATTCAGCCAGATCATGATCTTGAACCTGACCTAGGGAGGGGCTCAACAGAGAATTCTGCAATGGGTCCTGATGCAGACTCTACTGATCAGGTGGGTCCAGAGCTGGAGGAGGTGCGAAAACTTCAGGAACTAGTGAGAAGACTTGAGGTCCAGAATCAGCAGTTAAGAACTAGGAGTCGCAAAAGTGTGTTAGGAGCAAACACTCGGAGCCAAATCCATGCTAGTGTGGGTAATCACAACTCTGGGTTAAATGGAACTGAAATTAACAATAGCATTAACACTTTAACAGAGAAGCAAGAACTACAAATAATGGCAGATCTTCACAGCAAACTGAGTAAAATAAGAGCAGAAGTAGAAGAGAATGACAAGTATCTAGAAAATGATGTGGATACAGATATACAATATAGCTGTAAAACTACAACTGGAAAAACCTCTCCCAATTCAAAACTTATGAGTGATACAGAAATGCAGACTGACATTGTTAACGTTAGCTGCCTTTCAATTCTGGATAGCAGTAGCACAGAGCTGGTGGAAGAGCTGTTCACCGCTGGTATTTACCCATCAACTAAAATAAGTGAATACAACCAAAGTGATGAAAGTCAAGATTTAGGAAATCTCTTGAACAACACAGCGCTGGATGAAGTGGAAGTGCTAGAACTTGGGAGTTACAGTGATGAAGAAGATAGCTGGTATGTATCCTGAAATGCTGTGTATTTCAGGTATTCTTTGATATAGATCCTAAGTTAAAATTGCTCTGTTAAACTAAAGTACTGAATCTAACTCCTATCCTGCCTGATCTTTTCTAATACTGTACAGATTTGTTTATGTTTGGAACAAGAATCTAATTGCCAAGGCTATTTCTTTATAAGAGTCCTGTGCCAGAGATGGAAATGAATATAGAATGTATCTTTATCTTTTATCAAATTGACTCAGGTTGAATTTACATAACTTTTTTTAAAAATGTGGGTATTGGCCCAAACCCACTTTCTGGGAAGTTCTTAGTACTCTCTGTCCACTTGATAATCTGATACGTGTCTTACACAAGCTTCAGAATGTAGGTTTCAGCTCGTACCCACTCTAAAAAGAGGGTTGTGTGAATGCAGCTTAAGTTGTCAGGCATCCTTTTATTAGTACCTGGAGCTATTCTGGCAAACATTACAGTCCATTTGTAAGTAAAACATTGGACCTTTTTGGGGGACTGAATCTAGGTGTTTGCTGGAAAGAGAATGATTTTGAACAGTTTCTGATTGTACGTATGTTCCATTCCTACAAGTTTTTCTAAGTGAAAACAGTGGGTCAACACCAACATGACAACAGACCAGTTTGGCACGCTGTGGTCCACTTGGCCACAGACCCCACCTACACGTGTTGGCAGCTAACACAGGCTGTGGTCCTAGAGATCTCTGGGGTCATAGCGTGGGCTGGGAACTGCCTGATGGGGCCAAAGCAGGCTGCCCCGGGGCTACATGGTCTGCCATGATGGGAAGCTATGGTTAACTGTCATTGGTCACCATGGCTGCCCTTCATGGCAGGGGGTGGGGTGCTGGATGCAGCATGGGGATGGTCAGCTGCTTGTTCCCTGTTCTCCCTGCCCTGGGCTGTATGGCTGTCAGCCCGGGTGGGTGCATGATTCGTTACCCAATGCGCACCATGTCCGCCTGGGCTGCCTGACCCGGATCAGCCTTGGACTCAGCAGCTCGGTTTCGCTTCTGCTTTTATCCAGTGATCTTGGATTTTGATTATTTTTAAAAGTCTTTCAGAGGCATCTCCTCTTCTTATCTGTAGTCTGTGACATTCTTACAGAGTGCCTATATGATGGTGGTGTTTATTTCTTGTGTCAAGTACTTGCGATTTTTGTTAATACTCTTGTAGGTATTCCGCAACTTTAGAATGATGGTCTGGGGTAACTTGCTGCTGTAATCCTTGGTTGACCTTGCTTTGCTAGATTCCTCTGCTCACTGACCACCACACATTCCCTTTTTTACATGAGTTGGCTTGCCTGTTTCACTTGTTTTCTGAACAAGGTGATCTGTTTAATGTTTTTATTAATTCCTTTGACTTGAAAGTAAGGTACACTGTGGAGTACATTTTTAAGATGCTGGTCCCTACGTTTGCAGAGTACTAGATAGGCTTTGTGTGTGACTTCCTTTTTTTTTTTTTTGCTGAGTTTTAGATAAGATGTTGCCTAATGAACATGCCCGTGGAGGACCAGATCATTGTAAAACAACTCCAGGAGTTGTTCATCTCTAAAAGGAAGTTCTGTCTTGGCTATAACATTTTTTGTGTGTCATCTGTGATAGAACAAATCTGAAAATGCTTTACGTAACCTTTTCTTTCTAATTTTCAGTTGAAGAGGCTCGATTTAAAATTCCTAGTGATTGTGTGTTTTTGGATTAATCTGTTCCCAACATTGCGTATAAAAGGGACTGCCAGATGTTGGTCCTGGGCCGTAGCACAGGCCATGGTGGTGCTTAGCCTGGGCTGTTGTTGGGACATATCTGAGGAACAGCCTGGGCTAAGTACTGCCACAGCCCGTACAACGGATGCTGGACCAAGGTAAAGTGAGACAATGTTTTATGGCCTGCTTACGCTTACCCCAGTTTGGGTCTGCAGTGCTTCTGGGCAGCTATGGCTGTGCCCATCAGGGAGGGCTGTGTGGACACATGTTGCCCCACCCTCTCCCTGGCCTGGGCCACCATCATGCTGCTTTGCTGGCTTGGGTGGCTCCAACCTGGAGTGATGGATTTGGCCACAGCCCAGAGCGGACCGTGGTGGACCTGTCACTTGTGAAAACACCCAGTCAAGGTAACTTGAGGTCTGTTTACTTTACTTTATACAGAGTAAAATTTCCAAATTGCCTTAAAAAAAACAATGAAAGTAATTGAGATTTAGAAGCTTAAGCCCTTCCAGCAAACCTTTATCACCATGTCGAAACAATGGGACCCATTCACGTTTACATAACTTCTTATGCCCGTGCAACACAGATCTAAAATCTTGCCAAATCAGAATGGTAGTGTTGGTTCCCCATTTGGTACTGGGGGTAAAAAAAACCAAAACAACCAACCCAGAATTTTTAGGTGTTTTCAACAAATAAAACTTTTAAACAACAAAGTCAACCCATAGGAACTGCCATATGACTTTTTAAAATTTTTCTTCTAGCCCAGTAGCTTGTTCCCAGCAGTGGCTTCAGAGGAGGTGCAAAACCACCACTGTATACAAATGTGGGAATACACCCCCCCACCCCCACCTAATGAGAGATGTATCCTAATCTTTAATAGGAAAAGATTGGTTTTAAAAACTTCCAGCATGGAACTTTCCAAACTTGGTAGCATTTAATTATAAATGCTTACCTTACCCATTATTTACCCATTATTTATTATATTTAGCCCTGTTTTAATATTAGTTATTGGATGTTTTAAATTGTTTTTATTGTGTTTTTATGTTGGAAGCCGCCCCGGGCTGCTTTAGCAGGAGGGGCGGGGTATAAATCTATTAAATAAATAAATAAATAAATAAAATAAATAATAGCTTTGGACATTCATATACCTGTCCAGTCCAGCTCATCTTTAAATCCTATAAAACCAACTTCTTTCCCCATTCTCTACATTTATTTTGGATGTTTCTTTATTGCTTTCTCTGGTGTAAAGTGCATTCAATATAAGTGATATCAGTATTGCAGAAACAGAGAATGCATGCAAGCAAAAACCAAGCTGCAAAATAACTTTAATAGATACAAGTACTGTGGGATTGCAGTCCATAGATTACTTAGTACTGATACCAATAAAGTTCTACACAGCCAGAAGAGAAATAGATTGCTTAAAGAAAATCGCATACTTAAAGTGAGTACAAACAGCAGCATAATAAATAGCCGAATACTTTGAATTCCTTCTTTATTTCATCTCTTAACACAGCGTTGATGTTACATTTTGATGGAACCAAGCACTTTAAATTGCTACAAGATGTGGGATAAGGCTTGGAGTATAGCTAGTCTATCAGTGCAACGCTATTTTAAGTGGCCTTTAATATTTAAAAGCTAAAGCTAAAAATAGAACACAAGAATCACTAGATCAGTGCTGCAAGGATTGCAACACAAACCATTATAGGGGAATATCTAAAATTCAAGGAAAGGTAAACTGCAACTTTTTAATCAGTGGAAACGTACTAGGGTTAAACTTTGTCAACTATAAAACCTAATTTTATAAAAACTAAATAAATTTCTTAAAGTTAAACCAAGCATTACATTGGAAAGTAACTATTTCTGAGAAGACACATTCCTCATTTTTTTTGGGGGGGGGGGGAAACAGCTTACTCTTAAATTACTAGAAAGTCTGCTAAAATAAAAAATTAACTTGCCATTTTTAAAGCTTCTGATATCTTCAGTATGGAGTTGCTAAAAATAAACCTTTTATAGAAAGCTAAACATCAAGCTGAATTTTAAAAATGCTTCTTGAAGCACATTCCTGAATACAGCTCTGCTTTTGAAGTTGCACCTGTTCAGCAGATGAACTTGTTAATATCCTCAAAAGTAGTGGGGCATGGATAATCACAGTGTAAACAAACACAATTAATGCATTTATACACGTGTCAAAAGAAAAGTGCTTTAAAGCAGCATGATTTTTTTAGTGACAGCTTCCCTGTGTGTACCCTATATGAAGAAAGTTGATCTTAACATAACTAAGGTACAGGGTCTTTACAAAAAGAAGTGACCACTCTATTTTGTAAGCAGCCATTCTATGTTCTGTTTATATATATTATTAAGATTTTATATCCTGCCTCTCCCACCCAAGGGGGCTCAAAGTGGCTAAACAATTTAATATAAAAATATTCAATACAAAATGTAAAATGCAATAACACTTGATTTTTATTATTGTATTAACAATAAAAATGGGGAAAGTAAAAAGTCGCACCAGCTGCTAGTTTTCTGGTGTGTGGTTTTGTTTTACTTTTTTAATGAAAAGCAAACTTGTATACCTAGTCGTAGCCATGAACTCAAGGGTTGTCTATTTCACAGCAGAGTGCCAGGCATGCTTTTGCCAGGCTCGTGTAAACTACCTAATGTTTTAAAACTGAGACGAGGAAGTACTCTAGCTTTAATTTGAATTTGTGCTAGAGTGTGGATGAAGGGATACATTTCCATCAAATCAAGGGAGAACTCAAGGAAGCTTTTATTGGACTTCAACAAAGTATCAGTGTCCTGATGTGTGGTGTTGGTAGCCAAAAACCTCAAACAAAAATTCCATCTCTACCTTGTCTTTCATCTTGGAGTAGGATATCTTTGGGTAATTCCCCCTTTGATGCCTGTCTCCTGCTTGTAGATGAGATCTGTGTGCTTTATCTTGAACAACCAAATACTCCAATTTCTAACTGCTTTTGCCAGACCTTCTGATATTGAGCCTTATGAGATTTGATGTGTTTCTTAAAGTCCCATCTTCATGAATTCTGTGATTACATACCCACATGAAAGAGAGATACGTGCTCTCACTGTTCATGGGATTGGGGCTCATTACCCCACTCAAGGCTGTTTGTGACTCAGTTTCCCTTGCTTGCAGCTCCCACTGGACCACCTCTCTCTAGAACTGATCCAGCCTGTGAAGGGTTAACCCTTTGTCACCCTTAAGCCTCAGAGATTCCCAAGCACAGAGTCTTCTCTTTAGGTTCATCTGCATTTGAAAACACAGAATTAACCCAAACTCTGTCAGTTCAATGTTAGGAATTCACTTTCCCACACTAGGCTTGGTTTAAAAAAATTTAATGAATAAATTCTGAATAAAACATGCAGTATTAGATTATACTCCCTGGACTAGTAAAGAGAATAGCCCAACCATTCCTGGATTTCAGACTTGGGCTGTGGCAGCAACTCTCTCAGGGAAGCGAGGTAGACCTTCCGGAGGGTTGACAACGTTGATCAGGGTAGCACACAGTTTGGAGGGCAAGCAATTACACTGATATAGACAACATACTGGCAGTTTTAGTTAGGGACCAGGCAGGACCACACATTATTGTAGTTAATATATATCTTTTGCTATCTTGGGGTGTCTATATAAAAAGACTTGATTTTTGGAGAATACTCTATCATTTGAGCTCTTGGGACTGTGTTTTCCCTAATATCCCTGTAGTACTGCTAGGGGATTTTAACGCGAGAACGGGTTCCTCTGACTGTCTTAGGGGCAAAGCTATGGGTTTAGAACTGAGAGACGAAACGTACTTCAATCCTCCAAGATATTAGAGAGATTCTGAACTCAGTGCTTTAGGTTTACAATTTTTATCATATAGGAACAACTTTCAAGTGTTAAATGGTTCCTCAAAGTCTGATCCAAGTGGAGACTTTACTTTTCTCTCACTTAGGAACCAGTGTTGTTGATTCTATAGCGGTTCCTTGTGGTAACATCACAGATTATATAGATTTTGCTGTATACCCAGTTGGGTGTAGTGACCACTTCCCCATTGTTACTTTTTTCGATACAGTTTTTCAAGCTACAGAAGTGTACGGGAAGACCTCGAGCGTAGTGTAATTAGAGCTCAGACTAACAGACCGATTAAATGGGGACACGGAGTAGCCAGTCAGGCTTCTATTCTTTTTGAGTCAGAGGAAATGGCAGAACGGCAAGCTCATTTTGTCTAGTCAGATTTGTGGAGCTGTCATGCTCCCTCTGTGGAATTACTTGCATTTATTAGATCAAACCTTACTAATGAGGCATGCTTGGACAAGAAAAGTCCAGTTAAACCTTGGTTTGATGGAAGCTGCATACAGTTAAGGCGAAGACTCAAAGATGGCTAGATCTCTGAAGGGAAGACCCACAGGTATACTAATAAGTCAATATGTGACGCTTAAACAGCAGTACAAGATCTTGCTCAAAAGGAAAAAACGGGATTATCAACAGGTGATGTGGGAAAAACTGGGAGGAAGCAGTGGCAAGTAGGGATCAAGTGACATTTTGGGCTATAGTCAGCAAAGGTCTGTCAGAAAAATTCTCCCCCCAAGAATGCCACATTGAATCCTCTTTGTGGCAGGAACATTACTTTAATATCTTTAATCGCTTTCCACTGGCGAGCTCTCCAGGGCTCTCATTGACCTTTTTTGGTAAGGGTGCAGAGATATCATGTGATGAAATAGAAAGGTTGCTGGAGCTACTCCCGACAAACAGAGCTCCAGGAGAGGATGGGATCCTGACGAATCTCTTGTGGGAATATAGACAGTGGTGGACACCCGTTCTCCATAAACTATTTAACAGCATTATTCAATACAGGAATGTTCCTCCGTGTTGGAACACTAGCATTGTAGTGCCCATTCATAAGAAAGGAGACAAGACTCTTCCAACCAAATACAGGCCGATTTAGCCTTCTAGATATTACAGCCAAGTTGTTTGCAAAATATCTTTTGTGCAGGCTAGAAGAGTGGGCTAAAGAGAGCAATATTTTTGTGGAGGAGCAGGCAGGCTTTAGAGCCAATCGGTCTACGCTGGACTAATGCTTTGTTTTGGAGCACATCGTGAATAAATATGCATTGATTTCACAGGGCTCAGTTTTTTGCCACTTTTGTTGATCTCCAACAGCCTTTTGACAGCATAGACAGGTCAATATTGTGGAGGAAATTAAAGGCGTACAATATAGATCCATTCTTTATATCACTGATTCAGTTATTGTATTCAAACACTTGGCTTAGAGTTAGAAGAAGCGCAAAAGATGATCTAACTGATCCAATTCCAATGTCTAACGGGGTCAAGCAGGGGTGTGTGCTGGCCCCTTTCCTGTTTAACCTCTATATCAACGATAGTCTTCAACCTGCAGGAGTGTGACTGTCACCCTCCAGCTGTTGCAGGATGCCCAGTGATGGTCCTACTGTACGCAGACGATATGGTCTTACTCTCCATTTTGAGAATAGACATGTGCCAATAACTGACCGGGTTGAGTAATTACTGCAGCAACAACCACCTTACCATTAACCAGTCCAAGGCTAAAGTTATGGTCTCTTCCAGAAAACTGACAAAATTTAAACCTAATTAGCATCTGCATCAGGAACCAGTGGAGCAAATTACACAATACAAATACTTGGGTATAGAGTTTTCTCAATCCGGCAGCTGGAAACCTCACTTGGATAGTGTTAGGGTAAAAGCTGCGAGGGCTATAGGTGGGCTTTTGAAATTTTGGAGACTGGGGGGGGGTGGTGGAAAACTGAAAGCTCCAGCACTCAAATTGCTCCGCAATAAGTTGATTTCTCAGATGTTGTACGGGGTGGAAATATGGGGGGTTGCAAATATAGAGCCCCTTGAAGCAGCACAAAAAGTATTAAGAACAGTTCTAGGAGTCCCTTCTAGTTCCCCCGTCATTATGCTGAGAGCAGAAACAGGTACCCCTAAGGTCTCTGCAAAGGCCAAAACATCGCTGTTGGGTTATTGGCTCAGAATCAGGAAAATGGAGACTGGGCATCTTCCAGCCATCTACTTAGCAGAACAGTCAAGTGTGCTTGTAAAGTACCGCTGGTACAGTACCGTAACTAGATACCTGACCCAGCTAAGATTTATTCCAACGTGTCTGGGATTGTATTTCCGGCTACAAGCCAAGCAGCTGATTAACAGCAGGATTGCAGATGTGGGTTTAAAGCTTGATAGAGCTGCACTGGAAGAACAGAAAATTGCATGTTGGTATCCTATATTTAAGACTCATTTTGATTTGGAACAGTACCTTCTTGACAGTCCAAACTTCAAAACTAGGAGAGCGCTAACACACTGCGATTCAACATGATGAACACTAATGTGCTTGAAGGACGGTATCAAGGAATTCTGTTAGAGAAGAGGTACAGCAGTATGGATGTGTAGGCTTTTTAGTTTCTGTGCAAGAATGTGTCAAAAGGGTGACCACGCCATGTCAACCTAATTTGTTCCCTGTTACAAAATTTGGCCGTGATCCCAAATTGCATGTTAGCATAGGTAGGTTACCACAGTTTCTCATTAACTTTATTTCTCTGTCATGACTTCCTTCCCTGATCTACATGGACTCTCCAGACTGTAGATCATGAGCATAAGTAGAAAATAGAGTGTATACAGTCACTATTAAACCTTTTGCATTCCTCAGTTCAGTGTCTTTCTGCAACTTTATCATTTTTGTTTTATACAAACTCTTTCGGAAGTAGCACAAGACATGTCAAGCTTGCTCTGTACCTTGGGGTGAATCTCTGCTGTGTTACTCCACAGATCCATATTAAAAGGCTCTTCTCTGCTTTCAGCATTTGTTAAGGTTTTTCAGTTAAAGAATCGCTGTCTCTCTGTCAAGGAAGAATTGCTTCCTGGTCTTTGTCTTTCTCTTGTGTCTCTAATGTTGTGGTTCAACGTAGCTGGTTTGAAATTTACCTCGGATACAATATTTGCCTCTCTCAAGGGGCTACTATCACCAGAATTTGGGGACAGGGTAGAACCAATTGTGTCTTCTCCCCTAGGATCCTCTGGGTCTGTGCAACAATTTATTTCTCCGTCCCTGGGGTCTGACTCCCTTGACTGGGTGTGAAGACCCTCAGTTTGTGTTTCACACACCCATCTCTGACTCTCCTGATCTAGTATACAATGCACAGTAATCAAATCTCTGGCAGCCTCTGTCTTGTCAGGAATAGAGATCATGGGTACTATTAACCCTTTCCTCTACACAATTCTCTGCAAGCTAGATCCGCCCTGCAGGACATGCCAAGTTCCTGTCTGAGCTGCTATTCCTATTACAATTCTTATCTGGAAGCTGTCTTGGTTTTTGTGTCTTGGGAGCAGCACAATTCCCCTCTGGGTCTTGCACTGTGCCATGAGCCCCCTCAGGCTCAACATAGGCTGCAGCGTCTCCCTGCTTCTCTGGTAGGATAGACACAGCTTACCTGTAGAACCATGTTCTTGCCCCTGAAGAACCACAGGCTGGGTTTCTGTCCCCATTTGCTGCGCTTCTAACCGTGGGAAAGAGACACCTGTCCCTCCCTCATTAATATTAGGTAAGGCTTCATTCTTGGCCAGGTCTGACCTGAAATCTGCTTGTCAGTCCATACCTTCTTGCCTTCTCTTAAGGGAGAGACCACCTCCTGGTCTGCATCCAACCCCCTGGGTTTAGTAGAGGCTTCCCCAGCCTCTAACTCTCCCCTTGTGGTGGCTACCAGGTTTGATTCTCCAGAAGTTGGGCCCTCCCATTCAAGGGTGATTGCCAGCTGCTGGGTCTTGGAATCAGTTTGGCCAATAGGCTCCACTCTGTTTACTTCCCCATGTATGTGAGAGGCAGTAAGGCCTGTTAGTCTTGGCCTCCCATGCCTTCTAGCTGGGCCTGAGACTCTTTGGAGTGTTCCTGCTCCTTAGTGGAGTTCATAGGCTGGGATGCAGCCTCTGTGTGGCTCCTGGAGCCTTGCTGTAGTCCTTCCACTCCACCAGGCTTGCGCACGCGCACTCTCTCTCTCTCTCTCTCTCCCTCCATGTTCCTGGGAACAGTCCTGGGCTACAGCTACCTCTGTAGTCCATTCCCATATATCCTTTCCCACCTGCAAGTAATGTTTAACTGTTGGGTGCTACAGCAACCTCAGTGGACCCTGTGACTCCTTCCCATTCCAACTCTGTGACTGCTGTGGGTACAACAAGCTCCTCTCCCAACACCTGGATGAGTCTGACTTTATTTTCCTAGTGTTGATGCGATCCTTGGGTACCAACTCCGCATGGGCAATAGTCATCTCGGTCCCAGTATCCCTCCAGCCCATACACCTTTCCCCATTCACCTTAGCTGGTTTTAGCAGCCTCTTCTCCGTCTTGGCTAGGCTAGGGAGGGCAAAGTCTGTATCAACCCCTCCGTGGATGAGGTGGACTACAGATGCAAAACTTGCACTAATAGTTCTAATAATTCCCTCTGCCTCTTTATTGGGGCAGTCAAGAGCCAGATGCCCTGGTTGATTGCAATTAAAGCAACTCCTAGGGGCTTGGAAGGTGTGTGCACTCTGGGGCTGCGGAGATCCCTCCTTCCTTCCTTCCTTCCTTCCATGTCCCCATTTGACTTGTGGGCTGGTTTGCCATGGTACCCTGTTTTGGGGTTATCACCCCCTTCTTTTCTGTTCTCCATAAGCTAAAATAGCATTGGCAACATATTCATCTGCCCTTTTGGCTGCTTCTTTAGGATTACTTTTTTTGATTCAGGATATGTGCTTTTAAACCAGACCCACATAAAGTGAGGAATTGTTCCATAACCACTACATCTTTCGCAGTATCAGTGGTAACACTTGCTTCTCCTTCAAACCATTTATCACAAAACCGATTAAGAGTGTTTATAAACAATCAGCATAGACATGCTCTCCCCCTTCTTAAAGGTACACAACTTTTCTTGGTATGTCTCTGGAGTTACCTGGTAGCTCCCCAGTACCCCTTTTTTGAATTCCTCATGTTGCCATGCCCCATCTGTTTTGGAATTAAATATATTATATGCCTTAGTGATCAGTTTTGGCAGCAGAAGTCTGATCCTGATGAATTACTCTCCTGTCGGAAGATGTTTTCTGCCATGGTGAAAAAAAAAATCATCCATGCATTGTCTCATTGTACTGGTGAAGGAGTGCAAAATCTCTGATCTGCTGTCTTCTTCTGTCCCTATCTTGGCTGCTTTCAGATGGTGCCTGAGGTGGGAATCCTAATGCATTCCATGTTTGCAAGTGTTCAATTTCATGCTTGTTTCAGGGTTCTAGCTCTTTCTTTCTCTTTTAGTGTTTCAAGTTGCAGTTGCAGCTTCAGTTTCTCTGCTTTTTATTTTATTTTTGACACATTTATAGCCTGCACCCTCCTGCTCACCATAGCACTCGGGACGGCTCACAAACTGCAAAAAATAAAACAATTTAACAATTAAAATTGAATACATAAAATTAAACTTTTTAAAACTTATTCAAATTTTCTCTCTCCTCCTTTGCCAATCTCATTTGCTTCAGTTTGAGCTTGTGCTCCATTTTAATTCTGGCCAGCTCAATTTCTGCCACTTTCATTGCTGGCTGCAGATCCCCCATCTTCTGGTTGCTGGGTAGCTGGAGGGGGAGATCTGGCCCTCCTGCTCCATTCTGAGCTTGTGACTTCCCCCTCAAAAAGCTGCTTTAGCTGCTGCTTAGTTTTCCCCTCTGTCTGGTGGTGTCTGCCTTGTGCCTCCTTTATCAGGTCTGCCTTTGTTAGCTTAGAGAAACGCTTTGGCAGCCTTATCTTGATGCCTGACCCTGATACCCAAAATGAAAACACAACAAACACAGTACTCTGGTACAATGGCTGCCTGCTTCACTTGCTCCAAATCGAAGAGTTCCAGTAATGACTGGCAACTCCCTCTCCAGGGCCTACACACTGGTACACAGTTCTGGGATTTATTTCTCTTTGGTTGGTCATGAGATTGGGGCTCACTACCCCACTCTAGGCTGTTTGTGACTCCGTTTCCCTCACTTGCAGCTCCCACTGGACCAGCTCTCCAGAACTGATTTGGCCTGCAATGTTTTAACCCTTTTGTCACCCTTAAGCCTCAGAGATTCACAAGCACAGACACTTCTCTCTAGGTTTGTCTGTGTTTGAAAACAGAGAATTAACCCAAGCTCCTGTCAGTCCAGAGTTAGGAATTCACTTAACCGCATGCTAGGCTCAGTTAAAAGAAGTTTAATGAATAAAACATGCAGTGCTACATTATACTCGGAGTGCAGTAAATCAAAATAACATAACCAATAACTCATTCCTTCTTGTACTTCTAACTGGGCTTACCCTAATCCAAGTCCAAAGAACATTTCAGTTCATTTCTTGGCTAACGATGGACCAGCTTAGCTGGGCATCAGTCTTAACGTTTCTAAGAAGCAGTGTTCTCACTTCATTGCTAGTTTCCTCCCCAGATCTCTCTGTCTGGGTCCTTCTTCAGTTCTTGATAAGATGAGACGGCTCTCCTTTGTTTTGTCTTCCACTTAAGTACTCTTCCAGGGTACTTTGTTTCCTTTCCCACTCAGGTGAAACTGCTGTCCAGCAGGTAGTCAGGATCTAGTACATTAGCAAGTCAATGGCTGATTCCTAGTGTCTTTAGAAGGTGTTTGGGCAGTTTCCTGGTTGCACAACTTCATTCATGTAATGATTTCTCAGTTTACACTGCATACATGATGAAGCGAGTTTTCGGTTCCCAGCTTACATTATATACATGTTGTTGCCTGAACACCTTCCTTTACATATATATCTTATGTAGTCATGTAACATAGTGGATAACATGTTGGCAGGACTTACATCTGAGAGATGAGAGTTCATATCCTGTCTTAGCCACTGGGTAGCCTTGAGCAAGTATCTCAGGATCTCCTCATGACACGCTGTTGTGGAGAAAAACTTAAGAACCTTAATCCAAAATGCTCAAATACAAGAAATTTGGGGTCTTATTACTGCATTTCTTAAACTTGTAAATAGGGTGGCAAAATCCGTTGTCAGTACTGTAAATTGCTTTGGTGGAAAATGAAGCACCGAAGTCTTGTTTTCCCTTGGTTATCATTGCAGTTGTTCAAATCTGACCTTTATGGTAAAGACTAGATGATGCCTGTGAAAGCAGAGCCAGCTCTGGATTAGTTTATTTATTTCATGTATGTTTGTTTGTCTGCCTGTTTTTGTGCTCTATAAGCTAGGGATTGGAGTATCTTTTTATTAAAATGCCTTTAACATAAATTCCCTTTGTTACTTGACTTTAAGTTGACTGCTAAACTTTCTATAGAACAGTCCAAATTCAGAGAGAGCTTACAACTTTAATTTTCTTAAGTCTGTGATTCTACAAAAGAACGTTTATTTTGTTTGGGTATCCTTTATATTTATATATGTACTCAGTTCAGTTTTTAAAATGGCTCTTTTTGGTTTAAAAAAAAAATCAACCAAACACACACACCCTATAGCAGCTGGGATCTAGGAGCAGGTTGTGTACTGTGTTGAGTGAATTGTCTATGTGCAGAAGTACTCTGGGGAAGAAAGAGAGAGGAACAAATTGACAGTTAAGTTGGATCAAAGAATGGCATATTATGTAGACCGAAAATCTGAGGTTGAGCAAAGAGAAGCAAACAAAGGGTGTTAACAAATGAGACAATAGTCCCAGGGAATTGAGTTTGGTTTGTGCAGCCCCCGTTTGCATGTTTAGCATGTACAGCCTAATAAACAGGCAGCCCCCCCCCCCCCCACATGTATTTCTTGTGCGTTAAGGCAGCTCCCACTCACCGCTTTGGTGTGGCAAGCCTAAAACCAGGGCAGGTGTTCTTCCATGCCATGCTCTGCCCACCAGCCTGCCCCCGACCCTTCTCAGTATCCTACTTCCTATGATGACTCTCGGTCACCTCCCAGAGTCCTACCCTGGAAGAAAGAAATGGTTGGTATGACTCTGGGAAGTGTTCAGAGCCTGCTATCCCCTCACACCCATAGAGGTTTATACCTGTGCTGACAGGCATAGGCCCTTGGCAGCTGGAAATAACCTTATGCTATGCACATAATCACATGCTTTATTTAGTGCCTATAGTGAAAATTGAATGTGAAACTAAAAATTGGAATCGAAAGCAATCTCTTTGCATGTTGTCATCACTTCAGGAGGGTTGTGCGGGGTCTGTACTCTATCATGCATACATAGAATCCCACTGTGTATGTGCGTCACCATATAAGCATATAGGTTGCTTCTGAGGATGGGTCTGACAGTTCTCTCTGTACATCAGGCCTCTCCCAAATGTCAGTAAAGCCCAGGATATCTATCACTACCTACCAACTTACATAGGCCCTGGGTATGGTCACAGCATCCAGAGACAAAAGCCAAAGCCATTGGACTTTGCCATACAAACAACCTGTAGCTATAGCTGTCTCTGGCATTATGACCCCTCATGCTTGTTGCAAGCAAAAACTTGCTTTCAAAAGATAAGGAAATTGAGTAGCTTTTAACCAATGGGTAGCTCTGCTCCCACATACATTCTGAGCGCAGTGACCTTCATTGTCTTGCAGATTTCCCCCTCCCACCCATTTCTTAACATTCAGTGACTCACCCACCCAAACGAAAGAAAATTGCATGCTTCCGTGGTGCTAACATCTTTAGATGAATTGAGCATTGTGTACTGACACATTTGTGACAAATGTCTATGCAGTTTAATAACCACCTGGCTTGGCAGTGCTGGTGCAGCAACACACGCGCACACACA
Source organism: Sphenodon punctatus (assembly GCA_003113815.1). Classification (NCBI taxonomy): domain Eukaryota; kingdom Metazoa; phylum Chordata; class Lepidosauria; order Sphenodontia; family Sphenodontidae; genus Sphenodon; species Sphenodon punctatus. The sequence continues at coordinate 1,624,819 of QEPC01012768.1, forward strand.
TTGTGTAAGATTTGCCAAAAAGTCTTCAACCAATTAACCAGTAGCAGCTAATAGCCGCTTGTGCTCAGCATGCAGTCTGTCCCGTAGGGAACATGGCCAATAGCTGTTCACACAGCCAGTTCTAACTAGGCAACCATCCAGCTGTTTAAGCTGTACAAAACATTTGGTGTGTGGTCTGTAGAGTTCGTGCACTCCAAAACCACAGCCATGGGAAATGCATGCTGAGTTCTTGTGCTTATTATTGTGCTCCAGGCCTTCCTTTCCACTGCTGAGCAGAACCTGCGAGCAAGCAAGCCAACAGATCCAAGACTTATGCTGGGTGTGGTGTGGTGTGCTGTCAAGGCACAGACATGCTCTTGCTAGATCTCTGGCCAGGATAATGGGATGCTTCCTGCTTTGATGCTGTGTGCTTGCCTGCCTCCAACAACAGACTGTGCTGGTAGGATCGAAGCCATGCAAGGGCAGCTGATGCATGCAGAAAGGTACCCATCGTGAGATGCAGCTTCAATCAATATAGTTTATTGTTTAGCCAAAGCCTTAGCAAAATTTACAGGAATGCCATCGTTGAAAAAAACCCAACGATGGAGCAGACAGGCAAAGGAAAGAAAAACACGCCCGCCGATAGATACATGTTAAAATAATAAGGCCCCGTAAGAAAACAGGGGCATCAGTTAGTAAACAAACTTAAAAACAAAACTGCCCTCCCCCCTACACCAGTCTGGCCCCCATCTGGTCAGGACCACCAGGCCTCAAAGCCCCTGGTTAATAGGTATCCATTAGCTATTAGCCTGGAGGGGGGAACAATAGGGCTGAAAATGTGGAATTGGGTTACAGACCTTCAATGGGGACCCAAGAAAAACTGTTGGGTACGTTGAATCGCTAAGCAATAACTAGCCACGGCCCTAGATATTTCTGAATTATATGGACTAAATAATCTCTGGATATCCACTATTGGAGAGCCAAGACACTGGAGAATCCCCCCCCAAGATATTTATATCTAGGGCCATTGAGTAAGGGGCACCGAAGGAGCATGTGGCCTGGAGTGTCTGCCTCGCCCAGATGACACAGAGGGCACAGCTGCTGGGCCCACGGAATCCTCTTATAACAGCCTTCCAATACTGCCGAGGGGAGCATATTAATTCTTATTTTAAGATAAGCTGTACGCTCTTTGGAATCTTGCCATGCAAAGAGAGAGTACGATCCTGAGGCCAAAGGGTTATAAGGTTTGTAGGCAGGGGCCACTTTCTGCGCAGTCAAATGCTTCCCCTCCAATTGGAGGGTCTGGTCCCGTAATCTTTTGATTAAGCTCCTAGTAGCCACCGGTCCTAAATTTATCAGGCTCTCAGGTGACAACCCTAAGAGCAGAACTTCCTGCACTGCTGCCTGTTTCCAGAAGTCCCCCAGGCTGCATTCAATAGACATAGCTAGGAGGGAATCCTCACGGGAGGGGAATAGGGCCACCTTAACCCAGTAAGTGATCAACGTCTGTAGGGCATAAGCTCTAAGCGGCAAACAAAGAGCCTCCGCTGTTAAGATCACCTGGGGAGTCCCCCGGGGGACGCCTAGAATCGAGCGTGTAAACCCGTTTTGTATATTTTCCAAATGGGAGAGAAAGGATAGCCCCCGAACGGGGAACACGTATGGGAACTGGCTAACAACCTTGGACCTAAATAAACGGAGGGCCGGCAGGACCAATTTCCCCCCTGGCCAAAGAAAAACTTAGTGATTGCCATCAAAGATTTCCTGGCAAGCACTTGGGCAGCCTCAAAATGGGCATTCCAGCCCCTATGGGAGGAAAGAATCACCCCCAAATATTTGAAGAGCTGGACCTGCTCAATGACATTGGTGCTGATTACCCAACGGTGCAACTTCTGAGCACCTCTGGACCCTACCACCAAAACCTTGGTTTTGGAAAAATTGATCGTCAGTAGTTCAGCCTGGCAATAGTCCCCAAATGCTTGCATTGCTCGTCGCAGGCCTACCCCTGCACCTCAAGTCCTTGACCCGGTGCTGACACTGGTTCATGTCCCATAGCCCTGCTGTGCCATTTGGACAGAGATTATTATTAGCATTTATATAGTGCCAGCGATGTACCTGGCACCTTACAAAAAATAAGATAGACACGGTCCCTGCCCGAGAGTGTACAATCTCTCCTGGAACACTGCCTCCCACCTATAGGATTTGAACCCTGGCTGTCCAGATACAAGTCCAGCAGGTCACTTTGAATCGTCTTGCCCCACCCCCAATGAGCCATGAAGGCCTTGGTCTTCTCAGTCCAGGGAATGCAGGGTTTACAGGCAGATCAGTAGGTGGAGAGCAATTGAGATTGTGTGGTGGTGGTGGTGGTAGTGGTGCTGGTTAATGGTGCGGTGGGCTTTTAAGGCTGACGTTATGTGTGTGTCAATGAGAACGAGAGTGGAGAGAGGGGCTGGAAGCGGTCACTCCTTGGAATACTCTAGGCTTTTTGCCTGCAACTCTATAGTGCTGGCAGACCTGTATGTGAAGTCTGTATGCAACCTAATTGACTGGATGTGGACACGTGGTTACATGTTAGCCTGTATTTGTTTGCACAGCCATGAGTGATGGCTGTGTCAGATGGGTGGTGTCTAATACCTAATAAAATGTTTAGGTGGACACCCACCTGGTGTGGACTACCATGTTTAACACCCAAAATGTTAGACAGGACTGGAAAACGAATGCCATTCTATAGCCTTCAGTCCGTTTATTTGGACTCAGAGAGCGATCTCCCTCGCATCCACTAGGAGGCAGCAAAGACTTTCCACTGGGCATGCGTAGGGAGCACTCCCTCGCTTCCCCAGTCGAAAGTCTGCCTCCGTTTGACTAGGTTGTGAAGCAGGGGTGCTCTGGACTTTCTTCAACCCTTCGGGGTTTTTTTCAACTAAAAAACAGCCTAGCCCCTAAGGGCATTAAAATTCTCTGCCTCGGTGCTGGCTCCTGGGTATGGCCCGGGTTTCAACAAGGCTCATCTCACTCCGGTGCCGGCTCCTGAGTACAGCCTGGGTGCCCACTGCGCAGGATCCGACCCCAGGGTACGGACCTTCTGGAGCAGCGCGTGGGATGGCGGAGACGGCAAAGACTCAACAAGCCGCCTCCATTAAGGCCGCAAAGTGGCAAAAAGAAGCCTCAGCCGCCCCTGGCCGCGAAAGTGAAATTGCGCAGGGGAGCTCCATCCAGACCTCGATCCCTGCAGCTCACGTGGAGGATACGCTGGACGAGTCCAGGGAAGAGCGGCAGACCTTTGAGGCTGAGGAGCTGGAAGCACAGGAGGAGGCAGAATCATCTGCCTCCTCGCAAGTAAGAGGGCATGGGGAGGTGGAATAGTTCCAAAGACTCCAGAGGGACGCATTGAGGACCATGATGGGGGGGTCCTCGTGTGTATAGAAAAGAACCAGAAGCGGGTTCGCTCTAGTTCCCCTCCCTCCCACCAACTTTAAGGGCTCTTCTAAAAAGGCGGGAAAGGGCAAGCAAACCTGCCCATAAACCCCCCCCCCCCCCCCCCCCCCCCCCCCCCCCCCCCCAGCTCGCTCTCACAGATCTCTTGGGATCATCCTCAGAGGATGAAGGGGAGGCTCCTCTCTCGGAGGAGGGGGAAGTGCTGGACTCTTCTTTAGACCAAGAGGCGCCCCCACGACCACCACGCAAGAAGCGCAGGGGAGAAAAACAAGCCAGATCCCCTTCCCTCTCACAATCCTCGGTGGGATCAGAGGAGGAATTAGCCCTCTCTACCAGTGCAGTGGATCAGGACACCCCCGAGTGGGAGGATGTCCTTTCCAAGGGACACACGGAGGTGGGCAGAGAGCTGTCATTTGAACAAGGCCCCAAACTCCTCCGGAGGGCGCAAAGGGTACTTAGAATAACCCCTAGCACGCAAAAGAAAAAGGAATCCTCCTCCGGAGGACTCCGATAGGGATTATATCTTTAAGCTGCATGGCAGCGGTAAGGGAGTGATTTTTTTGGACCGAGCATTTGAAAAGATCATTAGGACCCAGTGGAAACAGCCCACCAAGTCCTCTAAGCTCTCTAATGTCCAACAGTCTCTGTATTCGTTCACTAAACAGAACAATCCCATTTTCAAACCACCTAGGGTGGATTCTGCCACAGCCTCACTAACCTGCCAGTCAGTATTCCCCTCATCAGAGGATCTGTTACCTAAAGACCCGACAGACAAGGGTATAGAAATTGGGCTTCGAAAAAATTACGATGCTTTACCATACAATCTGCAAATAGCTACCGCTGCCTCATATGCCTCCAGAGCCATTATGAAGTGGTTTAAGTTAGCCAAGGACCCTAACATTTCAGAGGCATTGGCGCGCAAGCTGGCAGCCAACGTTACGCTGGCCCATGCCTTTCTTATGAATGCCTCCATGGACATGGTCACATGGTCGGCTCAAGCCGTGGCAGCTAATGTAGCTGCGCGCAGGCGTCTCTGGCTCCGATCGTGGCAAGCTGACTCCCACGCAAAGAGTCTACTGGTTAACAGTAAATTTAAAGGAGGAAAGCTATTCGGCCAGGCTTTAAACCAGGCACTCACCAAGGCTTCTAATAAGGACAAGAAGCATTCGCTTAACCAGGTGCAGTCATTTAAAACCTTTTTTTGACCTTTCCAGCGATTTAATCAGACCCACAGGTGACAGTACTACTTGCACAATTCATGGGCTCAACCACAGAAAGGCAGAGGACAAGGATCTAAGCCTCAAAGACCAAACTTTCAACCCTCATATTCCAGACGACCAGGATCCCCGTCTCGCAAGCAGGAATCCTGACTCCTTGGACACTTCCTCCCTCGACTCGGTTCCTCTGGGAGGAAGACTCCACCTAGTCACCAGGCAATGGCAACAATCCATCTCCGACGCCTGGGCCATCCAGACGGTGTCGCAAGGATACTCAATCAAACTCAGAGCCAAGCCAAGGGACTTCTTCCGTATATCCCCAATCTCGGCTGCACCGGACAAAAGAAAAGCTATGGCATCCGAAATCGACAGGTAACACAAGTTGGGCGCCATAGAAATAGTCCCCTGGTACGAGAAGGGAAAAGGCCTGTACTCGCTTCTCTTCTTGGTACAAAAGAAGTCAGGAGAATGGAGAGCTGTACTGGACCTAAAAAGACAGAACAAATTTATCAGGATCCAAAAGTTCAAAATGGAAACCTTGGTCTCAATCTCCCTAGCAATCTCAAAGGATGATTGGCTCGCTTCTTTGGATTTAAAGGACGCCTACTTACACGTCCCCATTCTTCCTGCTCCCCGTCGATGACTACGTTTCGCCTACAACGCTCAGCACTAGCAGTACAGAGCCTTGCCTTCGGCCTTGCCACGGCGCCACGAACGTTCACAAAAATCCTAATACTGATCATAGCCAACCTGCGCCTGCAGTGAGTGGCTATATTCCCTTATCTGGATGACATCCTGATCCGTGCAACGACTCGCGAACTGACCCAAGCATGTGTGCATCTCACCGTCAATTACCTGTAACATCATGGGTTTCAAATCAACTTCAAAAAGAGCCACTTGACCCCGTCGCAGTGCCTCGAACATCTGGGGGTCATCTTTCACACCCAATTGGACAGGATCTTCATCCCCACCCCACGTCAAGACAAGATCAGGACACTCATAGCAACCATCCAGGCTCGTGTCAAAACCTCGCTAAAGACTTTGGCATCCCTACTCGGTTGCATGATCTTGTGCGTACGACACCTGCAGTGGGCTCGCTGTCACGCCTGCAAACTTCAACAACTGCTCCGCCCCTGGCAGAAACACATAATAGACAACTGCTGAATTTCCATCCCTACACCTGTACAGACCATCCAGTCCCTCTCCTGGTGGACAGACCCGGAAAGATACAGCCAGGGAATTCCCCTTTCGGAGCCACACAGGGTGATCCTGACCACAGACGCGAGCCTTCTAGGATGGGGTGCACATGTCAATACCACATTCGCACAGGGAGTCTGGTCTCCATCGGACACCAGCCACAGCATCAACTGGCTGGAACTCAAGGCCATACGGCTAGCCCTGTTGCACTTCTACCCCCTGGTGGAAGGGCAACACATGGTAGTATTCACTGACAACACCACAGCCATGGCGTATGTCAATCACCAGGGAGGCTCCCAATCAAGACCATTACACAAAGAGGCGATGCTGCTGATGAACTGGGAAGAGACCCACCTGCTCTCTCTATCGGCTCTGCACGTCAAAGGGACAGACTACATCGAAGCGGACTGACTGAGCCGCCAGACAGTCGACTCGGGGGAATGGTCTCTCAGTCCATCGGCATTCCAGCAGATAACACGGAAGTTCGGCAAACCGGAAGTAGACCTCTTTGCCTCACCGACCAACTTGCAAACTTCCTTGATTCTTCACCAGACATGCTCATCCCAAGGCCGAGGGTATAGATGCTCTCAATCATCCATGGCCGACGGGACTCCTTTACGCCTTCCCCCCCCCCCC